>OU343219.1:249824692-250063516 GCA_910596185.1 Chrysanthemum makinoi | reverse complement strand
GGTCACTTGAATCAAATCCAAATTTCTTTAAGATCTCATGCATATTTAGATTGATTTATGAAAATGCCTCCGAGACTTTGTGAAATTTGTAATCCCAAGAAAATGACATTTGTCCCATCATTGACATTTGAAATTTTGACCTCATTTCATTAGAAAATGGTCACTATCGGGGTCACGAGGCAAAAATAATATCATCAACATAAATTTGAACATGAATTAAATGTTTGCCTGACTTCCTGTGAACAATGTGGATCAATCGCCCCTAAATCCGGATAGAAGAAACTTTGACAAGTATCATACCATGCCCGAGCTTGCTTTAAACCAGAAGAAGAGCCTTCAAACGATAAACGTAGGATGCTCTTGATTCACAAATCCTTCAGTTGGCCGTAGACGACTTCTTTAAGATCTCCGCTGTAATGCCGCCTTTACATCCATCCGATAGACTACCATGTTCTTACTAGCAAAGATAGCCAAAAGATTCTCATTGCCTCGATTCGAGCAACGGAGCAAAAGATTCTTCAAAGTCAATACTCCTCCTTCGGTATCCTTTAGCAACTAATCGAGCCTTGTTCTTCAACACATCACCATGCTCATCAAGTTTCACTTTGAAGATCCTTTTTAGAGCAATAATCATACATTCTAGAGCAGTACTAACTCCCATACATCAAGTCGATCAAACTCATGAATTTCATCTTGCATGGCATTGAACCAGCTATCTTCATTCATGGCGGTTTTAACATCTTTGGTTCGATCTTGAGAGTAACGGAGTTGAAGAAGCACCATAAGGCATCGGTTGCAAGTTGTTTCGTGTTGATACGGACGAGAGGATTTCCAATGATGTTGTCTAATGGATGATCGAGTCCATTTTCTGGTGTTCATGTGGTAGTTGTTGAGGACCTAAGTAGCGAGTCGATGTCTCCCAAGAAGATGGTCTCAAGAAGATTCAGAGCAAATATGTTTTCAAATGGAGCATCCTCAGGAGTAGTAAAGGGATTAACTTCATCATTGATGCCGGAAACATTTCCATGATGTACATTTGAAGAATGATGATTTGTTGATGAGATCAAGGATCGCAGCAGCGCTTGACTTAAAGATATTGAGACCGAGGATTGACTTCATTCACGTGAATATGAGCGTACTGGTAGGAATCAACACCTCATTAGTACTGGATCATAAAGTTCATCAAACATAGGATCAAACAATTTCTTTAAATCATCTTCACATGGAGGTACATATGGAGTTTCTTGAGAAGAGTTTGGAACAAGGGATGAACCAATTGTACTGATTTGAAGTGCGGGTCCGAATGAATCAGTCTGTGATGACGGGTCACCATCAAACGTAACGTGAATTGTTTCCATGATATTTCGGGTTCTTTTGTTGTAGATTCGGTATCCCTTTTGTTTGGTGCATATCCTACAAATACTCCAATGTCCGCTTTAGCTCTAAGTTTGCCTAAGTCTTGACCCTCATTAGTTGGATAACACAATGCACCAAACACACGAATGAAAGAGAGATTAGGTTTTCTGTTGTGGACAAGTTCATATGGAGTTTTTATGAACAAGGTGAATCGTGGAACGATTTTGTGTAGCATAAGGCAATAGCTTCCGTTCGAGAAACATTGGAACCTTTGAGTAAATCAAAGATTGTTCTAGCGGCTTCTACAAGAGTTCGATTTCTCTTCAACTACACCGTTCGTTGAGGAGTTCGTGGAACACTTCTTTGATGGCTGATTCCAATGCTTTCATAAAATTCACTAAGTTGTTTGTTAACAAACTCATTTCCATTGTCTGTTCGATAATTGACGGTTTTGTTAAGTCGAACCTAAATGTTGATGAGTTTGATGATGATATCGAGTTTCATCCTTTGTCCTTAAGAACTTGACCTGTGAATCTAGAGTAATCATCAACCACAACTAACACATATTTCTTCCCAAAGATATTCTGCACTCTCATTGGTCCACATAAATCCATATGTATTGTATGAAGAACTGATTGAGTTAGTAGGTTTGGGTTTATGGGCATACTTTTTGCTTTTTCCCAATTGACATGCTGAACAAAGATGATCCTTTTCATACTTTAGTCCAGGTAAACCTACAACTAAGTCCTTTCTGGAGAGATCATTGATGGTGCCGAGGTTCAAGTGATTGAGACGACGATGCCATAACCATGACTTTGTTTTTGAAGCCTTTGACAACAAGCAGAATGGAGAAGACTTCATCATATCATCGATAGAGATGGTGTAAAGATTTGAACCACGAAGTTCTCTTACAAGTTCCTTACCATCAAGTTCTCTAACAAAACAAGTATGTTTTCTGAAGGCTACTTCTAGATCGGAATCACGAATTGACCACGATGACCAAGACCTTCCACATAGTATACTCTAGAGATAACACTATCACCAACAACATAATCACCATAACCCATAATTGCACCGAAATGATCATTACCGAATCTAACTGTCCCGATGTATTTGCTCACGAAGTTCATGAGCGTGCGGACCGTCGCCATATGCTTGGAACAGCTGAGTCCAGGTACCACGTAACGATTTGAACGATCTGCAGCTTGAACATGCACAAGAATGGATAACGATAATTGGGATCCCATGCAAGAATGGGTTCCATTTGGTTAGTAACATGGTTGGAACACCCACATCATAGAAACATCCATATCGTAAATAAAGCAATGGAATCATTGGGAATAGATGCAATGCTTAGTGTCTCAGATTAGACCTATTCAAAGTATGTTCACTTCTTAAGGGAATAGTTCTACCAATAGGCATCCATTTACTAGTGGGCATTGTCGATTAGTTTTATGACCAAAAGGTATCCAATAATAACCTATCTTTATAAATGTTCTTCCTGTGGGTTTCCACTGTTTTCTAACTTTCTTTCGCTTTTGCCTTTAGCCTTCTTAGCATGATTTTTGCAAACAATTTAATTAGGCAATTAACATCATTAGACAAAACATTCACACCACATTCATGATTAGAAACAATTCCATCATTACAAGGTTTGCAAATAGTAATGCAATTAATTAATTACCTAAGGCTAATACTAGAATCAACATTCGCTTTATTCAACTCAACTTAAAGTTCCTAGGGTTGGTCTTCTACTTTCTTCCAATGCACATTCTTAGCTTGCGAGGTCCTATCATTCCTTGTATTGTATTGAGACTTTGACATGCTTGCTTTAATGTCACTGATTACTCCTGTAGAGGAATGGGAACATTAGTTGGTTGATCTAATTTGCATTCCCTTAGATGTCGATCGAGCTACATGCAGCACACTAAGATTAACTTTTTAACACTTGAATACGTGATTTGACTTTAGAGGGCACACCGAAGTTCACTTTCTTAGCACTAACATTTGAATATGAACTACTTGAAGGCACATTAGGGTTCACATTCATAACATTTGGCATTGAGTGACTTGCATGCTTGGCACTAGGCATAGAACAAGGTATCAAGTTTTGACTTTTTCACCTAAGGTTTTAGGACATATTGCAATTACATTCTAGAAGTTCTTGAGATCGCTGCATATAAGCAAGTAATGTCCATTGCATTATCAAGAGGTTTCTTAACTTATCCTCTTCTACAATCTCACTGAGACATTCTAGATATCCAAGGTGAGAAATATGTCATGAAAAGCATGTTCATTATTCCTAAGATGAGGAGGAATATATTTCATGTACAAAGCATATTTATTATAGGGTGACTTTGAGACAACATTCTTATTGGTCATGGCATTTCCCTTTTACTCTGACTCTTTAGATTCTCAATTTCCTTTGTAAAGACGCTATTTTTCGTTGTTTTTGTCACGTGACTTTTATTGAATCATATAACTCTTTGAAATGTCGCTTAACCTTTTCATTTTCTTCTCAAGAAAACTCTCATTTTCCTTTTGTAATGCATTTACTAAGTTTTGAAGATGAAACGTTTGAGAATTCCGAGAATCTAAAGGAGGAGGCATTTGGGGACCAGTCATATTGTTCGTTTGACCCTTTAATTGAGAGATTTGGGCTTTCAACTTTCTGATCGTGTTGCAATGAGCTTGAATCTGCTCATCACGTTTGTTAATTTGAAAACTCGATCAAACTCTCGAGCATCTCGAGGATGTCTTGATATTTGAAGTTTTGACATTTTCTTTAAGATGTTGATATTTTAGTTGTAAATTAAAATGCTCAACTTCTAGTTTAGAAATATGTTTAACCAAATTGCGGATCATCCAGCTTCAATTCTTTCTAGTTTAGAATTAGTTTTTTCAAGCTCAATGACACGATCATGGGAGACTTTCAAAGCAATAGATAATTCATGAAATTGAGAAGCAGTAATAGAACAATTAGTATGTAGGAAAACACATCTTGAGCAATACATTCAGAAATCCGGTTCTCATTTAGTGTATGCAAGTTCTTCCTCTCAATCTCATTATATTTTAGTGCTCGCTCATAGTCACTAACTTCAACTATCATTGCATCAAATTCCTTTTCCATTCCTTTAATATCAGTTTCTATCCCCTTTTTAAGACTTTCAAAGTGATCTTTTAAAGAAAGGCATGACCTCATTAAATAACATTCTTTCGTTTGCTCAAACCCCTTTCTCCTTCATTTGGTGTGATCCTTTTCTTGCAAGTTTTCTCAAAATCAACAAATAGTTGAAAGATAACATATTGGCTAATTAAGGTCTTGCTTTTAGTGGCAATTGTTCTAGGAACAAGATGCATTGGTATATTAGGAGGATACATACGCTTCTAGGCATTTTCCAAAGGGAGGTTTGTTTCAACAATATTTTCACTTTCTCTTATCTAAATCCATTTTCCAAAACTTGTTCGGAGTCAACAATGTCCGAGGCTTAAACATGTTCAAGGAAATCCTCCTTCTTGTAATCATGGGGTGTGATCTTTATTTTCTTCTCTTTACATTTAGTATCATTTCTTGTTCATCTTTTCCCTAGTGACTTCATCGATTTCTTATCTTCTCGCACTCAACGAACTAGGTTTCTGTCTAGGTTTAAGGATTTCATTGCCATCATAAAGAACCTTATGAGCATTTCTAGCCTTTTTAATGACCTCTAGATTTGGTTCCTCAACAAGGGGAATGCTATGCTTATCGCTAAGACTCTATTGCTTAGTGATCATGTGAGCAACAATGGTGTTCCCTTGTATGTACAACTTGTTTTCAAGTTTGTTTTTCAAAGTTTTCTGATTAGAAAAATCTTTCAAGAGTTTTGATTCCTTTGCATTAAATTCTTGCTTAAGCATTTTCACATTTTCTTGAATATCTTGTTTTTGCTTAGGCTTTTAGAAAGCTTTTCTTGCAAGGAATTTAACTCTTGTTTTAATACTTCTTCTCTAAAATTACTTTTTTCTAATGATTGCAATGCACTTGGTCATCCATTTCCTGCTCACGAGTGGTCAACTCAAATTTTGCACGTTGTTCATAAATAGCAACACGTTCTTTATAGGCATTTAGTTCGAAATTACGTAATCATCAGGGGCACATGCAAGGTATTCATCAAAAATATAGTCATTGTTGATCAGAAGATGCATCACTTGGTACAACTTCACTTTCACTTTGTTTCACATATTGATCATATGGGACAACATTGATATTACCCATATTTTCAATATTGGATTCAATAGTTTCAGCATGTACTTTGTCATGCATTTGCACATCATCATCGATAGTTTTAATACCTCTGAGATGAGTTTGTCTTTGGATTGGCCAGCTTGTGGTGAAGAAGAGACCTTGGGAGAAACCATTGGAGAAATGCTAGCCATAAAATTGTGTGTGCAGTAGGTCCATCATCCACATCAGAGTCGTATGCATCACATCGGCGACTTGAAAGGCATTCCGATGATTGTGACCTATTTCCATAGCCATCCACATCAGCATCATAGGTCTTGGCATTGCCCTCGCCAAGAAGAAACAACAACCTCTTCATCCAAAGCAGCACCATTATCCCCGAAGCTTGGCCAAGCAAGATCTTATCTCTCGTAATCGCGATTCGTGGACGCTTGGAGATGTGCGTTCCTTGCAATGTGTCCCTCACCACCACAGTTAAAGCATTTGATCGGCTTAGCTTGACCTTGATTACCATTCCTTCCTCGATTCTGATTATCAATATAACCTCTACCAGCTCCACCTCTTCCCTTCATAATCGTCTTTCCCGAATGGTTGCACCACGATCCTCCCATCTTTAAAAGAGCTTGATTGTGTGGGTTAGATGCTGTTCTGAGGTTGTTGTTGGTTTGTTGGAGAGAATTCATGTTTTGACTAATCAGAAGAGCTAGTTGATTAATGATGTTACCCACGTGTGCATCAGCATCAGCTTGTTTGAACATAGGATCAGGAATGAGTTTGTGATTACCATTACCCATGGGTATGACTTGTGAGGCTATGGTTGTGATTCCGATGTTTGAGTAGAAGTGTCACACCCTCGCCAAAGGCGGAAACACGAGGTGTAACGGAAGGGAACATAAGCACAAGATAATAGAACATACCAACGTTAAGATTTAAAAGAAAGAGTACACCATTACAACACCAGTTTAGCCGACACTCAGAAATATAGTACAAAGTTTAGATTCCAAATATAGCGTTTTATTAGATAACGATTTGTAGTGACAAGTGAAAACTTCATTATGCAAGACCTTGTAGAAAAAGCTTACTAACGATCACCTGAAATGCATGAGAGAAAAACGGGTCAACTATGAAAATAGTTGGTGAGTAAACACGTTTAAGAAAAAGAAAAACTCGTAAGAAATATTCAAAGGTTTCGGTCATCAAACATAGTCAACAAAGCAAAGGCATCGTAAATCCACTCGCCCAAGTTCCCATACAAAACTTGCAACCTGTGTGTTCACAACCCATTGCACAAAATATAGTGTGTCAGGTAGTCAAGTATAAATGGTCATAATAGTTCACAATATAGTACCACGTATATAATAATGTATGCCGCAAAGCCTCTAGAATAAATAATATCGCCCCGTAACATAGTGGACGAGAGGTTGGCCTCAATTCTAGCGCTATCCATACTACCTACTAATAGGAGACTAACAATGCGAATGTACGAACAAGACATCATACAACTATTATATACAATTAAGAACACTCCGAACAAGGGAGAATTTGCACACTCCACCAATAAGGCGAGAATTTGAGAACGCTCCGTAACATAGTGAGACACTCTGCTCCGGACCGGGGAGGCTTTAGGTTGAGAACGCTCCGTAACATAGTGAGACGTTCTGCTCCGGACCTGGGAGACTTTATAGTGATGCTCCGAACAAGGGAGACTTTATAGTGATGCTCCGATCCTGGGAGACTTTAGGTCAAGGTCATAACACGTACGGTTCAACAAGTCCAAACAAGTCATAAATTTATATTTAAGTTCAAGGATTTGTTTCAAGTTCAAATGTTCAAGTCAAAGAGTTCACAAAAGTAAGAATCAATTCAATTCAAGTATGGTTCATGCATTTCGCCCCAAAAATATAGCAAAACGGTAAAAAGGGGGTGTGATTACTCACTTGATGAATAGATGCGATGACAAAAGTGGTTACACCGAAATGTAGCGTGAATCTCGAAACTGACCTATTATGAATGATATGATATGTAATAAGTCATGATGTAATATTATGCATGCAATTTGGATGATATTTATACCACTTATGAATTTTTGAAAACAATACTTTTCGTCGAAAATATAATCTTTTAACGTCTTGACCATTTTTAAATTACTTCACATGTATTTACATTGAAATGATATCCGACGATAATCATTTAATGATTTATTGTGAAATTATAACTTTTCGTCGTAAAATAATGTCGTTGAAATTTCCATGAAAGTGACTAATACTGCCTCTAAAAATAGTCGAAATGGTGCACGCCGTTAGGAAACAAACTCAACAGTTTTTGGAAGCTCGTATCATTATCTCAAAGTTTTAGTACATGAATTTCCATCCTAGAGGTCTCGAACATAAAGAAAAATATAGGTTAAGTATGGTACTTTAGTCCAAAGTATAGTTTAAGGATGTTTTTCGGCCAAGTTTGAGTAAACGTATTTAATTCATTACAACTCCGCTAATCAAATGGTCGGACATTTTGGAAAATATACTTGGCGATCTCACTTTTACTAGAAGACATCACTTTATAAAAAGTTCTAAATCAATGTTAAAAACAACCTTCAACTTGGTCTCTAGTTTTGCCGCAAAACTTGTCTATTAGAAATCAAGATAGTTTTTCTTATATGATAAAGTACGGCAACTTTGTAAACGCGTGTATAATTTAATCGTTACAAATCCGTTTTCTACGTTTTAAAGATCCTTAGCTTTGTATCGAAGTATACTAACATATTTTTGACAGGTCGACATAATATACAACGCCCAAGCTTCATTTTTGACTCTTACAAAATAAATAATGTTTGCTGAAATTTCCAGAAATTTATATTTTCAGCCAACTTGAAAAATTCATAACTTCTTCGTTATAACTCCTTTTTAATCCGTTCAAGCGGCCACGGTTTCGTTTTAAAGTATATTTTCTAAGAATATAGGCCAAAATTTTTTACCTACTGTCGGATTTTCCAGATTTCGAAAATAAGGACAGATCCTTTTGCAAACTTGTCGAAATGAGTTTTTCTCGCGCCAAACCTATTCTAACCCATTCAAAACAACTCCGAAGCTATTCTAATCCTACCATACACCTTCTTAGGGTGTCATGGGTTCCTAGACATCACCAAAACTAATATATAACAAGGAGTAATTATAGGATGAATTATATATATATAACACTTAAAAACCTTAAAAAGTGGTATAAACATCACATAACTTGCATGTTTTCTCAAATAAAAATGAAATGACCATAACAATGAATATGAAATATTATGATGAATATGAATGCTTACAAGTAACTTGATGAGGTTTATGAGAACAAAGGATTTTTCTTAATCACCCTAGGTTTTTATTTCAAAACCTATACAAAGAGTGATACTAGTGTGTTAAAACCTTGTCTTGAAAATTTTGGATGATCTTTCCTTGATCCTTTGGTTGGCCGGTTTAGTGAAGAAGAAGAGAAGAAGAGAGGACTTGATCTTGCACTAGATATTTGAAGTGAAGTGTATGTGTTTTGTTCTAAGTATAAAATGATACATGTGATGATAAGTAGATATTTGTAAAATTCAATGAATCACCCTCCCCTTGTCGACAAAGGGAGGTATTAGTCATTCAATTACATTTTTTTTTATTATTGTATAAGTGTAATTTAAGTGTAAGTTACTTGGAGTTAAATGATAACTTGTAGACACATTTGAGTATATAGGGTAGCGTTAGATAAAAATAAATTTTCACAGGTCAAGATAAAATATATTTAGGTCATAAAATTTATAAAAATACATTTCTTGTAAAATTTGAGTGAAACGATAATGATCGTGTAATATTTAAGAAAACCGTCGTAATTATATAAATATAACAATTTATATACAAAATAAATTTAAAACACTGGGTAAACTCATAATATTATTTTATAAACTCAATATGAGTATAAAAATATATCGGAATAATTTTTGGAAGTAACGGATCAATTGTTCAAAATAATTAATCACGCGATAACGTTTATTTAATATGAAAATTATACGTTTAATGTAAAATACAAAACCATGCATGAACTAATATGATGACAATGATGTTAATGATATGTAGACTAAACTTAGTCTATATGAAATGTCCTCGATGATATGATCATGAATTCACAGCTAAACCATTAAGGTTACGTGAATTTGATACTTGTAAACCTAGTTTACGATATACGATGAAATAGTAAATATGAGAAATGACCGAAAATTGAGAATTGTGACATTCTTCCCATGTCAGCGGAATCACGTCCTCGTGATTCAATTAATGATACTATAGTCCGAACCGTGACAAAGGTTCTAAAAGTTCGTGCTCGTACGAATAGTCTAAATGATCATGTCAATGCTCATGCATATGGGTTCCTCATTCAACTAAATACATGCCCGTGATTAGATTTGATAGGGTAAACTTACCCAACACCAAACGTATCCCTCAAAAGACCTTTTGAGTAAAAACTTGACTCTTAGCTTGATTTTCGCAACTCATCAAACAAGACTGTCACTAGATCAAGCTAGGAAACAAGTTGTTAGTATGATAGATTCAACATCCTGAATGAAGTCTTTGAAAGATCCGTTCGTTCTTGGATTTGCTTACACAAATCAAATCAACCACATAATTTAAAACTAAAGTCAATATCGATAGGTCTCAAATTAATCAATGTCGTGAACGTGGTAAAAATTGGTAGGAAGTATGCACTCAAATGTCAAAACAAAAAAGGTAGTTGTTCAAAGAATGTGTCTGGCGTTGCCGGGCTTCCTCGGTACCAGATAGAATGCTCGACCACGCGGAGGAACTTCAATGTTCGATCTTGTGGGCCTTCTATTGCCAACGCCGTTTGGACGATTACCTTCTTGGTGGGTGTTCTTTTCAACTTTGGGCGTGTGTTCAAGGTGATCTAGACTTCCACACTCGTAACATGCTTTTCTTTGTCCTTGGTTCCCGGTCTGTTTGAGCAATTCGCGATGATGTGGCACTTTGAGCGGTCTCACGAGTGATGATAATTACATCGAGTACACATAGGATGTGGACTCAGTATATCCTTTGTGCTCCCGAGTGGTCCCTCCGTTCACGGTTATTCTGTTTTGCCGATCCCGGTCTCGACTTCCCTGGCGATCCTCCCCGTCGCGCTCCCATTGTCGCTTGCTTTTGTTAGTTCTCCGGACTGATCACATCATTTGTCAAGCGACACGCCATGCCCACGCGGCTTAAGTGAGTGGTTGGGTTCGAGGTGACGCCCCTCCTAATTTCGGTATCAATCCCTATATATATATCGGCGATCAACTTCTCCACAGTGGAAACCATGTGAGGAACCATCCTAGTTAACTCGTGGAAACGGATCGTATACTTGTCGACTTCTACTCCAACCATCAAGTGATTCCAAAATTCGCTTCCTTCTCGCACTTCATCTTTTCTGCAGTACTCATCGGTTAGTAGTTTCTTAAATGCTTCCCAAGATAACGCATTTGCAGCCCCTCTTCCTCTAGTATGCAATTGGTTGTTCCACCAGGTCAATGCTCGACCTTGTAGTAGACCGCAGAGAACTCAACTTTGTTTCCTTCAAGACACCTCGGATACTAAGTTTCGACTCAACATTCTCGAACCGGGTTAATGTTCAATGGCACCCTCAGTACCATAAAATTCCATTGGCTTGCATGTCATGAAAGTCTTGTAGCTGCATCCATGACCAGTGTTTGAAGTACCTTCTCCGTTGTTGGTTCGTTGATTGGTGCTGAACTAGTCAAGTCTAATCACACAAGCCAGCCACTTGTGAATGGCTAACCGTAATAGACTTAAAACTGCTCAAAAACCAATACAATGAAGATCAGGAGAATACAGTGGATTCCCGTTAAGTCCCACGGAGGATGACTGGTGTTTAACACAATCAGATGATAGAATGATCACTAAGGATAGTGATCAGTAAGGGTTTTTATGAATAATTACCTAAAGAAAAGATTTACAAATTACAGCGACTTAAATACAAATTAAGAAAATTAAAAAGTTAAAATATATTAAATAAACGCTATCACTATTTTTACAATGATGTTTTTGTGATTTTATAAAACAAAATACCTTAAATAAACTATTTTAACTAAAACGAAACTTAAATTATAAATTATCTAAAAACGTAGCTTAAAATGAAAACGTACGTTATGTAAAAAAATTACGCTGGAGCGCAAGATAAAACGTAAAATTTGTGAAATAAAAGTCCTACGAATGTAAAAACAATTTTTTTACGTACTATATGATAAAATAAAATTTTAGAAAAAAGATTTATATTTTTTAGACTTTTATATTTTTTTTTATGAATTAAATACTATTTAACACTAATTAAATGTTTAAAAATACTAAAACTAATTAGAAAAATCTGAAACTTTTTTGTAAAATACTTTATACTAATACAATCCTATGAAAAATACAAAAATGGAAAAAACTAGTTCGAATAAGCTACAAATAAGCTAAATAAGGCGTATAAGCTTAACTGACCAAAGAGTGGTTATATATTTGATTGTGCGTGATTTGAACGAGACAAGTCCCAAGGGCAACTGGCTATACAGGTACACTCTATCACCCTTCTAAGGGGGAGGTCGCATGTTCGAACCTTGACCTCCCCTTTTTGCAAAATATTTTTTTTTTCGATTTTTCTTTTACAGAAGTATTAAACACAAGAAAATAAGTACTTTTTATAACTACAAGTTTTACAAAATCACTAATAAGCTGAATAAGCACAAGTTTTATCACGCTTAAGACAAATTTGGAAATAAGCACAAGATGTAATCTAAATTGCTAATAAACTAATGAATGAGCACAAGATAAGCTGAATATAAGCTAAAAGACTGATGATGAGCTAATTTTAAAACTGAGTAAGCAATTTGACTAAGGAATAAGCACTGCACATTCAAAATAAGCACTTAGCTAGAACTGGTTACACAGTACACTATGGTTTACTAGGCACTTCTAGCATAATTTTAAGCACTAAAATAAGCTAGTAAGTGAAAACAAATGCAAGAACTAACAAGCTAACCACTTGAACTTTCCAAAAAGCTAAAGTACTTACTTTGGATTACAATAATGAGCTTTTGAGGAGCTTTTGAAAAACTCGAAAACACTGACTTAACTGGTTAACTTAAACAATTGGACAGAATTAAAAACTACTAGCAGCCTAACTAAATAAGCTAAAAATGGAAAATAAACACTTGGTACCTTGAGTTAGCTAAGTGAGCTTCTCAAAAAGCCAAAATACACCAATTGAAGCTAACTAATAAGCTCTATGAGAGCTTGAGAAATGAGCTACCAATTCTGTGCACAGGGCATGTTTTCAAACAAGGGACTCAAAAGAAGCTATGAATTAAGCAGTGAATAAGCTAACTAGACAAAAGCTAGCATTTTTCTAATTTTATTAAACAGGTAATCTTTAATATCCTAGAAGCTTATAGGCTAAATATTAGTATTAAATACACAATTAAATTCTAAAGTTTATTCAAAAACGGGTATTAGAAATATTTGACTTTTTATAACACTAGCACTTTGACTTTTATGAACTTGTGATTGATTCTAATGACTGACTGTGTTATATTAAGCTATATTAAGATGATATTAAGCTACACTATCAATTTTTAAGCTAATTTGATGAGTTATGCAATTTAAAACTTTAACAGTTAACTATTAAGGCAAGTTACAAGATGATTTTGACTTTTAGTGTTTTGCAGGCATAAAATGACTGTGATGAGCTCAAATGAGCTTAACAAGCATGAGACAACAGGTTTTAACCTCTGACTAAACCTCTAGCACAGATTACCCAATCTAACCAAACACCCTTTTACTAACTGTTTTACAATTGTAATAGAGCCAAACACTGAACTAGCACAAATCAATGATTAATATAACTATCATTACACTAATTACTACTATCTAAACAGGATTAAACTAGCAATGACCACAGGTTCAGACATGAGCACAATATGAAACTGCATAAAAAGTGAAAATGAGAAAACAAGCTCACAATTGTCCCAGCTTGTTTTGCAGCCTACACCAAACCAAATATCACTGTTCTAAACTAATTCCAACCCAATTCCATCTCTGCAATACCCCATTATCCAATTTCAAGCCTGCTTAACCAAATTTTCTTCTTTGTTGACTTTTGTTGACCTTCAATGGAACTTGATTGAAACTGATTTCCCAAGCTTACAAAAAGATATATAGAGCTTAAATAAGCTCGTTTGAGTTTAAATGAAGCTTATTGAAGCTTTGAACATAAGAGTTGGAAATTAAATTTGCAAATGAACCATATATCATGAAATATTAATACCACTTGAATCACCACTTGAAAAGCTTTTAATATACTTCAATAACTTAATTTTATATAATGAAACACAAGATTACAACTTAAAGCTTAATAAAAGAGATAAAAATAAAATACGACATTCAAAAATTTAAAAACTAAAAGACTTGGCTTCTCTCTTGTTTCTCTTCCTCTTTTAAGCACCAAAAATCATCCACGTGTCCTTCTGAGAGTATCCCACCACTTTTCTTGACCAATGGGAGAGTTTTGAGTGTTAGCACATTTTGGCGGGAAAGTCAGTTTGACTTGTAGCTCTCTGAAACTAGCACTAGGGGGGGGGTTGGCATTTAATGTGGTGGGAAAAGTAGGTAGTGGTGATGATGAGGGGAGGGAAAGGTGATGGGAGGCGGCAGTGGTTGGCGCACACTTGGGAAGATAAACAGTTGATGCGTTTTTCTTTTGACTTTATTTGACCAGGCAGTCCAAAATGAGAAAAGACAGGGCCAAATGGTATAAGTGGCAGGGGGGTCAAAGGTTTAAAGGCAGGGGTCAATATTAGTTTTGACAAGGCTTAGGTTTTAAGCTTAAATGACAAGGACTAAACTTGTAATTTCTGAAATTTTGAAGGACCAATTCTGAAATTATTCCAAGGTTAACACAAGGACTAAAACTGACAACCTTCAATAGTACAAGGACTAGATTTGACAATTTCAATTTTCCAGAGACCAAACTTGACATTTTTGAAAGTTGAGGGACCTTATCTGCCATTTAACAAAAGATTTATTCAAGGACCATTTTTGACAATTTAGAATATTTCAGGGACCTTGAATAACATTTTTATTTATTTAGATTTACCGAGGACTGCTTTTGACAACTTTTGAAACTGGGGGACTAAAACGCCAATTATGCAAACTTGATACGCTTTTCACCGATTTTGATATTTTTGCATTTAAAACACATAAAACACTTATTTGTGATATTTTTATCATTTTGATGCATTTCGGAGTGTTTTCAGATGTTTTTGCAGTCTAATTTGTACAAAATGATGAGTATTTACACACTCATCAATCCCCACACTAAGATATTGCTAGTCCCTAGCAATGTTTTGAGAAAAATTTAATGGATTTCATCTCTTTACCAAAAGCCATTACTTATGGAGTAGCCAAATGTTTATTCAAGTAAGAACCTTAGTACAACGATAACCAAATGATTTTGAGCAAATCACCAGCTTCCAACGGATTTGATTTGTCTTTACCAGAAGCCGTTTGCTTTTGGACTAGCCAACTCTTAGATAAAATATCTTTGGTGAGCTGATTACCAATTATGGTTTTTCACCTGCCTTTACCACAAGCCATAAACTTGCGGGCTAGCCAACTCTTCACTTTTAAGGATATGGTGAGGTGAATACCATACAATTTTGGGCAAATTGCAAGCCGTCAACGGATTTGAGATATCTTTACCAAGAGCCGTTTGCTCTTGGATTAGCCAATCCTTTAGTTTATTAGACAAGGATGATAACCATAAGATGAGTAAGTGCAACACTACTCAAAAAAATTTTGGCCAAAAATGGGGAATTAGGTATAATTACATGATAAAATTCGGGAGAATTCCCCCCCACACTTAGAAATGAATATTGCCCTCAATATTCAAAGTACCGCGGTTATGTGAAACATAGAACGAAAAAGGAAAATACTAAGGCAATTATTTAGCAAGATTTTTTTGAAACTCTTATATATATACACAACATGTGGGCAACTCCCCACACTAGGGTGGTAGAAAGAAAGAAGTAGCTAAACCGGTATTGTCACACAAGCTAGCCACTTGTGAATGACTAACCGTAACAAACTCGCACATCTCGAAATGTGGGTGACAACCCATATGGCATGCTATTTTGATTCCCGAAGTCTAGCTTGACTCGATCCCCGCATTCATTGGTTCATGGGGAAAGTTTGTAGATCCGGGACAACCACGGGTGGAATTTCCTCTCCAAAGTAAAGCTCAACCGATGACCATTCACTTTAAAGTTTGGACCATCGGGTTGAGATAACTCAATGGTTCCATATGGGAATACTTTAATGATGGTGAATGGTCGCACCAGCTGGACTTGCTTTCCCGAGAAAATCTTCAATCTTGAATTGAAAAGAAGGACTCGATCACCAACGTTGAAAACGCGGGTTTTGATCTTTGAGTCATGAATCTTCTTTGTCTTTTCTTTATAGATCAAAGATTTCTCGTATGCTTGATCACGGAGTTCATTTAATTCATTCATTTGAACTTTCCTGATCACCACTGTCTCAATATCGGTTGGCATGCTTCAAGGCCTTGGCGCCGCCTTCAACCGGGAGATGACATGCCTTTCCCGCACAAGCTTGTATGGAGTACACCCGATGGGTGTTTTATAATCGGAAGGCCCAGCGCCATCTAGCTTATCCGACCAAGAGGCACGGTTTTCGCCAACCGTCCTCTCAAGAATTCTTTTAATCCCCCGGTTGGAAACTTCCACTTGCCCACTTGTTTGGGGTTGGTACGCAGTAGAGAGACGGTGAGTTACACCATACCGCATGACTCTTTCAAACCGGTCATTGCAGAAATGCGTGCACCACGATCACCGATTATGGCTCGTGGAGTTCCAAACCTAGCAAATAGGGATTTTAAGAATTTCACAACAACTCGGGCATCGTTGGTAGGTAAAGCCTTAGCATCAACCCATTTTGACAAGTAGTCAACGGCCAACAGTATGTACTTATTACCGCTAGAAGAAGGAAATGGCCCCATAAAGTCAATGCCCCAGATGTCAAAGATCTCACACACTTGAATGGCGTTTTGCGGCATTTCATTCCTTTGTGAGATATTTTCGTGACGTTGACAGCGTGCCGTGTTTTGACAAATTCATGGGCATCCTTATAAATCGGGGCCAAAAAACCCGAATCAAACACCTTCGGCGGTGGTTGGGCTATGATGTCCCCAAGAGGTCCGAGAATGGCAAGCTTTGAGAATGTTAATAGCTTCCTGACCATATACACATCGCCGATGACTTGATCCGCGCAAATTTTGAACAAGTAATGCCCAGTAATGTTTAACATCCTTGAAGACTTTGTTCTTCTGTTGGGACGACATCCCTTTCACTATGAAGTTACCCGCATGGTAATTTGCAAAGTCACGAAACCATGGGTAGAAGAGTCTCCACCGAAAAGAAACCGCATTGAGTGTCTCGAGAGGAAATGTTTCATTTATTTCCTTTTTCTCGAACACATCTTGGTGAGGGTTCTCTAATCGGGAAAGATGATCAGCAGGTTCCGTGTTCTCCTTTTTTATCACGATAATGATATCAAATTCTTGGAGGAGGAACCCACGGAGCAATCTCGCTTTGCATCTTGTTTTGCAAAGAGATATTTGCCGGTGATTCGTGATACACTACACATTTGGTCAAGATTAAGTACACGGCCGAAATTTCTCAAATGCATACACCACGACTAATAGTTCTTTTTTCGTAGTGGTGTAATGGGTTTGAGCTTCAGCATAGTCTTACTCTTATGAGTGGATAGGTGAAAATGCTTGGTTTTCGTTGCCCCAAGATCGCACCGATAGCAAAATCACTTGCATCACATGAGCTCAAAGGGTAAATCGGCGGGGGCAACTAGAATGGGTGCCCGTAAGCTTTTTCTTTAGTGTTTCAAAAGCTTTCGACGACCGGAGAGAAGATAAAGGAGCTTCTTTTCAAGAAGATGGGTCATAGCCGGCGATTTTAGAAAAATCCTGTATGAATCTCTGATAAACCCGGCATGACCAAGGAAACTCCTAATACCTGACGGCGGTAGTAGGATGAGGCGCTTAGCAATAACATCAACTTTTGCTCTATCGACCTCAATCGTTTTTGAAATTTTATGGCCAAGGACTATGCCTTCTTTGACCATAAAGTGGCTCTTCTCCCAATTTAGACAGAGATTGGTGTCTTCACACCGTTTTAGCATTCTGTCTAAATGGGAGAGACATGTCTGAAACGAGTCCCCAATAACCGAAGTCATCCATAAACACCTCCATTGTTTCCCCGATCATGTCGTGGAATATGGCCATCATACATCATTGAAGCGTGGGAGCATTACATAAGCCAAAAGGCATACGTTTGTAGGCAAAAGTTCTGTATGGGCAGGTGAATGTAGTCTTCTCTTGATCCCGATCAATGGGGATCTCGAAAGTAACCCGAAACCATCAAGGAAACAATAGTACCTCGTTTCCTAATCTCTCAAGCATCTGTTCCATGAAGGGTAGAGGAAAATGGTCTTTACGGGTGGCGTCATTCAACTTACGATAGTCAATACATATACGCCATCCCGTAACAGTACCGAGTTGGAATTAACTCGTTTTCTTCATTCTCGTGACGCTTATGCCACCCTTTTGGAACACAGGAATTGGGCTAACCCAAGGACTATCTCGAGATTGGGTAAATCAATCCTGATCAAGAAGTTTGATAACCTCCGTTTGATAACATCATGGATTTTTGGATTCACCCTTCTCATGTTGAAGCAGCGGTTTGAAGTCATCCTCCATCAAGATTTTGTGAGTACGAACTCGTGGTTGATACCCTTAATATCGGAGAGTTTCCAAGCAATTGCTTGCTTGTGTGACTTCAAGACCTTTATGAGAGCAGTCTTTTCATCTTTACTCAAATCTCGAGCAATAATGTCTGGTAATTTATCATCACTTTCAAGAAATGCATACCGAGATGATGGTAAGTCCTTAAGTTCGACTTCGAAATTCTTCGTTTTCTCAACTGACTTGACTTCCTTGTTATGAAGTTTGACGGAAGGGAGAGGAGGAGAAGTGTCCTGATTTAACAACTTCTCAAGAGTAAGAATATCTCCCTCAGAATTAATCTCATGGTGATTAATCTCTTCTGGAATTGCATCACTCGTGTGAGGGGTTGATGAGTGATCATCTTTAAGCAACTTCTCAATGAGAAGTATGTCCCCCTCGATGTCAATTGGAGCGTGTCAATTGGAGCGTGATCAATTTCCCTTGGGAGGTAGAGAGTATTTATAGTCTTACAATAAAACGCCACACAACGGGCTGTGGATCAGGCATACAGTGGGTAAAGACCCGTCCGTCCTCCACGGTGAAACTAAACTAAATACTACTTAACTTAAACTAACTACGACTACGAGCTTTCTAACGATTAAATATACTTGATGTGACCGACTCTTTAATACCTGGAATTTCTAATTCCTAACAAGACTGATAGGTTGAAATTTGCTAAAGCCTGAGGACTGATTTGACCCTGATGGTTTATAAGAGGGTTCATAAATTGTTTTTGAAAAACAGTCTTTGGAAAAATGGCATCTTTTATGACACTTAAAGCATTCAGTGTCCTCATTTGCTTGATCTCTCATCAGGCTCATCATCTGAATTTTTCTGAAAATCCTGAACCACACTGTTAGAGAAAAAAGCAGTAGATATAGGTGTTAAAGTGGTGTTCAGGGACTTCTTGACTTCCTGAGACTTCTTTAAATCAGGGTATCGTCTATTGATGAGGTTTTTCTCATAGACAAATTTCCCATAAATTTCAGGAAGTTCAAGATTCTGGATATGATTAGCATTCCTAAGTCCCTGAGAGAAATTCAACCACTTCGCAGGGAGACTATTGACAAAACCAACATTGATTTCATGTTTGGACAACTTAACACCATCATTTGACAGTTCATTTAACAAAGTTTTGTATCGGATGTAAGTTTGAGAGAGAGTTTCTGAGTCCTTGGCCCTGAAGGTGTTATACTCAAGTTTCAGGTCCATGATCCTGTTTTCCTTGGTATCAGAAGGACCTTCATGACTGTGGACCATGTCATCCGGGTTTGTTTAGGCAGTACTACAGCAAATAACAAACTCTATAGTATCATCAGGAAGACAAGATATGATGATACTTTTGAGCCTTTGGTCCTGGTTGACAATTCTTCTCTCGTCCTGAGTCCACTGAGCTTCATGTTTAGGCAAACCTTCAGCAGTCTTTGGGATAAATGGACCTTCATTAATACACTTAATGTAGTAAGGTTCCATCTTAGTCAAATAGCAAAGCATTCGCTTTTTCCATTTGTTAAATTTACCAACTTCGAAGTCGAGGCAATAATAGTGAATAAGCTCCACCCTTTTTGTCGACAAGTTGGGGCACATCAATTTCATTTGGATCCGATTTAAAACATTTTGGCGGCTTAAACAAGGTTTTATAATCAGCTCGATACCACTTGTTGTTCCCTATTCACTGTATAAAAGCAGTTAAGTATTCAAAACAAACTAATAGTGAATCAATGACTGAAATGACATAAGTAAAAACACATTGATAAATTTTCAACATAATATTCTTTATTAGAAATCAATAAAAAAGAATACATTACCCAAGTACTTGAGGAATAGTACTTGGGATTGAAATGACAAAGGGTTGGTACTCCTCACTAAGCTCAGGCTAAGTCTAAGCACAACTACTATAGAACCACTGAGCTATCTCATGGACTGAGTTGTATTTGGAGGAGTGAAAGATGGCTTGTGTGTGTGTGTTTTATAATTCACAAGCTTAAATCTTTCACTCCGTCTCTTATGCTATTTATAGAAGTATGAGGTTTAACTTTATCCTAGGTGACAACTAATATTTACGTAAGACAAAATATCGATGTATTTTGTCTCTCAATTACAAA
This sequence comes from Chrysanthemum makinoi, assembly GCA_910596185.1. Classification (NCBI taxonomy): domain Eukaryota; kingdom Viridiplantae; phylum Streptophyta; class Magnoliopsida; order Asterales; family Asteraceae; genus Chrysanthemum; species Chrysanthemum makinoi. The sequence continues at coordinate 250,042,945 of OU343219.1, read as the reverse complement.
GACTATATTAAGTAAGAGACAAGGTCGCTTATAAGTCGGTGACAAGGCCGATCATTTGCCACTCAGGGAAAGTTGACTTTGGTTGATAAGGACTTCGTCTTATCTTATTCAAACTTATCCCGCCTTATCCCGCTTATTCTTCAGTCTTCATTGCCTTCGTATTCTAAGTTTGTCTTCGCAAGTAGTAGGAGGAGTTTAGGGATTCAGTGAGTTATTGTCATCACTCACTGAATCCACCATCTTTGATAACGCTACACGCGTCATTCGGGGTCAAAGGAACTTCCTTTTCGTCGAGCAAGTTTTTCAACACCCTAGGCAGTGAACCTAATCGTTGTAGTGTAGTATTAGGGTAAGCCACGGGAATTGATATCGTTCTCTAGGGGAATAGGAATGCTAGTGAGGAGTTACTACGCTAAGGTTGGAGTTGAGGAAGATTATTTTTTATCTTTTTATGTTTTTTAGGAAATGGAAATGTACGAATCTCGGGGTTTGGATTTGGGGGGGTTGGTATTTCTACCGATTACTCTATTATCTAATTATCTAATTAACTAAGGTGAGGGTAGTCTATGTATAATTATTGTGTGCTCGTATGATGATTTAAAGATGTGTCTACTTCGGTTTTATTACTCCTTAATTATCTCCTGTTGATGGTTGAATTGTCACGTCCTTATTCTTAATTGCGTTGTGTGTCTAAGGTCGTAGGGTATGCGTTTATCCCTAACTCTTTGAAACTACCAAAGGGACTCGTCTACAAAATCTCTAGGATTTATAAACTCTAACTCTAAGGTACTCTTTGGATGGTTTAGCCTACAACTACTCTAGGTGTTATAGTCTAAAGTTCACAAAGATTAATCAAGCATTAACTACACAACGAATGACCTATCGCATTACTAGATCATTAACAATTAGCCGGACATGGAGAACATGCAAGTAAATTAGCCGGACATGGAGAACATATTCCCTAAGCAAACACACAAGAACAATTAGCCGGATAAGAGACAACCAATCAATATTCAATAGTTAAGTTTCATATTCCCTAAGCAAACACACAAGTAAATTAGCCGGACATGGAGAACATGCAAGCATACACACAAATAATCGAAGACATAATTGAATTAATGAAGTAAAGCACTTATCTTGGTGTAAGATAGGGTTTGGAACCCTAAAATACTGTACAAGATAGCCTTGATTCGGTTTAGGTTTTACCCAAAAGACTACACCCTTAAAACTGAAAAATTAGGATTCTATATATAAGATTACATTAGGACTCGCGGCCACCTTATGATTTGTGACGTCGTCGGGTCACCGTTATTAGGGTTTCATCTTGGCCACGTTAGTCTTGCGACGGCGTCACCTTATGCTTGTGACACGCGCTCTTCGACCTCGGACCGCTTGATCAAATCTAGGCCGTCTAAGTTGCGACGACCTACCCTTTTAAAGCCTGACACCGTCAATTGTAAATAAGAAATTTGGCTACTGAGCCGTCACAAAAGTGCTCCGACGGCGTCGCAGATAACACCTCACATGGGGTGTTTGGATACTCACATCTCTAGGGTGTATATGAAATATAACAAGTTGGAAATGGAAGATAAACACTCATTAACCGGTCCTAGTACATAGATTACCATAGGGTTGAGACTAGATCAAACCTCCATCGCTTTGGCGTAAGCACCTAGGAAAGACTATCAAAGAGGTCTTTTAAAGGGTTGTAATGTTAGGCTTACGGTAGGGAAACAAAGGGTTTGGTGGGATAGGCTATTTAGTGGTGGCAAGTCAAAAATCTTTATGTTACAAGCATACGAAGAATGGCGTTGCTAAGCCAAGACTCGACACTCTAAACTCTAGATAACTGAAACACACAAACATAAATTTAAAGGATAGATGTAGGATGGTAGCCCTTTTTTTTTTTTCAACACTATATTTTTTTTTCTTTTTTTGTTTTCTATTTTTTTTTCGATTTTTTTTTAATACACTTTTACTCTACCATCCTCCACGGTAACATCAAAATGAGAGGATTTATAGGCACATCCCTACACTTGAGTTTTTATTATTCTAACACTAATTTGACCGAATTAAAAGATCAAAACACTTGGAGTACTGTTATTGGATTAAGCAAACAAAGGGAATTTGAATTTAACGTTCCATTCTCGTCATTTCATAAACTTTAATTTTTCCATGAGTCCCAATCCCAAAATCTGTATACAAAGGATATGACTCTCGATTTACTAGCAACTCATCGTTAAATGCAACTAGATAATTGAACTAAAGGTTTTAGGGTGATAAATAATAATGCACTAAAAGAGTGCATAAGGTAGGCTGCGCTGGGTGACAAAACATTATCGGGTTTAAGTGGTAAACAATACTTATCGATTCCACCACCGTCCGTGGCTTCCACCACCCGCCCTAACCATAGAACTTGTTCTCAACCACACGTCAAGGACAAGATTTTGCAATGGTTTGGTGGTCTGTTTCTGAGGTATATTATGGGGTATGTTTGTATGAAATGAAGCATTTTTATATTTTTGGTGTGGTGGTGGGTTTGGTAGCATGTTGAATTGTAATGTGACGCTCACATGGATGTCGCATTCGATCTAACTAGTTATAATACTCCGCACAGGGTTTTGAATTAAATTTTTTTATCAATGTTAAATATTATGTCTTTAAAGGTAATTACATATAATTATATACTTATGCACGAATTTTTCATTATTCATTATATGCATTAGAATTTTGTATAATCAAATTTTGTAAAAAGAAATTTGTTAGATAACTCAAGATTCAACTATATGCGAATTTTTCAACAATATGCTAGTTTAGTTGCACATAATAAACGTTGATGAAGTTAAAATATACTCCTTAAAGTTTTTAAAAATGTTTTTTTACATATCCTTATATAAATAAATAAAAGTTACATGAGTAGTTGTTATAAGTACAATTACATTTTTTTTTTCATATTACAGTAGCTCGTACTTACAATTTGATAATTATATTCTCGTTTTCATTAATTTTGCCGTATTTAATATTCAAATTCGTGTCCACATTTGTCATACTTTTAATATGAAATAAATGAGTACTTAATAAACATATATAGTAAAAAAAATGACATTTATAATCTTATGTATATTTATATGTTGGAGTTTTAAAAAACATGTATATTGTATTTTTAAGTTATAAAGTATAAGGGATATAAAATATAAGAGAGTATTTGTTTAATTTTCAAAGTTATTAAAAAACATGAAAACTTATAATATTACACTTAACTTTATACAATTTTTAAAAATTTAACCACTAAAGTTTTATTAATTACCCCCTCTTTTTTAAAGTTTTTGTTTTAACAAATTTGACACCTGTATTTTTATGTGGGTTTTCTTTCTCAACCAAATTTCTACACCAAATAAACTAAAGGCCTACCAAAATCAATTTAATTTTGACTTTTATTAACCAATCACGTCAGCCGATTTCTTTTAATGGCAAAATCAACATCTCCTATTGGTCTAATTTTTTTTCAATGAGAAAGTTTTTGCAAAAATACTCCGAAATGATGTAATTCTTTTATTATATAAAAGATTATATCACGAGATAAGTTAATTAGTCAGTTTTTATGTGTTATTGTCTAGTTAACCAATTTTCACTTTACACTTCCAATTTTATTAGTATTATTATTTTTTTCAAAAGTTACTTTTTTTTCAAAAGTTACCTTCCAAAAGTCTATTTTCAAATCGACTAATCAAACCTAAAAGCCATAGTGTGAGTTAGGTACACAATTACAAGCAATAATGGAGGAGATTGTTACAATTATTCACGTTTATCCCGCTTTTCATAAGTCATTTTAATACATTAGTAGTATGACGTACATAACAAAAACAATCACTAAACAAGATAGGTTAATCAAGGTTAAAGGTTGAATGAGTTAAATGATTTGTTAATGTCATAGGGTGTGTTTGGTAAGCAAGCCGTAATGGTAAGAAGAAATACATTAGAGTCAGTGGAGCAAAGTAGCATGTGTCACACTCACCACGGCTTCTTAAAGAAGCATTGGAAAAATGAGCTTTCCTAAAAATTAGCAAAGCTCACCGCCTTTCCTGCCAAATGAACAATAAAAATCAAAAGTCATCAGTTTCACCGCTTCATCAGCCTCAAAAGCTCCAAGTAAAATGTTGGCAGCCAAACATAGCAATAATATTCTATTTGCTAAATTTAGTATTACATACATGTCACCGACGATCTTTAAGAATATAATTTTCAACAGTTATTGATCATTTAGCACGAGTAGATAGATAAGATAAATCATTTAACAATGAACTTAATGACTATTATAATGACCGTTCTTCATCGACTTTGAGGGGTCATTCACTCCGATGTTCGCACGCTAACCCCATTGCCGGGAGTTGTGGGGTGGTAGACAACCTGTATATAAATGATTTTTGTGTTGTGAGCGCTTTGTAAGATATGTATGTGTTTAAGTTAAAAAAAATATATGTTTTAAAGTGAAGTATAAGTAAATATATAAAGATGTTCGTGATCATGCTGTGAGTAATTTGTGGGAAAAAGGATAATACTCATCACATAGTGGAGATAAAATCACTGATTGCAATGTACGTTTTACAACCTACCTAGGCAGAATATCTAATCGTTTTAGTGTAATATAAACAATTGAATAGATAATTTATCTTAATAATATATGAGGTCTTCAATGGCCAAAAGGCCTACAAAAGCAATAAAAACCAACTAAGGCTCGGTGGTATTCATTCCTCTAACCCGACATTAAGTACCTACAACTTAAAAAGAAGCAATTTAAGATAATATGTGATAAAATATGTATGAGGCTAAATGACCTTTACAAATCATATATAATTGATTATGAAATCTCTAGCCATTGGATGTGGTATGATTTTTTATGCATGTTGGCCGCAACCACCACGCATGGTCTTTCACTTCCTCATCTCCATCGCCACACATTTTTTTTTTTTTTTTTTACAGTTCTATCATCCAGTCCATAGCATATTACTTTTTCTTTGTGCAAGTGTTCTGTGAGTTATTTTATACGGTGAATTTGGTATTAATCATTTAACGTTTTAGTGGTCGAAAGCGTCTGGTGATATGACAATTACGTAACACACTACCACGTCAAGATATTATTAATATAACTATAGAGCAAGACATTAGCTCTTCACAAGCCATGTGTCAACTTCTGATTTGCCAAACCTTAAATGCTAAGTTTTACAAGTTGGCAAAAACAGTCCCTGAGGTTCAAGTGGCGCTGCAAAATAAGTTATGCATCATTAATTGCTATCTATGCTAATAACTGGCAAAAATAGTCCCTAAGGTTTAAGCGGCCTTGCAAGGTAAGTCCTGTAGAATTAATTGCTAACTATAGCAACCTGACAAAATTAGTCCCTAAGGTTTAAGTGTCACTACAGAGTAAGTCTTTTCAATCCAATCCCGCTGCATCGCGCGGGTTTCCACACTCGTATATACTAAATACCGGGGAAGAAAACAGTAACAAGCAAACATTAAATGCAAAGTTTCACAACTTGACGAAATGTACCCCTGGGTTTAAGTGTCGCTGCAAAGTTAGTCCTCAGAGCATTAATTGCTATCTATAGCAATTTGGCAAAAGTAATCCCTAAGGTTCAAGTGACGTTGCAAGGTAAGTCCTCAAGCAAGCAAACATTAAATGCAAAGTTTCACAACTTGGCAAAAAAGCCCCTTGGAGGTTTAAGTGTCGTTGCAAAATAAGTCATGTAACATTAATTGCTATCTATAGCAATTTGGCAAAAATAATCCCTAAGGTTTAACTGACGTTGCAAAGTAAGTCCTGTAGAAGTAATTGCTATCTATAGCAACTTGGCAAAATTAGTCCCTAAGGTTTATGTCGCCACAGTAAGTCCTTTGAAGCCAATCCCGCTGCATCGCGTGGGTTTCCACACTCGTATATACTATAGAGCAAGACATGCTCTCTTCACAAGCCATTTGTCCAAAGCTGATTTGCCAAACATTAATTGCTAAATTTCGCAAGTTGGCAAAAATAGTCCCTGAGGTTCAAGTGGCGCTGCAAAATAAGTCCTGCATCATTAATTGATATCTATAGCAATCTGACAAAAATAGTCCCTAAGGTGTAAGCGACGTTGCAAGGTAAGTCCTGTAGATTAAATGCTAAGTTTCACAAGTTGACAAAACAAATTCATGAGATTCAAGTTAAGTAAGTAAAATAAGTCTCGTGATCATTAATTGCTATCTATAGCAATCCTGCAAAAATAGTCCCTAAGGTGTATGCTGACGTTGCAAGGTAAGTCCATAGAATTAATTGCTAACTATAGCAACCTGCCAAAGTTAGTCCCTAAGGTTTAAGTGTCGCTACAAAGTAAGTCCTTTGAATCCAATCCCGCTGCATCGCGCGGGTTTCAACACTCGTTACTACTACCAATGTAGCATCTAGGCTTACACACATAACATATAATTAGATAAGTGATTGACACACTCTTAATTTTTATTGAGTCATTCTATAGTATGCATTAAATAGTTGTATATAAATATAATCTATTTTAACTGCTTATACAATGAAGTGTTTTAATAAAAATGAGAAGTGTCCCAATCACTTCTATAATTACTTAAATTGAAGAAATCGAAAACTAAGGGTGGAAACGAAATGAGCAGTCAGAAACGCCGTGATCGATCCAAAAGTTTCAATGAGCCGAGCCTAAACGAAATGAGCTTAAGTTTGGGCTCATTTAATAATCGAAATTCTACAAAAAGTTTCATGTGAAAAGATCAATTTAGGCTTAAATCTAACCTCGTAATATATTCAGATATATATATATATATATATATATATATATATATATATATATATATATGGGTGGTATATATATATATAGTGTAGCGTTATTTTCGTAACTACAAATAAATGCGGTAATGCATGAGAACCAATCTCACTCCATTAAATATTTGATCAATGGTATAAATGGAGTGGCAGCTTGTAATTAAGTGTGAAAAGCAAGCAACTCTTTCATAATAGGAGGAGGGGTATTAGTGGTATTTCATCTAATTAAGTTTAATAACCGTCCCTATTAAAAGGGATTTGCTACTTGTTTATGATAATAATAACATTTTTTATGATATTTCATCTAATTAGACTTGATGTTGTAAATTGTGCATATGTGTTTGCTACTTGTTTATGATAATAATATTTTTTTAGTCCGCGTGACCAAAATGCTTAATAAAGACAAGTAATCTTCACGATCGATGGTAAAGAAATGCATAATGGTTTAACAAAGTAAGCATAAGCATGACGATAAAACATATGTGCACAAAGCGGGGATTAAAAAATGCATCTCAGTATTTCCGGTTTTTGAACTAGGGCGAGAGTGAAAGACACGCTAAGACGCCTAAAGTACAACTAACTCAAGACATATTCTATTACGACATGATCGCCATATATTTGTAATAAAATTGAATACAAGTGTAAATATAATGATGTTTGTGATAAAGTTGAATATACAATTTGTAAATTTTGAAATTGCATAAATCTATTGTTTAAGTTTTATTTTTAATTTATATTAATGTAATATTTTAAAAATACATGTGCAACAAGAAAACACATGTAATAAAAAATACAATATCACATAATGCAAAACACATGCGTTATCGTGCACGTTTTACAAACAAGAAATGCAAAAAAAAAAAAAAAAAAAAAAAAAATCCTAGTATTTAGGTAACTTAAAACGTTGAAAAAAAAACAAAAAAAATAAAAAAAATATATTTTTACCATTATACCCTTTGAAATTATATATAATAAAATTTAATATCCAAAAAATCGATTTGGTTGACTGCTCTAGCTCGCGCAATTTATTTGGTTTCTATTAATAACTCCTCAATATATATATATATATATATATATATATATATATATATATATATATATATATATATATATATATATATATATATATTGGTTATAATGATAAACGAGCTTTAAAAGTAGTAAACCAGCCTCGAGCGTTTCATGAATTAAATGTGCTCAACTCCATTAAACTTTGTTTTCTTTAAAACTTCATATAAATTTGTCGAACTCAAGCCGAGTTCGCTCTCAAAAATTTTCACGAATTGAAGCTTTCGAAATTTTAAAATAAAGGCTTAAACAAAGCTCGAACTCTAGCAGTTTCTACTGACTAGACTAGCTTTCACCCCTATCGAAAACCATTGAATTAAACTCATTCAAAATTGGCGTATAAAACCAATAATTGTTTCTTTAATGAACAGGTACAGTAAATAAAATATTCCAACAACTTAACGTGTAATCAATCTTTTCAACTAACGTGGCAGTGGTCCTATCATAGTACTGAAACTTCCTCATTATTTCCATTTCACCCCCTCAACTTTACTTTTTCCCACTTTAACCCCACCCCATTTCCTTCCACCTATATATAAACCCATAAAACACATCTCACAACACATTAACCCATAATACCCATATCCACCCATCAAAAACACACACACCAAAAAACCGTTCATCTGGTTGTCGATTCAAGTCCTGCTTCACAAAAATATGGGATTTCCAGTTGGTTACACCGAATTATTTCTTCCAAAACTACTAATCCATGTCTTAACACTATTGGGTCTGGTCAGAAAACTCATCTCCAGCATTTTTCGCCTAGTGGGCCTAGGCGAATTTCTGGAGCCAGAGTTTTCAACCGACCCGACCCGTCTCGAAACATGTGCTACTGAGTTCTGCTCAGTATCAGCTATGCTAATCCGTGAGCTACTCCCAGTGGTTAAATATTCGGACCTAGTGGACCCACCAGAAAGCTGTGCAGTGTGTTTGTATGAGTTCCAAGGTGATGATGAGATTAGAAGATTGACTAACTGTAGACATGTATTTCATAGGACATGTTTGGACCGTTGGATGGATCATGATCATAAAACATGCCCACTTTGTCGGACAACGTTTGTGCCTGAGGATTTGCAGGATTCGTTTAATGAAAGGCTGTGGGCTGCTTCTGGTATTGGTGAATATTATCATGGTGACTCTGACTCATTGGTGGTTGATAATTAGTTATTAGTGGTTATTTATTAGTCAATAGTGGAGTTTAATTTAAATATTTCTTTTTATATGGATTATATATGATGATGTATATATTAGCAAAAGAAATGGATAAAAAATTAAAAATTCCATGGTTATAAAGATTTCGGTTAGAAATATGTATATTTGAGCCAGAGGCTCGTCTTCTTCGAGTAACCTAATAACCTGCCGGTCAGAATACACGAAGTAGAGATTAAAAGACTCGCAATACTCGAATAATTCAACAACGAAGATGCAACTATGTACTTAATCATAAGGTATGACCATTATTGACACAAATGGTATCTGTGTTTTTAAATGGTTAATCTGAAAATTTGGATTTGGCATGTGTAATCGTACAATTGTTTCTTTTATTGAAGTTAGTGTTTGTGTGGTTAATTTATTGTCACGTGAAGGAGCCAGCCATTAAATGGAAAATGTGCATACATGTGTCATGTGTGTTTTTTTGGGTAATTATTGGTGGCGACAGAAAGAGATAACAAGATAACGGTTTGGTCTCAAACAAGTTTTATCTTGTATTAAAAAAAAAAAATGTCGTTTAATGAAATATCACTGCTTTTGCAAATATTACATGTTCATGTCATCACGTGCCATTGTCTCGGTACCTAACAACTTGTTTGACTAGATCTCTCTACCAAAATATGAGCCATCATATCAGACGGACCCAAAGTGTGTACACATTTTTATTACAACAAATGAATGAAATAAAATGTACGATTTTGTTAAAATAAGTAAATAAATTAAGAAGACATGTATTTTTTTTCTAACATCTTAGTAAATTAAGTAAACAAAATGTATATTTATGTGACATAAAAGTTTCAGGTCTAAGTTTATTTCAAAAAAATTGTGATTTTTAATGAAAACTTATAGTTCCGCCCCTGAATAAGATGGATGAGAATAGCTTATTCTACAACATGCATGCTCATTCTCAAATTGAACTCCGACTAGTTTGATTAAAAAGTATTTTGTAGTTTACACGAATAATTACTAAGTTAGTAAACAATACACAGAAATAACTCAAACACACAATTAGTTAAACGCATATCTTGGATCATCACACTAAAAATTACTAATTTTCAAGTGATTCGGATTATCACACTTTGATTATTATTGCTACAAATGTATAATCACACTTCGAAGAAAACAAATGTATGTTATGTTTAAACAATATTTTTTTAACATAAAGTCCTACCAAAATTAGAATCTAGTAGATTATGATCTCTCATTTGGCACTTATCACCAAGATGATTCTTGATTGCGATCTCTAGATTATAATAATGATGGTATTATTATTTGTATTATTACTAACCAAGCCATCAAGATCAAGTTGATCAATCGATAATGCAAATTCTCTGAATGTAATTAAGACAATAATGATAATACAGTATCCCTTTCTACAGTTTAAGACGAGGTTACAATATTCAGTTGCCAGGAACGAATTTGTTTAAAAAACGATAGCTATTGCTACAATATTCAGTTAGTCGATGTTTATTTATGCTCTTTTATTTAGTTTTTTTGTCACGAGTTTTATATGTGAAATGTTGGTCGTTACGGCTAATACTCCCTAACATACACACACAGATTTTGGATTTACCATCACGTATATTCAAACCGGTTAAATCTTTTTATTTTCAAGAGATTAACGTGGCTACTTAAGTACCGTTTGCGCATTTTAGAAATTTGAAAACTCTTAAATTTTACTACTAATTATAGTCACAAATCACCTTTGACTAGTTTTTTTGGGTAACCATGTTTTCTGACCTTTTTAGTCCACTAATTCACGGGTTTTGAACCTACCGTCACACAAACTCAAACCAGGTAAAGCCCTACATTAATTTTCAGGAGGTTGGCAAAACTATTTAAAGGTTATTTGTATTTAGCAGGAATTGAACTCCTTTACACATTTTAGAATGATAGTCATAAGTCTTTTTACAACTAGGCCATCCTTGAGTGGTTAGACCTTTGTGCCACTAGTTGCATTGGCCCTTTGTAGTTTGTACATGGAGATGGATACATATAATCTTTTCTCTCTTTTTCACTTTTTCTTAGTTTATGTATGTGAAATGTTACAAGTAAGAAGCAAGAAGGTTCTTCGTTGGTTGAAAGTAGTAGTAGTCCAATCTGGAAAGCCCATAGCAATCATATTAACGCGTAAACGTCTACTAGACTTCTAGTCAAATTTCAACACCATTCACCTTTTAATTTTCTCTTGTCTGGTTGTCTCTCTTTAGTTGGTTTCCAATTATATATACTTTGTTAACTTGAACACAAAGATGCCAAACAAATCAAGTTTAATGACGTTTAACAAAAGAGGTGACCACAATCAAGCTAGACGCGACTACGATATCGATCAAGACATTTACTTAAAAACTAGCATCCGAGTTGATACTTGTCTTGTTCTTCGATAAAGTTTGACACTATACGTTGGAGTACTATTCTAGTGGTATCACTCCTCCACCGTAGATATTCAGTTAAAAAAGTTGACTCACTCCGAGTTTCTTTGGAAACTCGCTAGTTGTTAAACTAAGCTTGAGTTTAGCTAAACACCATCCAAATTTTCTTTGAAAAAATATCGTCTATGTAACGGGGCTGAGATGTATGATTTCACCCACATCCTTTGTACTTAAACGTTTTTGTGAAGTAATACATTTACCGAGAAACCCTTTACTTAAAAAAAAATTCTTTGAAAACTGCATTACAATATTGTCATTAAAAACAATATCTAGCACATTAAACAAATAGTGATCTTATGAAAACACACAGCAACCATGTTTGAATTTAGAAAGATTAGATTATATCATGATCAATGGTTGACTTGCATTATCAAGTATGGACATCTTTGTCATTAAATTCATGACCAGATAATCTTAGGTATTTTCATTAAATTAATCCACATTTATATTTTTTATTAAAATAAAACTTTGTTTACTTTCAGGGCGTGTGCACTTGATATTAATAATCTCATGCTTTTAATTAAGAAGCTAAGCCGCCACTAACACTAGTCCTTATATAAACAAATGACATGTTTTATTGGATTTAACTTTTAAGGCAACACTTGCCCTTTTATTTAATCATATATAAACCTTTTACATAATTACATTTGAGGTGGCCATTAAAATGTTGAAAATGGTCACGAGGTATGCTGGTTAAAGCGCATACATCTGAGTTAAAAACTAAATATTTCGAAGTAACTTGAACTAAACGAGAAAAACCTCATCCATTTAACTGTTTACACCGTTTTCATTAGACAAAATAGTTAGTGAGTTACACATTTGTAGTTTGTTTATAAAGAACAACTGGTTCATTCATCACCGTTAATTCTAATGAGTAGAGACATAAACAAACTGTTTGTTTCCTTGAGAAAATATGAGGTTATGCAATGTCGGTTTTATGTTTGTTCGGTAAAACAGTAGATGGACACATTTGCTAATATGTTCATGACCAGGTAAACGGAAAAAAACACAAGTATTCATCTGCAAATGTTGTTTTAACTTTCTAAATGAAGGCAGAAATTTAGTAGGTTTCTAACTTAGTACTATTTATACAATTTATTGTATATACCGCACAAAACAATAAACTTTACTGCATATCGTTGATGTTAAATTGGATACTTACGTTTTAAAGTATTGACACAAAAGCTAGTATATGTTCTACACTTCTACTGCTTAGAAACAATGTTGTTGACCATGGAGTATTCGGGTCAAAATGGGTCGTAAATGAGCTAAGTGAGAAATAGTTAAACTTGAAGAACCCAAATTTGACAATGATTATGTACAAATAAATGCGTATGCTCAGCTCGTGAAAGAATTACTATCGCCAACAAGTTCAGTAAGTAGACGTTTATGAGGATTTGACAAATCATGAGAACTTTACCAATTTGCTTGCGCGCAGAATAATGAACCATCGACACTCACAGATGATTTACTTGTATTGAGGTGGAGGTGGTGGAGAAACATAAGGTCCGGGCGGGTATCCATGTTTTGGTGGTGGACCATACATACCAGGTGGAGGGTAGCCCTGTTGTGGAGGGTAGCCATGTTGTGGCGGGCCATACATACCAGGTGGCGGGTAGCCTTGATGTGGCGGTGGACCATACATACCAGGTGGTGGGTAGCCTTGATGTTGTGGAGGTGGTTGTACGGGGTAACCGTAGTGTGGTGGTGGTGGTGGTCCGTATTGATATTGTGGCGGATATTGTTGATCAATCCTTGACATTTCTTGGACTGGTGGGACTTCCATTGGTCGGATCCCGAACTTTCCATCTCTTTTGTCCATTTCAACCTTGTGTTGTGTCTGCAATATAACAGTGAGGATATTTGTCCATAAACATAAGACGCACAATTTAAGAACATATTAACACACAACTAATAGAAATGTGGACAATAATTTTGAGACGTACCTGCATGCAAGTGCAAACCCTACAAAAAAAAACCACGAGATTGATATCGCTTAGAATCATTTCTCTTTAATCAGATGTATAAAGTTGAAGAGATATTTAAAAGGGACAACATACGAGCAAAAAACTAGATCAGCTAAGCAATTCAACAACTGAGATGCATCATTGAGTTCATCGCTTCCCACAAGGCAAGCGATGATGGAGCATACACAAGCAACTTGTTGGAGGCAAACCATGCAACCCTGCGCACAAGTGAAGTCGATCAACTGATTGGCCAATTAACTTATTCGTAGATTGCCAAATAAGTTGAAAGGTTCATGAAGAGATTACAATGATACAGTTGTCACATTTTGTTGTCTGTATGTTAAACTCATCTTGCAACATAAAGCGAGTGGATGCTACAGAATTTCCGAAACAGAAGAAGACCTAAGCAATTCAAGAACAGAATTTTAAAAATGTAAAATGCTAATTATTGATTCATCTGAGATCTCTTTAAAATGAATATGCACCTCTGCGCAAAGGCAACATGTAGGACATTTACGTTCACAACACTTTCCACTGCAGGGCATATATCCGCCACAACATGTATACCTACATCAAGCAGACATATGTATAACACAATATTATACTCTCCATAGTTTCAGTTAGGCGGACAGAGTAGTTAATAAGTAATCACCTTGACATATCATCATAGAGAGCTCGCTTACGAAGCTTGTATGATGCACATGGGCCGCTGCCATTTTTCAGTTTTTAAGAATGAAAATTAGCAAATGTTGAACACAATTTAACCACAAAAACTTATCGCCATAGCTCTGCTTGAGTACTAAAGCAAATGGAAATCAGTTTACTTTTCTAACTTAGCTAATAAAACTAAAAGTCGTCGCTGACTGTAACACTTTTTGATGTGTTCGTCATAATAAGATAGTGTTTGGATTAACTCATATATATTAGTTTAATTTCAATTATGTATGACCGTTAAGTTCGTTTTCCTTTCTAGTTTCCTCCTCTATTTCAAGGGCTGCATAACAATATCGATACGCCTACTATCATGATCACAAATCAAAATCAATCTATTCCTTCATGTATTCTTTACAACAAAATAACATAAACTGAATGTCAACATAACTAGAATCATAATTAAGGATCTTACCAAAATAACGCAAAGCAGCAATCTAGAAAAACACAACACACAAACAAAGAATAAGACAATTAGAAATGAATCATTGATATATCAAATAAAACAGAATTTATATAAATTTGACAATGAAAGTAAGGATCAAAATATATGAAATTACAAGGAGTATCTGCAGCCATGGTGCTCATGAGATCTGTATGCCAAACATTTCGGTAGCTCTGTCGGCCCTTCATTTTGTGCACTTTCTCCTTACCTTTCGTCATTGTCGATTCCTTTCAAAGCCAATCAATATTATAATCTAATCAATAGAATTGCCAATTTTTGTTCACAATGGATCGAGTTAGGAATCAACAAAAAAATTAAACCGGATCGAAATCAAGAAAGGCCTAATTTCTGATTTCAGTTTACGATTGATTCCAAACGATAAATCGGAATTCTTTTTGACAAAGGAAATGAGGGAAAGAGATAAAAAAAATTATTAACCTAAATTTAGAAACTTTGAATTTGCATAAGATAACCGCATTTTATTTTACATGTTTACTGTTAGTCATTCTAAGAATGTATTACTAAATACAACAAAGTTAAACTTCCTCAGCAACAAAATAAGGTTCATTTGAGCCTTGTTGTGTCGTCGCATATTTCTTTTTGCTAAACACTCAAATTAGTGTTCATAGTTACCATCCTACTATTGCCCGTAAATTTCTGTTTCTTCTTCTTAACCAGTGATCCCAATTTGTTGATTGTGTTAATGTTCTTCATCTCTTCGGATTTATATAAGATTCGTATCAATGAAGAGCAATATTTGCACCAACATATAGAGGTACTTAATTGTTTAACAAGAAGAAAACGGACTTGGTGCTATGGGATACTATAATCAACACCAATATCAACAGAAACAAGCTCATTGGTTGACGGTGATGCTAGTATATCAAAAACTTTATCACCTTTGGCGGCCTCATCCACTGAACCAATACCAGAATACATTTCTTCTGAATAAGCACTACTCAAATAATCAAGTATTCGGTTTTCATTTGGATCAATGAGATATCCTGCAATATGATGTACCTTTTTAGTTGGAGCATTATAGAGTGCGTGATCGTGCAAAGCTACACACACCACCGGCCTTCCTTTTATACACTCAAATTCATTAGCCGCCAACCATTGTACCTTTGCATGTTGAGCTAGATATACATTGATGTCAAAACCCCATGATAGTTATTGATCCTTAAAGTCATATGCTCCCAATCACCAACGTGTTCCACGATCTTTCCTAGTGAAAAGATGAATTTTCCAAATTGGATCACTGATGGACCGTTGAAAGGGTAATACAACCATATGACTAGGTCAGTACATGTACCACCTAGAGCGGGTTTGGCGTGGATGTAGGCAACCGCGTCGGTCGGTGACCCTTTTTTGTCCTTATCCCTCAAAGCTTCATCAGCTGGAAGGTCTAATTAAGTAGGCATCCTCCTTTGTACCGTCGCGTGGAAGATATTCACCAGTGTTAATGATTGCACGAGGTGAAGGATCAAAAACCTTGGCTCCATTAATTATCAAAGAACCAGGTGACTGACGATGGAAAGAATTCTTCACGAGAGTGGAAGTAGATTAAAGGAGTAAAAGCCGTGACAATCCCTCTAAGTTGTTCCTTACTGGGCTGAGTAGAATCACCTGTGAGCACAAATCTTAGTTAAAATATATGAAGTAAAATGTACTTCTATTTAAGCATGAAATGTATTGAAGAATGAAATGTATTGAAGATTTGAAGGCAAGTAGCGAGCCATTGCTCGTTCTGTTATCTCTACAAGCATGGCAAATAGTGTTTCCTGCTAACAATTTGTGAAGTTAAAACCAGCAAAAAAAAGACTGAGTAAAGACGGCAATTTGACCCATTTACTTATTGATGGGTCAGTACAGGTTATGTTTTTATCCGTAATGGGTCAAATGTGTAAAACAACAAAAACAGCTAAAAAAAGGAAACAGGCCTAAGATCATACTCAAAAATTTAGAATCATATTTTAAAAACAGTAGTTATTTACAGAAAAAAACTTTGGACAAAAAGGGTTACATGAGTACAGTACTGAGTCATTCCTTATTGAGCATGAGTAGTTGAGTACACAGTAATGCATATATGTTAATAAAAGATTAAATCATGTATTTGCATTAGTTACCTGCAAGGAATAGCAAATCTGCAGGGGTGCACTCGTTATTTTTAAGCTTTTGCTCGGCCTCAGCTTCAATGTAGCTCAATATTCCACTAAAGGACACATCCATTCCTTTTACCACATAAGGGAGATCTATGAACTTTTCACCCTTCTTTGCAAGCTGACCAAGATAAACACCAGATACAATTTCATTAGCAGAGACCCAGTGTTCTAGTACTAATCGAGACTATTTAATACATGACAAATAAATGAATCTTTAGATTTATTAGAATATCCATTTATTGTAATGATGATACCAGATAAGCAGGTACTTAGACAATACAATATTAGGGTTAATGGTCTAAAAAACCTATAAACTTTTCACTTTTTACTTTTGTGACAATAAATTTTTTTTTTTCCTATTAAAACAAAACAACTTCTTAATGACTACTATTGTAACCAAAGATGACACGTGGCACAGTTAATTATCACTTAACGAAAATAAACGCGTTTATAACGTCTGGGGACCAGTTCTGCCAACGTACCAAACTTTTGGACCAAAACTCATAAAAAAAACGCCTTATTAACCCCAAATGTTTCCCCCCAAAATCATACCCCCCCAAATGAAACCCGTTTTCCAGTCAAAAACCCTAATCCACGAAATTGAAAAATCCACTTTGCTCATTTCCAATTGTTTATGATTTTCGTAACAAGTCAGGTATGTAATTTCGTTTGAATCGCTTAATTGTGTTTTAATCGTAAATAGTAAGCAAGCCCTAATTTTAGTGTTTGGTATTTCTTTTGAATGATACCTCATACTGTTCAACACATGTTAGTTATAAACTGGGATGGGTATTTCAACCATGGTCCCCTTAGGTATGTGCATGGTGTTGTCAGTCCTATGTCTATTAGAAGGATGCATTACTTAGAGTTTGCCCAATATCTTGAAGAAAAAGTTGAAACAGATATTGAAGGGGTGTATTACAGAGTCCCAGATCATGAGTTGGAAGATGGTTTAGTTAGAGTCACTAATGATAGTGAGTTAAACTATATGTTTGATGTGGTTGTGGTATTTGGTGAGCTTGATGTATATCTCCAAAGACTTTGATATGGACTTATCTGAGTACTTAGGTAAAGTAGATAGAACAAGTATGGATGCTAGTGTTGCTAAGAGTAAAGTCAATCCAAAAATAAGGTATTGCAATGATTTTAGCATAGATGAGATGGAGGCTTGGGCAGATGGAGGTATGTTGAAACTCAGGTGAATCTTCTCACTAGGCAGTGGTAGGCTAGTGGTGTAGGTCTAGGGTGAGTGAAAATGATGATGATTCTGATAGTGATTATGATTGGGAGTATGAGAGTGATAAGTCAGTTGATTATCTTAGTCCTGGTGAAGAGGAATTGATTGAGCTTAGAAATAGGATAAAAGCTAATAGGGATAACGTGAGAGCGATGGAAGAGCCAAATGAAGCAAATAGTATGCCTTTAAATTCTTCTTCTGCTCCCGATGTTAGGAGTGATCATGATTTGTTCATGGATGAGCTACGAAGAAAGCTTAAGGCTATGATGAGGAGGAAACACTCAAGACCCTTTCATTATCAAGCCACACAAGTATTGAAAGGTACCCATGTATGATGAAACTACACACGGAGACCGAGGAAACTAGAGGTGAGTATGTTGAGCATACTTAAATTAAAATTCAAATTTGTTATGTTGTTTATTAATGATGAATGTTAACAAATGTTGTGTTACTATTGCAGAAAGGTTTAAAGTATGTGAGTGTGAACAAGTTCAAGGAGTGTCCGACATTCTACGCTTTGGCTAATGGCTTCTCACTATGGTATGAGAAGAGTAATTCAAAGATGGTAGTGGCTAGTGTGGACAAAGACCTGAAAGGGTGGCTGATCCGATATCGGTAAAACAAAGGAAGCAAATCAGGTATCCTAGTGCTAGTAGTAATGAATTGCCACAATGTCCTTGGAGATGTTATGCTAGTTGGATGTCAGAAGAGAGAACTTTTCAGATTAAAACATTAGTTGATGAGCATACATGTGTTAGGAATTTCCAGTTTGGCACATTGGTCAACTATAAGTGGATAGGGGACAAATCTTTGGTGAAAAGATTAGGGATAACCCGAGATTAGGTTGAATAGTTTAGTGACCTAGTGATGAAAAGTATAAATGTAAGGTTACAGCTAATCAATGTGTTAATGCAAAGAAGTTTGCTTTGAATCGAATGAAATGATCAGAAAGTAACACTATGGTATGCTAAGATCTTATGGGAAAGCTATTTTAGACACCAATCTCCGGTCAACTGTGAAGTTGGGAGTGACAAACAACCCTGATAATAAGACATATTTTGATAGGTTTTATGTTTGTTTTGCTGGCTTAGCTAATGGATGGAAATCAGGATGTAGGCCAGTTATTGCCTTAGATGGTTGTTTTCTGAAAAGTCCTAATCAAGGGGAAATACTTGATGCAATTGGTAGAGATGGGAATAACCACATTTACCATGTGGCTTGGGTTGTGGTAAATGTTGAAAATAAAGATAACTGGAGTTGGTTTTTAGAGTTGCTTGAAGATGATTTGGGTAAAGTTAAAGGTCAAGGTCTAACTCTGATATCTGATCAACACAAGGTATGCTTTAGACATTTATTTTTCCCCCCAATTGTTGATATAATATTAAACATTATCTAACACACTAACATGTCTTTGTAGGGTCTTATTGAAGCTGTGAAACTAGTCATGCCATATGCTGAGCATAGGCAATGTGCAAGACACATATATGAAGGCTTTAAGAAATATTAATGGATTGGAGTTTAGGAATCTATTTGCGCCGGCCTAAAGCATCATACCTCAACCTGCTCAATAAAATAATGGCTAAGATTAAAAAGGCTAACCCTGGTGCACATAAGTGGCTCATGGATAAGAATCCCAAGACATGGTCCAGAGCATTCTTTGAGGTTGACAGAGGTTGTGCAGCTTGAAAATGGGTTTAGTGAATGCTTCAATAGTGTCATTGTGGGTGTTAGGCATAAGCCATTGATAACCATGTTAGAAGCTATTAGAGTTATTGTCCCGAAAGGATGCGAAGATGAGGGAGGTTAGTGTGAAGTGGAAGCCTGGGTTGTGTCCCAACATTCAAAAAAGATGGAATGGTTAAAAGACCAACAAAGGTTAGTGTCCATTAACCTACATTTTCCAATTTATGATATTTTGATTCAAATTGATAATTTTCTTATGCGGTTCGGCATGTGATACCAACTGGTGGGAATGTGTTTGAGGTGAGACACGGAAGTGATGGATTCACTGTTGATGAAACAAAGAGGACTTGCAGTTGCAGGATGTGGCAACTTTCGTATACCATGTGTTCACTCCACAAAGGTCATAATGTTTCAATAGTTCACCCGAGGCTTATGTCCCACAATGGTTTAGGACAGATATGTATTCTTTAGCTTACAACAACTTGAACCTAAAACCTGTTGGTGGTATGGATTTTTGGCCTGATCAGAGCATGTACTCAAATGTATTACCACCAAAGCTCTAAAAAATGCCCGTAGGCCTAGAAAGAAGAGAATCAGAACTAAAGGTGAGGGGGGTAGTGGTACAAGAGTGTCTAAAGTAGGTGTTCTAATGCATTGTACAAATTGCCATAAGCCCGACACAATATAAAAGGTTGCAAAGAACCTATTAGGCAAAGACACCAAACCAAAAGGAGTTGGTGGTAGGCCTAGAAAACAAAATGTTCTCTATGTGGGTGGAAGTGAGGGACGTGTTTTGTAGTGGGTCTAATGTAGGAGCTATGGATGATGTGGGTAGTGGGTCTAATGAAGGAGCTAGGACAGAAGTGGGTTTAGGGTCTAATGAAAGAGTTAGGACTGATGTGGGTAGTGGGTCTAATGAAAGAGTTAGGACTGAAGTTGGGCCAAATGAAGGTGCTGGGTCAAAAAGGAAAGTTGGGTCAACACTTGGAATTCCAACAAGGCATGGTAAGAGGAGGGCATGTACTTCAGCATTTGCAAGATGGTTTGGTCAAGAACAGTCTCAAGAACAAGTGCAAGATGAAGGTCAAGAACAGGTTGAAGTCCACTCTCATGAAGAAGTGCAAGATGAAGGTCAAGAACAGGTTGAAGTCCACTCTCATGAAGAAGTGCAAGATGAAGATCAAGATCAGGTTCAAGTCCAGTCTCAAGCACAGGTTGAAGTCCAGTCTCAAGCTCAGGTTCAAGAAGAGATTGATTTAACTCCAATTCAGATTACCCAGTCACAAGATCAAGTGCAGAACAGAAAGAAACAACCTCATAAAATAAGAAGACCAAGTGAAAGAATCATACTAAAGAAGTTGGGCAAAAAAAAGGATGGTCAGGGGAGTAGTAAAGACAATGCACTTGATATATAAGTGCAACTAACATCTATTTTAGCTTTTGTATGTCAGCTTAATAGCCCATTTTGTATATCTTATGAGGGCATAGTTAATCATCTTTTGGATGTGTAAACAATTTAACTGCCATATGGTTCTTAAGGTATGTTAACAGTTTAAAATGACCATCTACAAATAGCCCATTTTGTATATCATATGAGGGCATAAGATGGTCAAAATTAAACTACTCTCTTGTATGAAGGTCAAGTATGTATGACTGTGAATGCAGAAACATTTCGCCAGTCAATGAATCACTTTTGTACAATTTGTGCAGTCACTGCATTTGACTATTTGTTTATGCATTTGGATCTTTGTAGCATTATTGCACTTTACTGTTTATTTCATGCAGTCACTTTTTCCAATTTCACTATTGCATTTTCTCACTTTTATGCATTTGCAGTCAATGAATCAAGGGTATTCAATGCAACACTTTTTCATCTAATGGTCGACTTAATCAATGCATCATTTTTATGCATTTGTCATGTCACTGAATCAAATAGCCCATTTTCTCACTTCTATGCATTTGCAGTCACTGAATCACTGCATCATTTTTATACATTTGTCAAGTCAATGTACTCAAATGTATTACCATACCTCTATATAAGGGTACATACTGTGAATACAAAACCATATCAAACATCTTCCTCATCTATTCACACTTTGTTTGAAACAACATGAGTTCAGGAAACAAAAGTTCCAACAAGAGAAAAGGTTATAATCACTATAAAAAATGTGCCTTTTCCATCTCTTATATGTAAAACATACTTATGGTTTTTTTTTTTCTTTTCAGAAGTAATATGCATTTCCAGTGATACATCAGAGTATGCAGAAACTGCAGATGACACAAGTTCAGGTAATACATGGACAGGGTATTTTCCATTGCAGTTTGTAGTACCACCTGATGAGCTAGAGTTTTATCAACCAAAGGTGGGCTCAAGCTCACATTATGTTGAACCAAGAAAAAATGCAAAGGATGATGATAAGCCACTAACCCAAAAACAGATTGAAAAGCTTCTATTTGATGCAAGGCCTAAAGTTCTAGGATTGTCTGCAAAGGCCACTCAAGAATTTGGTGTCAAACCTTATGTTGCACCAACTGAAATTGCAGCACCAAAAGGGAAGGGGAAGGGAAAGAAAAGGATGGGTTAGAAGCACATAGTACCTAGCACTAGTCTTTCATGGTTTATTGTCTTATCAGCACTTGGTCTTTCATGGTTTCAGTTAAGTTTATGTATGCCTTTTATGGCCCTAAAATAATGTGTTTTCTATCACCTATCATGAATGCTATGCTCACTGTTTATGCAACATAAATATAAGAGAATGTAACCAAAAGATAAGATTTTCATTCCATAAGATAAAACCATTACATGAATACCCTAATTACTTGGCAATTGTCATACCTAATACAACACAAATTAAACACAAGCATCCTATCATAATGTAAAACAGCTTATCATACAACTGCAACTTGGACTTTGTAGCCTTCAAATCATCTTCCAACAATGCCTTTTCCATAGTAACACCCTCAACCATGTGTTGAGAATATGGATTATGGCTGATCTGTTTCTGCCTTTCAAAGAATCCAAACACCAACTCTTTGTAGTACTCCGCAGGAAGATCTTCATCAAGAAACTCGTACACTTTGCAATCATCACATTTGACAAATCTTTTGCCCGGATTCCTCCTTGTGGTTGAAGTACGAACCTTTAGTAGCCGGTTACATTTACAGTAGTATTGAATATTACCACCAACTAGCGTGATTGTTTTGAACTTGAAGAACTCATTGATTAGGGTTTATACAGTGGTAGTAGCGGTTTGGGAAGAACATAAACCAGAAATTATGTTTTATAAAAAACGTTTTTCTTTTTTTTTATATATTCGTATGTATTAGGAGTATTAGTCCCCAACTTTGGTACGTTGGCAAAAATAGTCCCCCAGACATAATAAACGCGTTTTATTGGTTAAGTGATAATTAACTGTGCCACGTGGCATCTTTGGTTACAATAACAGTCATTAAGAAGTTATTTTGTTTTAATAGGAAAAAAAAAGTTTATTGTCACAAAAGTAAAAAGTGGAAAGTTTGTAGGTTTTCTAGACCATTAACCCAAGTAGATTAAAGCAGCAAAAGCCGTGATGAGCACTCTAAATTGTTCCTGACCGTTTTCCAGCCCTGGGTACAATATTGAGCAGGTATGAAATTGCTACACGTTACAGAACATCCCTGCAAAATTTCAACATTCCCTGTTCTGTTTCACCCTCGTGAAGAATTCTTTCCGTCGTCGGTCACCTGGTTCTTTGATAATGGAGCCAAGGTTTTTGATCCTTCACCTCGTGCAATCATTAACACCGATGAATATCTTCCACACTACGGTACAAAGGATGATGCCTACTTAATTAGACCTTCGAGCTGATGAGAATTTGAGGGATAAGGTCAAAAAAGGGTCACTAACCGACGTGGTTGCCTACATCCACACCAAACCCGCTCTAGGTGGTACATGTAGCCAATGGCGGAGTTAGAAAAATTTCTGTGGGAGGGACGAAACAAATTTTTTTCGGGAAATACCATAAATGGGAGGGCCGAAATAAAAATTTTTCCGGAAATACACATGAAATCACGAAAAAATACACTAACGGGCTTAGGCCTAGGGGGCCGGGACCCTTCCCGGTCCCTTAATAGCTCCGCCCTTGCATGTAGCGACCTCGTCATATGGTTGTATTACCATTTCAACGGTCCATCAGCGATCCAATTTGGAGAATTCACCTTTTCACTAGGAAAGATCGTGGAACATGTTGGTGATTGGGAGCATATGACTATAAGGATCAATAACTATCATGCGGTTTTGACATCAATCTATCTAGCTCAACATCTAATGAATTTAAGTGTATAAAAGGAAGGCCAGTGGTGTATGCAGCTTTGCATGATCACGCACTCTATAATGCTCCAACTAAAACGGTACATCATATTGCAGGATACCTTCTTGATCCAAATGAAAAACAAATACTTAATTATTTGAGTAGTGCTTATTCACAAGATATGTATTCTGGTACTAGTCGGTGGAAGAGGCCGCCAAAGGTGATAAAGTGTTTGATATACTAGCATCACCATCAAGCTATATATGAGCTTGTTTATGTTGATATTGGTGTAATGGTGTTGATTATAGTATATTAGTATCCCATTGCACCAAGTCTGTGTTTCTTCTTGTTAAACAATTAAGGATTCCTATTTGTTGGTACGATATTGCTCTTCATTGATACAAATCTTCTATAAATCCAAAGATAAGAAGAACATTAACACAATCAACAAATTGAGATCATTGGTTAAGAAGAAGAAACCGAAATTTACGTGCAATAATATAGGATAGTAACTATGAACACTAATTTACGTGCTTAACGAAAGAAAATTGGGACGACACAACAAAGCTCAAATGAGCCGAAGGATAGCTTCTTCTCCTTTTTATTCGAGCAACAGATTCTCCCGCCAAAACAAGCAACCAACACTCTTTCGCACCACAGCTTCGAGTTGTATCAAGGTGATGATGGAGTTAATTTTAAGTGGAAGATGGTGGTGAATGACAACAGTGTTATAAATTTAATTTATAGTACAAACAAAGTAATGTAACGCGTTGAATTTTTTGGTTTCAAGTTGTTGGATCATGCATATGTGAATTTTTTAAAGTTCCGTTGTATCACACAAAGCAAATGCTAAAACTTTGTAGACAATTTGTTATTCCTATGTGGTTAGTTTGGTATGACATTTTCAAAACTAACTGATTCGTTTACACAAATGCATTTCTAAAACATTGTCTTACTGCTACGGTTAGCATTTTCTTTTAAGAAAAAGTAAAAATGAAAAGAAGAAATACATATAAAAAAGCTTTGATAATTTCACTTTAGAGTGAAAGCCGGTGGCTCAACTTCTGTGAGTGGAGATTTTTCTCTTGTCTCGGTTCTTATAGTCAGAGCCTCGAAAAGTATCTAGAATGTGTTGTTCGATTTATTTCTAAATTTATATTTGTAAACTTTAGCTTCTATTATCTTGCTAGTAGCTTTTTTGTTTCAATATAATTTTGTCGTTAAAAAAAAATTAAACAACCTAATAAACATCAAAAACAGAATTTCTCATACATTTGAAAAACTAGTCTACTTTCTAGGGGTTTGTTTACAAAATCGGGTAAGATGGGCCACCAAAACCGGTTAAACCAGATTGACCTTATCGGTTAAATCGGGTTGGTTAAGCACCTGGTCAGGGTTTTCTCCCTCGGTCTAAAATCGGACACACCGAGACCGAAATAGGGGTGAGCCTCGGTCTAAAATCGGATCGGACCGACCGAGACCGAAATAGCCTAAAAACTTAGACCGAGGATTGGACCGAATGTGTTCGGTCAGGTCTGGGTTGGTTCGACCTGGTCCTAGAAGGCAAAATGGTCGTGTACGCCGGATCGGACCGAAACGAGACCGAAATAAGGAGAAAATCAGGACCGTTCCTTCGGTTCGGTCGGTCCAATGGGTCCTCTCGATCTCGGTCGGTTTTGGCTTTGGGTCTATGATGCTCAGCCCTACATTAGAGGGGTGTAAAATGAACTTTTTGTATAATCGGAGGGTAATTACCGTTAATAGAACATAATAAAAAAAACTCTATCACAAACCACAACCAAGTTACGCGCCGCCGCTGCCACGTCACCGGCAAATAATAAATTTCCGACCAAAAGAATTAAGGTACAACATATTTCTTCTTCTTATTATTATTATGTTATTTATGCTGGTAGTGAATATGATGTGAAGTTGAGAAAATTTAATGTTTATGTTGTGTTTAGATATATATATGCACACCAAACTGTTTGATAAAATTCCCCAATGAGCTCTTAGAATATATATTATGTGTATTTGTAATGCAACACCTTTATTTGGTGTTTCTGCTACGTGCAAACAACCTTGAAATGGCCTCGCCAACCTTTCTAAAAGGGGAGGCTGAGGGTGTTTGTTTCGGCTTATATAGCGGGCTTATGGCTTATTTGGTTTTTGGCTTATGTTTCGTAAGCTCACTTTTTGTGGCTTACTTTGCAACTTTTCGGCTTTATATATATTTATTATGTCATAATAAGCTTATATAAGCTTAGAAGTTTCAAAATAAGCCACAAAAAATGAGCTTATGTTTATTGTGTTCAGACTACTTTAACTTTTTGGTGACCTTGTCATCTATTTATATATTCAGTGATTAATAAATCATACTGTTCTAGAAAGTATCCATCGTTTGGTGTTATCATATAGTCTGTATGTTCAATGATCCTAACGTTAAGAAAAAGTTTTCATTTTTTGTCATTTACTACGCTTCTCATACAGCGCTAAGAATTGGGTTTTCTTTGCAGTTTTTCATTATTGGCGGATAGTTTGTTTGTTTAAAGTATAATTGAGAGATGAAAAGAATGATAGCGTTGGGATTTGAAGGATCAGCCAACAAGATTGGTGTTGGGGTAGTCACACTAGACGGCACGATTCTATCAAATCCACGACACACCTACATAACCCCACCTGGTCAGGGTTTTCTCCCTCGTGAAACCGCACATCACCATCTTGAACATGTTCTTCCTTTAGTCAAAGAAGCCCTTGAAACTGCTCAAATTATGTTAAAGGACGTTGATTGCCTTTGTTACACTAAAGGTCCGGGAATGGGTGCACCGTTACAGGTTTCTGCTGTTGTTGTGCGGGTTCTTTCACAGCTATGGAAGATTCCGATTGTGGGTGTGAATCATTGTGTTGCTCATATTGAAATGGGGAGGGTTGTCACTGGGGCTGAGGATCCAGTTGTTCTCTACGTTAGTGGGGGAAACACACAGGTATTGTTATCAATGCGATTGTTTGCATGTTTTTTTTGTAAGTTGTCGACTTATTAAACCGTTATACTCCTTGCAATCAACCCGTTGTTAAAAACTGCATAAAACTAAAGATAAGAAAGACATAACATTTTGGACAAACACGTGGTAAATTATGATGATTACTTTTGCTATTATATTTCCGTAATATTGTCTGAGTTAGCGTACGTTTTGCAAACTAGTGCGGAGTTTTTTCCTGAATTCTTATTACAATAATGGTTATATGTACAAAGATAAGCTTATCACCATACTTCAAAAGGTCAATCACCCTTGTTATTATTAGATACGAGCTATGGTATTGATTTTTTTTGTCTGTTTGTTTAGGTAATTGCATACAGCGAGGGAAAATACCGAATATTTGGGGAGACGATTGATATAGCTATAGGTAATTGCTTGGACCGTTTTGCTAGAGTTTTGATGTTGTCAAATGATCCAAGCCCTGGGTACAATATTGAGCAGGTATGAAATTGTTACACGTTAAAGAACATCCCTGCTAAATTTCGACATTCCCTTTTCTGTTAATATTGTATTATCTAAGCACTTGCTTATCTGGTATCATCATTGCAATAAATGGGTATTCTAATAAATCCACAAAGATTCGTTTATTTGTCATGTACTCCGTAATAAATAGTCTCGATTAGTACTGGAACATTTCTCTAGAATATATTTGCTGAAATCATGAACTGGAAACTTGAATTAAATATTATTCCATGCTTACTAACATTGGGTCTCTGCTAATGAAATTGTATCTGGTGTTTATCTTGGTCAGCTTGCAAAGAAGGGTGAAAAGTTCATAGATCTCCCTTATGTGGTAAAAGGAATGGATGTGTCCTTTAGTGGAATATTGAGCTACATTGAAGCTGAGGCCGAACAAAAGCTTAAAAATAACGAGTGCACCCCTGCAGATTTATGCTATTCCTTGCAGGTAACTAATACAAATACATGATTTGATCTTATTAACATATATGCATTAGTCAAGGCTCTATTTACTCAACTACTTATGCTTAGTAAGGAATGGCTCAGTACTGTACTCATGCAACACTTTTTGTCCAACGTTTATCCTGTTAATAACTACTGTTTTTCAAATACGATTCTAATTTTTTGAGTATGATTTTAGGCCTGTTTCCTTTGTTAGCTGTTTTTGTTTTTTTTTAAAACGTTTGACCCGTTACGGATAAAAGGGAAACCCGCACTGACCCATCAAGAACTAAATGGGTCAAATTGCCACCTCTACTCAGTCACTTCTTGCTGGTTTTAACTTCACAAATTGTTACCAGGAAACTCTATTTGCCATGCTTGTAGAGATAACAGAACGAGCAATGGCTCACTGTGATAAGAAAGATGTTCTAATTGTTGGTGGTGTGGGGTGCAATGAACGATTACAAGGAATGATGAGAGTTATGTGCGGTGAAAGAGGTGGAAAGCTGTTTGCAACTGATGACAGGTATTGCATTGATAACGGGGCCATGATCGCTTACACAGGTCTTCTTGCTTATGCTCATGGAAGTACAACTCCACTTGAGAAGTCAACCTTCACTCAGAGGTTCAGAACAGATGAGGTGTGGGCTGTTTGGAGAGATGAACATGAATCGGAAATCAAGTCCACATAGCCCGTCAATGTTGGTCTTCTAGCGTGTTAGCTTGTTAACGTATACTCATTATATCAAAAATTCTTTTCATCTTTCAATATAGATGATGTATCAGTAATTTGATTATTTAGTAACATGAAAGATTGTCAATGTTTGCATTACTTGGTAAAATTAGTCTGTTTGTTTAATAAGCCCTCCGTCTACAAGTTTACATAACTCAACACTAAAAAGTGTAACCAAGACAGGGATGGCTCAGCCTCATTTTAAGCTATAATGCGTGCTTCGTTTGGAATATTCCAGTCATAAAGAACTCACTAAAGAGGTAAAAAAGGAACATGTTTGGGTACCAGTAACATATGTAAAACAAGTATACAGCTACTTCGGAATCTATTTTACCTACTTCCTACACCCTTGCAAATTGTTTTAATTCAACTTTATGATCAAAGTTAACTTATTTTTCAAAAAATCATATTTCAAGGGAAATAACTAGTAGGCAAATCCAACTCCTTTCAGTAACATGTGTAATAAACATTTTACATGTTTTCCATGATTTTGCTTTCTTTAGGACTTTCACATAGTTTGATGTGATAATCACGATGATTTTTGAAAGTCCGGTATTCAGAATAAAGTTACTTGTTACAAATTTGTAGAATTGCCTAAGTATATAAAAAAAGCTAAATCTGTATTAATGTTAAGTTTCTTTATAAATCAAATGGCACTTTAAGTGTATTGAACCATGCCAACACAGCAAACAAGCCTCAGTTATGATTCTCGTACAAAAAGTAATATTTGATTGTTTTTGTTCATACAAAACGTTTCTTGAACAGGCTGTGTCTCTTTGCTGGATCCTTTGGCTTGCTCTTTGCAAATCCTTTTTGTCCAGGCCTACTGCAAAAGCAAAACTTATATATATTAAAATCAAAACCGTCAGAATCTTCTAATGTAATTCATAGGGAAACCAAACAACAGTGGGAAAACGAATTGTTTAGAATGAAATGTTGCATTTATGAGACAACCCATAATGGACGCTATCGCATAATTATGATGCAGCTAGTTTTCTAAATGGCAACTTTTGTTGTTCCCTTCATAATTCATATACAATACGGAAACATACGCTAAGCTAGAAAAAAGTTTGATTGACGGAAACTAGTTAAGAAGAAGAAATTAATCCATGTATAAATACAAACCTGAACTCTCCATACAGATACCCTTTAGCTCCTGACATGGCACTCATGGATCCATGGAGGCGACGGGCACGAGCCTTCTGAAGTGCTATATCATCCGTATCATCATCCAGTATTTCCAAACCTACTAAATCATCACCAGCACTCAACACCTGTCACAGAAACAACAAACAAGCACCCTGAAACATTGATACTCCGAATACAAAAAAAGCATTCTAGTATGACAAGATATGAACGAAGTAAAACCTTTCCAAGAAGATGAAGTTGATCTTCCAGACGATGATAGCTCAACTCTGCACCTGTGTCTGGTGGAGGCAGGCTTGTAATCACCTGTTTATTACATAGCAAAAGGACAACATAATGAGATACAATACATTGGGTGCCCTTCTCAAGAAGAGTAAAACTAAAGAATTACCTTAAAACTATAACCTTGATCAATCAGAAACTGCTGCCTTTTAGTTGAGTAGTACATTTCCTGCATCCCAAAAAACAGCTCAGACAACGGATTTACCATAAGCCAATCACAAGAACTGGATATTAAGGTTGCAGACTTACTAATAGTAGGAGTACTTCCTATTCTTTTACTTTTTTTAAATAAACATTAACAAAAAATAGTATCATCGGTGTTTCAATCGCACAGATAAATTATTTTCAATTGTCCATTCAAACAAGTTTGAAGATAATAAATTATTTTCAATTGTCCATTCAAACAAGTTTGAAGATAACTCGCTAATAATATCCAATCCGAACTGTACTCGCAAATTTTAATGATATATTCACCTTTCAAAGTTGACCCTTTATAACATTACCTGCGTATCTGTAGATACTAAAGAGTAGAAAAAGGCATTATATTCCTCTTTTCCTCCTGTCATTCTATCTTGGAGACGACCCTATACTCGATAACAACATAAAAAAAAGTCAATGATCATAGTTGAAGAGAGTGGCCAACTTTATGGGCACGATAAGAATAAAAAGATACGAGTAATAAAGTTAAACATACTTTTGCCCTAAGAATACGCCCAAGACGTTGGGCTTCTTGACGTCGGGAACCCGCATGGGATGATATTTGAATAATCACATTTGCCTCAGGAATATCGATCGAGTTATCACCAACCTACAAAAATGAAGAGTAATAATTCCAACAATCAGGAGCATGAAACAAACATATGATACACTGATCTACTAGGGTGTATTGGGGAACATACCTTTGAAAGGAAAACAGTGTTGACGTCCTTGCTGGTTTTGAAAGCCTCTAATATCTTTGTCCTTTCAATATGGCTGCACAAGAAATATAATGTTTCTCACTCAGGACTTGTGAAAGGGAAAAAATAAAATGTTCTTTCAGAAGCTGTAAGCAAGATAAGACCTTGTGGCACCATAAATCATCGGTTTGCGAAGTTTCATTGCATATTCCGTAAGTGCAAAAAGATTATCAGCAAAAACTATAATTTTATCTCCACGCTGTTGTTCGTGAAATCGAATAAGAAACTCGCAAGCTCTAAACTTGTTCGGGTTCATCACATATAATGCCTGAAAGTTATGGAGAAAACATACAAATTATTCTGTAAGAAGTTCCCACACACACACACACACACGACACAGTTTAAAAAAGCATGACCATTATTTACCTGTTTCTTCTTAGAATTTTCCTTCTTTAAGTATTCAGCAAAGAACTCTTTCGTCATTGGACACCATACTTCAGCACATTGGACATTTGCAATAAATCCTCCCTTAACGAGATCCAGCCAATTTGCCTCGTACAACTTTGGACCAATAAGAAAATTCAAATCCGTAATCCTTTCATCCTCTCTCACAAGTGTAGCTGCAAATTAATTAAAACTCCCAACTCAGGCAAAAAAAACAAATTAGAGAATCTTGTGCAAGCATCTTATTAATACTATAACCATACCAGTAAGCCCAAGCTTGCAGTGAGACTTGGTAATACTAATAACTTTACGAAACATATGTGCCGGAACCACGTGCACCTGAACAATCGCCACAATTAAAAATAGGTATAAACTTACAAAATTATGGTGGAAACTCACACATGATATTATTCTTTTACCTCGTCCATAAGTAATAATCC
This sequence comes from Chrysanthemum makinoi, assembly GCA_910596185.1. Taxonomy (NCBI): domain Eukaryota; kingdom Viridiplantae; phylum Streptophyta; class Magnoliopsida; order Asterales; family Asteraceae; genus Chrysanthemum; species Chrysanthemum makinoi. The sequence continues at coordinate 250,011,040 of OU343219.1, read as the reverse complement.
CCATTCTCTATTTCTAATTTCCTCAATGATCTTTTCAGACTCTTCAGATCGCTTACCACCAAAAGCAACCATGTTATATGTTGTCACGACAACTCCAGCATTCCCACGAAACCTTTCTTTACTATCAGATGTAAACCGACAAATATGTTCATCGCGAATGTTTGACCACAACTTGAACTGAAAAGCCCACTGATCCACTGATACAGCATTTGTTGCTAAGCAGAGGCAACTTTTCTTGATCCGGCAAGCTGCGGAGACACCGACTAGAGACTTTCCAGCACCACAAGGTAACACAATGATTCCAGATCTTGCTCTACCTGCAAATGAGAAACGGGTCAAATGGGTCAAAATGGTTGAAAGCTCCCCAATCAATTTTTTTCTGCATATGTCCTAAATTGTATGTATTCTAAAGTATCAGATGATTATTAGAACATCTAGAAAGTGTCATTACCATTTCCAAACATCTTACTAAGACTCTTCTCTTGATAAGGCCGTGGTTGTGCTTGAGGTTTTAGTTCCATCTCAAGGTCCGGATTGATCTGCAATGTGCAAATGGGCGGTTATCAATCGTAGAAGAAGACTAAAAGTCCCGGAATTAGTCTTATTCCAATGAAGTTCAAGTACAACTCAAAAGATAACTCACAGTATCATTGCGAAAATCATACTCTTCCAACATGGGATAGTTTAGAGCATTTGGCAAGCATCTTTGCTTTACATTTTCAACCTGTCAAGTATATAGGTTTAATCCGAATACTATGTTAATGAAAAGCCATGTACAGCTCGAAAAACCCTACAACGTATATTGTTCCTATCTAATAACCACTTTTACAGCCGAGAGAAATGCCATTAGAAGATGAGTAAAAGTGCCCAGTCAAAGTGACCTAGAAAAATACCTGAGCAGGATCAATTTCAAATGAATGGGCTTCTTTTTCTTCAGCTACGGCTGCCAATTGTGCTTCGTTTAGCAGCTCATCATGTGTTCCTTCAATTTCACCAACCGTTTTACTAATAGTAAATACTTCGCCTGCCTACACGTGAAAAGTAGAACCAAGATTAATGCCAATAAATAGAATGAAATGATAGAAATTAACTTTTGAATGTAAATGACATAAGACACATAAAATTTACTGCAAAAGACAAACCTCATTGGTGACCCTAGCTCGAGATATCACCTCATCACTTAACAATCTCTTCAATACCTGCAGATAAGTGTCAAATAAAGAACTGATTACCAGATATCATCAAATGTTATGCAGATTGTATAAAGACGAGCAAGCTTGCCTCTGGGAAAGGAGATTCAACTAGGTATCGATTTTTCTTTAGAACAAGCTTTACTTTCCCATAATTTGCTGTTGACGCATGAATAAAGTCAATCATCTCCTTAGGGAGCTTGGTCTTTGAAAGCTTGTTCAAGACAGATATGATGGTCTCAGTTTCTAAACCCACCGACACAGCCGCATAAAGGGAGTGGGGAGTGAGGTTGTATTCATGCATAGACTCTGGTCTACAGGTTCAAAAGCCCAAAGCTATAAGATTTAAAATTTTATGCATACATTAAATTAACTATAAGAGAATATGTAGCAGACATATGTTACCTGCAAACAGGCTCTGCGATAGCAATTAAAAAATCATAAGCTTGTTTATACAGTGGTGAGAACGTTTCTAGAAAGATGCGCCCATCTGCACAAGCCCATAGTGGTCGATTGACATGATCCGGTTTAAGTTCCAATTTGGTGAAATCTCTCTTTTTTCCTTCTCCATCACCTTAAAAATATATAATAAATTCATTCTCATCAGCAAGGGCCCATACAAACACGACCCACATAATTTTACTAATAAGATAGAAAGTACCATCTCGGTCCTCTTCGCCAAAGTCTTCACCGTAATACGCTTCCTCCTCCTCGTCATACACTGGCTCCTAATTAATAATAACACACACATACACCCACATTCAGTCGGTACCTTATGAAATAGTATCAAACTCATCCCAAATTCAGTTACATGCCCAAATATAAAGTGTCATCAGCTTAAGAATACTCACAAACATTCGTACTCGACTTATTAACTGAGAATTTCATTAAGCGTGTTACTGTAACCTATTCGTGATACACATACCAATTCTTTCTGGGAAATGTTTCGGGGGTGTTTGTTAAAGCTTATTTTTTGGCTTATGAGCTTACTTGGTTCGGCTTATATTTCATAAGCCATTTTCCGGGTTAAATTCTCATTTGTGAGCTAATAATGACTTAATTTGGGGGGTGTTTGTTTAAGCTTCTTTTTGGGCTTACACGAGCTTAACTGGTTTCGGCTTATGTTTCATAAGCCTATACTTTCCGGCTTATATTGAAACTTATGAGCTTATATAAGTTTATTATGTAAATAATAAGCTTGCTTATATTAATCCATACGTTTCAAAATAAGCCGGAAAAAAAATAGGCTTATTCAACATAAGCCGAAACCAGATAAGCTCGTAAGCCCAAAAAGAAGCTTAAACAAACACCTCCGTTGAAAAATGAGGTAACGAAATATAAGGCGAGCCAAATAAGGCGATATATAAGGTTAAAAATCCTAGTACTGAACATACTGTTTTTTTCTCGAATTATATACGAAATGAAAATGAGATTAAAAGAATGAACCTAATCATAACATATATAATTATAAAAATAAATAAAATGAAAAGAACCTTGGATGAAGATGATGATTTGTGCTTTTTGCTAGGTCTACCACTTTTTTCACCTGTTATAAAAACAAAAACATACATTTATATATATTCATAATTATATTTAGCGTTAAAAATGAATTAGAAATGATTTATATACTGCATACCACCGTGGTGTCCCATGATCGGATTAATTTGAGGATCCAATCAAGATAATTCTTATTAATATTTTATTATTGTGTGATGATGATATGTATATGTATGTATAGTGATGATCAACTAACTACATATGCAACACCAGCAGGAAGAGAGGAGCTTATATATAATTTCTTTGTCTAAATTTGTATGGATGGATGGATGGATGGATGGAGTCGGTTTCTGTGTCGGATCCACTTTCCGGGTCGGGTTTTCTATATCCCATAGTCGGTTTAGTTACCAGTTTTGTCGACCGGACCGGTCAAAACCCATTTGGCCCGAAATGCAGGATCGATGATCAGACGTAAATGTTTGGCCCAGATCCGGGTCAACAAAGCATAATAGTCGGATATGCGTAAGACCGAGTCGAACCAGACTGAAGACCGAATCTGAGAAAAGGATAGACCGAGGACTTAACCAAAGTATGTTCGGTCCGATTTCTCGGTTCAGTTTCATCCGCAGTCTATTATGTTCAACCCTAGTTTTGCCTACCGCAAAAAGTAAATAGGAAAATCCAATCAAAATTACTATATTACTCTTACTTGATATTCTTATTATTACGGGTAAAATTGTTATTCTATAAAGGGCTAATTACTAAAAAAAAACGTTAAACTTGACACTTTTTACCGTTGTATGTAGTAATTATTTTTTTATTTTTTTATTTTTTTATTTTTTTTCTAATTTGACACTAAACATTCGAATTTCGTACATTGTGTGTACCCAGTGACGACCGTTAGTACATAAGTTGTCATCGTTAGTCCTTTATAGGAACGGCCGTTAGAAAATAACTTAAGATTCCGTTTTCTCGCTTCAACTTGGCATCGTTAGTCCTATATACTAACGGTCGTTAGTAAATAACATAAAATTACGTTTTCTTATGTTTTGGAACGTTTTCGATTTTTTTTAACGTTTTCGTCGGTTTTTTTATATTTTCGCCATTTTTTTATGTTTTCGTCGCTTTTACTTTTAACCGTTTTAACGTTTTCGGCCGTTTTTTACGTTTAAGTCTTTTTTACTTTTGTTTTTTACGTTTTGACTCTTTTTACGTTTGGCCTGCTTTTTAACGCCGCCGTTTTTACGTTACGCCTTTTTACTTTTCGTTTGTTTTTAACGTTTTCACCGCTTTTCACGTCGCAGTTTTTACGTTATCGCCGTTTTTTACGTTTCGACATTTTATTACGTTTTCGTCTATTTACATTATTGAACATTTTTTACGCCACCGCTTTTACGTTGTCGTCATTTTTTCGTTTAGCTCATTTTTACGTTTTCATCGTTTTTACGTTTTGCCTCGTTTTTCACATTTTCGCCATTTTTAACGTTATCGTCTGCTTTTTAATGGTTCACCGCTACGTTTTCACCCCTTTACGTTATATAACTGTTTTCGTTTTTACGCTTTTATACATTTTCGTCTCTCTTTTTACGTTTTCGACATTTTATTACGCGGTCTTTTTTACATTTTCATTGTTTTTTACGCATTATTTTTACGCTTTTCACACGTCCGCTTTACTTTTTCTCTCATTTTTAACGTTATCGCTCGTTTTACGTTTTCATCCGCTTTTTTACGTTTTCACCCATTTTTTTACGTTATAATAAGTTTTTTACGTTTTGATACTTTTTACGTTTTGGTCTATCTTTTTACGTTTGTTTTTATTACCTGCTTTTGCACGTTGATCGTTTTTTACGTTTTCGTCCTTCCTTAACGTTTTCGTAAAAAGTAAAAAAAAAAGACGATAAAGTAAAAAACGGGCAAAAACCGGACGAAAACGTAAAAAAAACATACGATAACGTAAAAAAAGGGCGAAAGCGTAAAAAAACTGACGATAAAGTAAAAAAAACGGGCGAAAATCGGAAGAAAATGTAAAAAAAACAGACGATAACGTTAAAAAATGGACGAAAATGTAAAAAAGAACAAAAACGTAAAAAACAGACGAATACCTAAAAAACATTCGAAAATGTAAAAAAAATAAACGAAAATGTAAAAAAAATTGACGAAAACGTAAAAAAAAGACGAATACGTATAAAGATAGACGAAAACATTAAAAAACAGACGAAAATGTAGAAACAGACGATAATGTAAAAAAATGGGAAAACGAAAAAAGTGGACTAAAACGTAAAAACATACTAAAACGAAAAAGGTAAAACGTAAAAAACGGTCGAAACGAAAAACAATGAAAAGCGTAAAAAGGCAGCGAAAAACGTTAAAATGGACTGGCGAAAAAACCACAACGTAAAAAAATATCAAAGCGCACAAAACGTAAGAAAACAAAAATTTATGTTATTTACTAACGGCCATTAGTATATAGGACTAACGATGCCAAGTTGACGCAAGAAAACGGAATTTTAAGTTATTTACTAACAGTCGTTAGTATAAAGGACTAACGATGCCAAATTATGTACTAACACACAATGTGCGAAATTCAACTGTTTCGTGTCACATTAGAAAAAAATAAAATAAAATAAATAAATAAATCGCTACATATAACGGTAAAAAGTGTCAAGTTTGATGTTTTTTTAAGTAATTAGCCCTTCTATAAATAAGTAAGAAAGATAAAACAATAATATATTCCGTGATTGTCTTCTTCTTAAACTATGTGTCTTTTTGTGAATGGAGTATTATTTTGAGATGGAGATGCTTGGCACTGATTATTTTTTATGCTTATCTGCATTTTCGTAAGTGAAAATAACATACTTTTTTAAAAATTCTTGTTTAATTCGAGTGCAAAATGTGTTTCAATAAATGTTACTTGTACAAAATTTTAAAAGATATTGAGTACAATACATTGTTCGTCCCTGAACTTGTACCAAAAAATCACGCTGAGTCTGACAGAGAAGTTTTCGTCACCCAAGGTCCCTGCTTGCATGTTTTCCATCATTCAAGGTCCCTTTTACCGTCATCCATAAGCCAACCTCTGTTATCTAACACCACGCGTGCTTTTACTTTGAAGGCATAATGGTCATTTCATCTATTTCAATTATTACTCACATTAATTAATCGGGCTTCTTTCCACATGTCTCATCCATGTTCATGCCTTATATACATCTATACCACTTGCAGTGCCTCTTTTTTCATCCTCAAACTCTCTTTACAAGATTTTTTACAAACCCTAATTGCATGTCACAAAACTAGTGCCATATTATTGAGATAAATAATTTTCACAACATGGATTTTACATTATGGAAAGTAAGAAGAGATCCAGGGTATTCAGTTGATGATATCGTTCTCTACAACTCTACTAAGAAGAACTATGGTACGTTTTTTGTATAATCGTTGGAATATCTAAAATGTTTATCTTTTTTGCAATTAAGGTTTAATAATGTTCTTTTTTTTTAGGTGGTAGATCTAATATATTTAGCATGAGGGTTCATCACAATGGTGTTTTTAAATATTGGTCTGATAGAATATACAATGGAGGTGAGGAAACCATAGTTGATTTGGTTGATGTTGATATTGTATCAGTTGAAGAGTTGGATGTTCTTATGTATGAAATGGGTTACGAGCTAGGCAAAACAAATTACTATTACTTTGTTAAGCCTGATAGTAATTTAGATGATCATTTGTATAGCTTAAGTGAGACTATGAATTATAAATTATTGAAAGATCTTGCTAATGACAATAAGATGATAGAAGTTTATTTTGAGAATGGTAAGTCAATATTTGATCTTAATGAAATGACTCCAAACTTAATTAGGATAGTTATTGATGAGGTGGATGCAGCAAAGAAGAAGAAAACTCTTGTTATTGTTTCATATTGCTCAAAAATATTGTTCTTAGAAAACATTGCTAATGAGCGTGTGTTAGAGAATTTAAGTAAAGTTACACAACCATATTTGGAAGTTAATACTTTTGGACAATCTAGTCAGATTCCATAAATTAAACCCTTGTTTTCATTTGTAGAGGTCTGTCAAACTAAAGATGAGTTAGGTGATGGATATGAGCAAATAGATAAACCTGTTGACCATATCCAAATAGATAAATTTGTAGAGGTCTGACAAACTGAAGATGAGTTAGGTGATGGAAATGAGCAATTAAAAAACCTGTTGACCATATCTAAATAGATGAATCTGTAGATGTCTGTCAGATTGAAGAAGAGTTGGGTGATGGCAATGAGAGTGAAACAAATAGCTATGAGAGTGATGATGATGTTAATGAGAACATTCAAGATGGGAACATGTTGGTTTATGATGAGAATGCGTTTGAGGAGCCCGATGTTGATGTTTCTCTGTTCCAAGTGAGTAAGACTAAACAGTTACCCAATATATGAAGCTCTAGCAAGATACCAAATGATTTATTTGTGAATAAATGACTTAGATGTCATAAATAATAATGAGTTTGAAAGTGATTGTGGTTATGAAAATGATCTAGAGTTTGTAATTAGGTAGAAAAAGTTGAAGGCATACAGGAAACAAAAGTTAAGTGAGGTAGAAGAAGTTGCCAAGGGAACATTCTTTTTCTATGGTCAAACATTTCGTTCTGCAAAATAAATCAAAGACAAAGTCAACTTGCATTCAATATAAACTAGGAGGAAATTGTAATTGATAAAGAATGAAAAAGAACGAGTTAGGACTAAGTATGTGGGTACCAGTTTGTGGTCAAAGTGAAAGTGTTGGGCAGGATAAAACCCTAAATAAAAGAAATGGTCCATTAACTAGAGGCATCAAAATAAAGGAATCTATGGGAGCATGCAATGAGGAACCAAAAGAGTGGCCATGATTGTTGTATGTAGCAAAAAAAAACCAAGTCGCCCAGTACTTTTTTTTACACACACATACTTTTTTGTTTTAAAATATGGGACACTAGTCAAACATATAAGGTGATTACCCAGTCACCCAATCACCTTGGGCTATTTTAAGAAAATAACCTTTTTAGACTAGATTCTGAACGTAAGTTGGACTACTTTTGAAATTTTCTCTCGTTAAAAATATAATGGCCTCGAGTCTCACTTGAAATGTATGTGAGTCATTAGATGATACGATGAGGCGTAAAAAAAAAGCTTTTTTTTAAGAAAAGTAAAACAAAAAAGTTATATGGAAAAAAAGCTACTTGGGAGACAACGTGATTGCGTCTCTTCCAATTCTCTCTACGTGATCAAGCTAGCAATTGGCTTGAGCGTCTACCCGCGGGATCTTTCTCTTGTTGGGATGATCTTACTACCCGCTTCATCGCTCAATTCTTTCCACCGGGAAGGACTACTAAGCTTAGGAATGACATTTTGATGTTCCAACAACATCAAGGTGAAACTCTCTATGAAGCGTGGACTCGATTCAAGGACTTACTCCATAAAGTCCCTCACCATGGCATTGATCTTTGGCTTCAAATCTAAATTTTCTATGATCATGTCAATCTCTCCACAAGGCAAACCATTGACCAAGCGGCCGGTGGTAAGCTTCGTGATCTAACCGCGGAAGAATCATGGGGAATAAGGATTTAAAACGTACGTTTTTAGGGGGTCATTTAAGCCCTAAACTAATGTATTTATGATCAAATATTGCCTAAATTCGTTCCTTTTCACTTTTTAGGTACTTTAGAATCAAAAGTTAGAAATCATGCATATCTGGACGAAAAGGGATGAAAATGCGAAGAAAACAACCAAGTCATGAAAAGTCTAAAAAAAAGCACCAGACGGTGTCACAACCTACAAGGTGACGCCACACCGCAAATAAAAGTATCAAAACTGTTCAGATTTTACTAGAGACGGCTCAGTGGAAAAATGAAGAAATATTAAGTGACGCCGTCACTTGTTAAAGGACTTGGAATTCTCTATGAAAATTATAAGGCATGATGCGGAAAAATCATAAAGGGGCGTAAGGTGTATGGGACGGTCAGTGTATGGGGCGCGTCACAAGGCAAAGTGACCCGTCACAAGCCCGACTTGGATGAGACAAAACAAAACCTTGATGGCGCCACAATTATAAAGTGCAGCAAGTGTAATCATATATATAGTTTTAGAATTTTCGCATTTAGTGTGCACACTTTGGGGAGAAAATTTGGTGTAAGAGTTTTTAGGTTTTACAATATCGTAGGGTTTAATACCCTCTTTCTTTTAAGAGATCTCTTAATCCAATTTGTCATTATGTTTAATTCATGCTTAATTATCATTACTTGTTTCATTATCTTTTTCATGTCTATCTAATTTACTTTAGTGTTTGCTTAGATCTAATGAAACCTAATTGTTAACTATTGATTGTCGTCTCTTATTTAAGTGGTTGTTACACGTTAGGTTAGGAAAACTTGCTTCTTCCGTTAGTGTTGCGAGTTTGAACGTCCTAAAAAAAACGTATTCATGTCATAGAGTGCACTGGTCGACTTTTCGTTGTATTTATTGCATGAATTGTGGTTGTTATCAATTACATTCATAGAAATAGGGAATTTGGCACCTCCCTACAACCTTACGAATACAACGCGCTAATTAAACAAGGATGTGACAATTCGACTAATCAATAGGAGATAACTAGGGAGTGGTGAAATCTAAGTAAACACGCTTTTAATTATCATTTGAATTTATCATTTAATTTACTCGTTATTTAGTTTAATCATTAGTTTTAATTAGTAGTTTTAAGAAGTTGATAATCAAACCCCCAATCAAACACCGAGATTTTAATTGCTTTTATAAAATATTAAAAGATAAAAAGAATCATCCCTCACCTTAGACCTATTCATCATACATCTCGACCTTCCCAACACTATTCCCTAGAGAGCGATCAATCCCGTGTCTTACCTATACTACATTACAGCGGTTAGGTAATAATGCCTAGGAGGATTGTAAAACTGCATGTGAGGTTTACAAGAATCCGCATCAACGACTCCTTCTCGGGATGTCCAAGGTAAGAATAATAATTGGGTAGATGATATCAACCTTTTTGATTTGAAGAACATTTTTGATGTGCTTAAGGAGCAAGATTTGGTTTTGGAACCTGTGATTGGCACTACATGTACTCATGGAGATATCTCTAGTTATTCCAAAGCTCATTCTCCATCGACTATGAAGAACACTCCTAATCCGGTGGTTGATGGTAAAAGGAAGAGCAAGCCATTTTCTAAGGTGGGTGAAGAGGTTGATTATGATAATGATGATGATGAGGTGTTTTGTTGTTCCCGTTTCACAATCGTATAAAATGATTAAAGATAACTAATTGTGAACAATGACTGAAAAGACGTAAGTAAAAACACACTGATAAATTTTCAACGTTTATATTCATTATTAGAAACGAATCAAAAAGAATATATTACCCAAGTACTTGCGGAATAGTACTTGGGATTGAAACGACACGTATGGTATCTCCTCACTAATCTCAGGCTAAGTTTGAGCACAACTACAAAGGAACCACTGAGCTATCTCAGGGACAGAGTTGTATTTGGAGGAGTGGAAGATGGCTTGTGTGTGTGTTTTACAATTAATCCATAAGCTTAAAATCTTCCACTCCAACTCTTATGCTATTTATACAAGTATGGGTTTTAACTCTTTCATAGAGGACAACCACGAGGTTACGAAGACAAAATCGATGTATTTTGTCTCATTTATTAACTATATTGGGTAAGTGACAGCGTTTCTTCGCCTGCATTGACAGAGCACGATAGTTAGCCATTAGGGGAAAGTTGACTTTGGTTGATAAGGACTTCGTCTTATCTGATTCAACCTTTCCCGCCTTGTCCCGCCATTCTTCAAGATCGCCCCTAGGTCTTGATCTTTAGTTTGTCTTCGTGTTAGTAGTTGTTGGTGAGGAGATTCAGTGAGTTGTTGTCATCACTCACTGAATCCACCATCTTCTTCTTGACTCAGTCTTCAGCCCTTAAGTTCCGCCACTCTGAGTGGAGAGACTTCTTCTTTATCTCTCTTGAGTATCACGAAGATAACTCATCGAGACTATGCACTCAGTGACTTGTTAATGTTTAAAGGATTAAACACTTAGGATATTTTCTATTCAAATCCTAGACATAAGGGGTTTGGGTATTTATGAACCCAAATCTCCCCTATTTGGATATACATATAGCATAAGTGTTTGATCAGTGTAAGTGAGCAAATGGCTTCTTCTTACACTGAATGTACTAATGAACATAATAAGGAACACTTAATATTTTAACAAAGTATACATCGTTTATTGATCAGGTTACATAGTCCCTATCACTAGTACAAAAGATAAATAATACAGCATAAGATGTCAATCAAGATGGATTCCCATTGCTTCTAGCTTTGGTTTCTTCTTGAGGAGTGTTTCTGTGTTAGGGTGCTCTCTTATCTTAGCATTCAAGTCATTGCAGAACCTGACGTTTGCTGGAGTTTGGATTTGAGAGGCCACTGGTAGATAACTTGACATAGTACCCACCCCTGCAAGATCAATATCACTCCACCTTTGGAATCTTTGGGTTTCCATATACATCAATAAAGAAGAGTCCTCTTCGGGCTCTTCTATGCAAAGATGATTAACAAACTTCACACCTTACGGTAGCTCCTGTTGCATCCCGGGCCGGTACTTTGATTTCGGGCTCATATTCAACCTCTTTCTTTTGCCTTGGGATGATTGGGGTTGAGATCCTTGAGGTGCGTTAAGGCCGCGAATCCCTGTCTTTGGTGCCCCTTAGTCTTTCATACCGTTTGCTTAGGGACTTCATCATCGGCTCCTTGACCCTTGCATTCGATTTTTTGATATAATGGGACCAAGCTCATCAAGTTTAGTGATCCCAAAGTCGGGAACTTAATGGGATCATGAACCTCAAAGTGCCTTTTATCATCCCCTGAGACATTCATTGCGGTGGTTTGGACTTAGGATGATTCTCAATGATCTTTCGTGTATCATTGACCAATTGTAGCTCGATGATGGCAACTTTTGTTCTTTTCATCAGCTTCTTTCTCCTCTCGGCATCTTTTTGAACTTTGTCGCTCGCTAGCTTTCCAATGTTTCTAGCTTTCACTACAACCCCAGCTCGCTTTTCTCGCCTCTTTTTCCCCGCTTGCAAGGTAGGTAACGTAGTGGGTGAGCCATCAGATATAGGGAATTCACTCGTGTTTTCATTATGGCCTTTCCTTTATCTTGGCACGAAGAAGAAGATGCCAATGGAGGTGGTGTTGTGATGATTGGTGGTGGTGTTGTTCTTGTCATTGTCATTGTTGTTGTTGTTGATGGTGGACCGGAGATAGGAGTCGCGATTTGGTTGTGCCCCCCTTAGTGTGAGAGGGAGTCTCTTGATGGCTCTCCCTCAAGCTGTCTGCAACATCGGTGAGAGCAAGAGCACTGCTGGGATACGGGGAGTTAGAGTTGCTTGACCTTTGAAGGTTTGGTATATCTCCATGGCCTTGATGTCAGTTGTATCTTGTTGAAGGCGGTGACCTATTCGCCAAGATTGGCTGAGATAATCGAGGGCAATCATTCTAGGCCCAAGATTCCATGCCATAGAAGACGATGCCTTAGTCAGAGTAGTAACTTGAGCATCCAAAGAACCCAGTGTTGTTTGAAGAGACTGAATGGAGGATTGAAGACCCTGAACATTTGCATATTTAAGCATGTTGATCGGTTCGCGAGGTGGAGGAATTCTTCATGTAAGCTTCAGTAGCCTCCAGCACTTTGGAGTTGAGTGATGGGTCTTCTTTCACAGAATCCTTGATTTCATCCAGCTTGGTGTGAGACTCTTGAAGGTTGTTGAGAAATTTCTTCGGGTTGTCATCCAGCCTTTCTAAATTATCATACATGAAATCCCTGTGCTCATCAGCGTTTTTATGGGTAGCAATTACTTCAGCTTTCAAATCGGCATAGCTAGCAGCTGCTTCAACATGTTGATCCCATAAAGTATCAATGACACCAAAATATAACTTCCTTGAAGCCTTGGTAATCCACATAACCAGCTGTCTTTCAGTCAGAGGAAGAATGTTGTCAAACTTTTTAAATTCCTCAAGACAGGATGAAGTAGAGGAATAAGAGTCATTATCATTAGGTTGAGCAGGTGACTCTTCAGTCTCTTGAGGATCAGGCTGATGCTCTTGTTCTTGAGTTTGAACATTAACGTCCATTTCTTCTCCGGCGAAAGTATTTCTTCCCTACTATCGGCTAACTCTTCATCGAGAGAATAATATGTCAATAACCTCGCGAAGTCAACGGGCCAATGGTGGTGATGGGTTTCATATCAGCCGTGGTATTTGTCCCTCAGTCTTTGTCTCCCCTGGTTCTTCAAGCACTGGTGGGTGATTCCTAGTGCTATCCCTAGAAGCAGTGGCAGTGAGATCCCTATCAGTGGGTTGTTCATTTCCCTCTAAGTCTTTGGGATCATTCATTTGGCCCTCAGACAAAAGCTGTGATAGGCGAATGTCCTCCTTGGGTAGTGTGGAAGGCGCCCCTACCCGGTTGTATGTTTCCCTCTGGATCTTAGGGAGTAGTAGTTGGGACCGGGCACGGACGGGTGATGTATCGGTGTCCTTCGTTGTCACCGGGTGGATGATGTTTGGTCTCCTTTGGGTGTCCGTCGTCTTGGGTTTTCTTTGCCTTTTAGGTCGTGTTCTGAAGCCTCGGGGCCCCGAGACTTGGGTTTGGTCTTAGTCCCGACCGAGACTTTCTCTTTTAGAGCAGGCTTTTGAGACACCGAGTCCCTCGGTTGTTTACGGCAACCATATGGGCCGTCAATTCAATTTCAGTGACTTGGGATGTGTCTTTTTGAAAATTTGATTGACTCGAATACCAAAAGCATGTATTTGTATTCACGAGGATAAGCGCAACCCGGTAACTCTTGCAAAGCGCATGAGACAAACCTAGGATACGAAACGTATTTCATCCTAGTTTTGCTCAAGAGCTTGGTTTTCTGAGATCAATGTAAATGATCTCCCCTATGTCGAAAGTGACCCATCAAGCAATATGCCACCATCAACTGAATAGAGTTAACTTGTTCTGGATGAGTGGTTTCACGAGAACCCTGAATCACAAATGTGAGCAGATCTTCCAAGCCGCAGGAAATGAGTTCTTAGTGTACGGGGTTACGTCCAAAACTTTGGATCTAAAACAATTTGTTTTACCCCATCCTTAACTGTGGAGGGTTCAGGATAGGCAACATAGTTACTAGAATTATAGTCTAACCCTATTGATGTACAAAATGTTTTATAGTCCATGGTGACTGACTTTTCCCCATTAAAAAGACTGAATTTCATGAGATACTCACGAGTGGTCTGGAGGTTAGTCTCATCGGTGAGAGGGTGTCGGGTCATAGGCCATTGTTATTGCCCAAAACTCCACGAGGGTTTTGGTACAGAATAGAAAGGGACTGAGTAAAGGCCTGTTTGAGTGGGCAGTTGAATAAAAACTTCACGATTCCCTTATAGGCTGGGACATCGGGGGGGGGGGTATTCAAAAGTGCCTATAACGTTATTAGTTTTAAATTCCACATTTTCAAGACCGCCTACCCACTGAGGTGCAAAATGAAGGCTTTGTGTTCTTGCCATTTCCATTGAAAGATTTTTTTAGGGTTTTTGAAGATATTTGACAAGAACAATCAAAGAGTTAAAAAAAACTTTTGAGTTTAGTAAGAGAAATCTTTTGTAAATGGTTTACAGAGAAGATTTTTGTAAAGACATGTTTAAGATTTGAAGAACACATAAGTATTTCTGGGTTTGAGAAAGAATTTTGACAGCGTTTTGTTGCAGCAATAATTTGTGTGTGTTTTTTGATGTTATGAAGGGGGTATTTATAGAGTGGTGAGAGGGGTAAATTTTGCATAAATGAGGATTTGTAAAGTTAGTTTTTGAAAATGTTTCATTTACCTCAATTAATGCCACCACTCCACTACCCGCAGTAATTTTCCTGTTTTCAAAGGAACAGATTGCAGGTGCGATAAAAGTGCATTTTTAGAATAAAATATCCTTAGGATATTTCATGTGAGAGGAGGCATTTAATGCCAAGTGGGATGAGGTAAGGTTTGAGGGACCCATGACTTGGATGACAACAGGATAAAGAGACATATATTCCTATATTAAATTGGTATGTTTACCAACCTAGGACATTTAAGTAAGCGATACTTTGTGCATTTAGTTACTCATTCAATGCTCAATATCCAATGTCAGGTCCTTGAATGAGTCTTACTCATTCAGTGAGAAGGTTGTTTTGGGGTTTTGTTCAGGGAGCATGGACCATTTTAGAGAGAACTCACTGAGATTGGGATTGATTTTTGCGGTTGACTTTCAATGTCAAGCATTCCCAATTCGCTCGCTCTCGAAGGTAGGTTCATCTAAGGGTTTGGTGAAGATATCGCAAGTTGATATTCAAGGGATGAAATGAAGTTCTATGTCTCCTTTCATTATGTGGTCCTGATGAAATGATATCGATATCAATGTGTTTGGTTCTTTTGAAGGACGGTTGTTGGATTGAATAGCACCTGGTGTTATCACGTAAGATGGGTACCATTTTATAATGGATGTGATAGTCACTGAGTTGACTTTCCATCCATAAAACATTGACATACTTCTGCGACCACATACTCGCTTCTTGAAGACATACCACCGATTGTTGCTTTTTAGTACTCAACAAACTAGCTTTCCTCCAAGAAATTGACAGGACCACGAGGTACTTTTTCGTCCATGTTGCGCACTGCATAATCGAGTCGAATACCCTTTGAGGTCAAACCACGAGCACTTAGGATAGTAAAGTCCAAGGCTTGGAGTTCCCTCGTGTATCCGAGAATTCTTTTGGTCAGCAGTGAGATGGGATTCTTTGGGATTGGACTGATATCTTGCTATTAGACATCTTGAGAATTGTATGTCCAGTGCGGAAGCGATTAGATACATCAACCCTACAACCCTGAAATGAGTTTGATTGATTGATTTGCCGGTGAGATCGGTCCAAGGTTGTTAGGAGGGACATTGGTGTCTTCATCGAGGCACAATCAGATATCTCATATTTCTTCAAGAGATTTCGGTATATTTCTTGGTGATGGAGATTCCTTTATCGCTTGTTTCGATTTGAAGTCCAAGGAAGTATGTGAGTTTACCCATCATGCTCATTTCAAACTTCTTTGTCTCAGTTTTTCAAACTGTTTGCAAAGAGTATAATTTGTTGAGCCAAAGATGATGTCATCAACATATACTTGGATAAGTATTACATCTTGCTTTGTCCTGTAGATAAACAATGTGTTGTCTATCTTTCCTCTGACAAACTTGTTTTGAATCGTAGGCCGGAGAGTTTCATGCCATGCTCGGAGCTTGTTTAAGTCCA
This sequence comes from Chrysanthemum makinoi, assembly GCA_910596185.1. Classification (NCBI taxonomy): domain Eukaryota; kingdom Viridiplantae; phylum Streptophyta; class Magnoliopsida; order Asterales; family Asteraceae; genus Chrysanthemum; species Chrysanthemum makinoi. The sequence continues at coordinate 249,995,004 of OU343219.1, read as the reverse complement.
TAAAGGGCTTTTCAAGCTGCTGGCACATAGTCGAGAATTCACTACTCTCAAAGCTAGGAGGATGTTGAACATACACATCTTCCTTGAGTTCACAATTCAGGAATGCACTTTTTACATCCATTTGGTAAACTTTGAAGTTCATGTAGGTTGCAAATGCAAGGAAGATCTTGATGGCTTTCATTCTTGCAACAGGAGAAAATGTCTCATCATAGTCAATGCCTTCTTGTTGACCGTAACCTTGGCTACAAGTCGGCTTTGTTTTTAATGACGTTGTCGTTTTCATCGTTTTGTTTTCAAAACCCGGTTCATTCCTATGACAATCGACATCCGAGACATTTGATCAAGGTCACGCACCTTGTTTTTATCAAACTGTTGAAGTTCTTCTTATAGCCTCGAACCCGCTTGGATGTTTTAGAGCCTCAGTGACACTTTTGCTATTTTCTGATAGAAAATCAACATATAGACATTCATTGGTCGGGCTAAGCAGTTAACAGCCCATGCTTCTAGTGAGCATGCCCTGGGTTCACCAATGATGTTTACAAGCTCAATGTCCTGAGATTTTGTCTACTTACTTTGTGGTATAAGATCTGAGCTTGAAGAGGTCAACCACCTCGGGAGTGAGTTGGTGCATGAGCCACGAATCATTAAGATCCTCTGTTGAGATGCTTTGTTGTGTTGGGGTTCTTGAATCACGGGTGTTCTAACATTTGTTTAGTATTACCTATCCCAAAGGGGACTGATTGATTATTAATGACTTCATCGATGGTTGGTTGAGGAAGATTGTGGGGTAAGACATAGTATGAGATGTCAAGACATCCTTGATATGAGGAATTGATTTCGATGTTGAACTCATCGAGGATATCTTGATGAGTCATCAATTCCTATTTCCTCCACTTAGGTATTGGTAAATGATGCTTTCTAACTTTCATCAAAGGTGACATGAAAGGTTTCCTCAACTTTTGTCTTCGTGTTAAACACCCGAAGGATTTAGAGATCTGAGTAACCTAGAAATACCCATCATCGCCTTTTGCATCAAACTTGCCTAGGTGATCCTTGTGGTTGTGAATGAACACATGACACCCAAACACATGAAAGTGATATCGTGAAGTCTACCTTTGAATATCTCATATGGGGTTTTGTTATGTCTTTTGACAATGATTGACTTGTTTTGTGTATAACAAATGCTTTGACTGCTTCACCGAGAATGTTTTGAGGCCGAGTTTAACATAGTTTCAGCACCTCAATGAGAGATTCTGTTTTCCTTTTAGCTACCCCATTTTGTTCAGAGTGTAAGGAGATGAAAAGTTTTGAGTGATTCCTTTCATCACGTGGAATTCTCAAGCTCTTGATTTTGAACTCACACTACCATTGTCGGCTTCGATTTGTTTAACAATAATGTCATTCGGTTTTCAATTTTCCTTATGAATGACATTATCACCTGGCCTGACTCTTCTTGGAAAAGTTGTTGAGAACTCATCAACAATGACAAGTGTATACTTCTCATGCTGGATTGATCTAGGACTGACTAGTCTAAAGAGATTCATGTGCGAGGAGGTGAAGGCGGCTTTGATGAAATTTTGTTTTGTTTTGAATGATGCTCTGTGGTGTTTGCCTTTTCATAGGTGAGCATGGTTTATATCTGTTGCAAAACCGGTGATGGTAAGCCAAGGACTTTATTTTGTTTTGCCAAGTTGTTGATGTCTTTGAAGTTTAAGTGAGAAAGTCTTTGTGCCACGGCCAATTGACGGTTTCAAAGGGCTTTGGCAAAGAGACAAGTTCCATCTTGAGAGAGTGTTGACATGTCTAAGACATAAACATCATCTCTCCTAAGAGCTATCAAAACAACTTCTTTGTTGGCATTGAAAATGGTGCCTTGTTTTCATTGAATTGCACAATGTTAGTATCACATGTGACTAATCTGAGATTGTATTTTAGACCATTGAAATAAGCTATTCTAGATAAAACTATTCCATTGCAAGATAATCTTGAACCATAATCTTCAGGGACATGATGAGTTATCACCAAATACTACCTTGGGTCCTGGTTCCTTTACATACTTGTGCAGATACTCCTTAACGCCAGTCATGCTTCTTGAGCATCCATTATCTAGATGCCAAATAGCTCTGCTTCGGTTTCTGCATAAATAGTAAACTGAATTAGTTTCTATTGCTAGCCCACATACTAGTGGGCTTGGGTCTAAAGGTCTGCTTGAATTTGGCAATTGACTCATGGTTAGTGGTTGAGTGCATTGTGCTACCACAGGTTTTGCATTTGATGACGGAGGATGACTAAGTGATTCGGGGTTGCTTTGAACTTCTCCTTGATTGGATGATACTGTCATGCTGGGATGTCTCATGAGCTGGATTTCCGCAAATATCACAACATGTGTTCATGAGACAATCATCAGGGTGATGATCATTGAAACCACAGTGTAGGCAAGGAGGAAAAGGTTTTGCTCTATTTACGTGGAGTTTGGTTTGGAGGTTGAAGCATATTGATGACCAACTTTGGTATGTTTTGTTTCACTGAATGAACTTACATACCGTGAAGTGATCGAAGTTCCGTGATCATTCTTTTTGCGCATCATACAAAAAGGATTTTGTAGCAATTGTCGTGGTATGACGGTATAATGGCATAGATCACACCGCCTGGGCTTGTGGTGGATTTTGACCTAGATGAACTAGAGGAGGCTGACTTAGTTTCCTTGATTGATTCAGAGCTTTTTGATGGATTCCATCTTATCGGTCCTTCCTCACAAGTTCAGGTTGTTGAATTTGGTCTCTCGTAGGGCGAAGATGTGGAAGTCTCAGTGGGAGTAGAATCTTGTTGGATTGGTTTAGTTGGTCTTTTCAGGATGGTTCTACCAAGTCCGGACCTTTCTTTCTCGTGAGTGAGGATTGAATTGTAGTGGAGTAAGCTCGAGGCTTGGTGCAGCACCTCAAGAGGTTTCAGGGTGGAAGCGGTGCTTGAGATTCTGTTTCGACTGAGATGTGTTCAGTACCACCTGGGCACATCAGGGAGTCCAAGCATGCTCTTTATAGCTTGGCTTTGCTCTAGTATTCTTCCAGAATCGAAATTTGGAAGCTTACTCTCAGGGTTAACCCGTTCAATCCAATCACTGGGATTGAAAATTGACAACATATTGGTATCATGCCACCAGACACAAATGGCTTTGGACTCTGGTCTTTGTTGTGAGAGTCAAGGAGATGATCTTCACATATGACTCTCTTTTTGCTATTGGGGGCACCCACAGCATCAAAGACCTTAGGATTCTTAGCAGTCCAACTTTCAATGATATCTTTTTGTTTTAAGTTCATCTTGAAGAGCTGATTTCTTTTAACTAGTTCGTTTTGAATTTGCGGTGACATAAGCTTAACTTGTTTTAAAAGAAGCAGTTCATCCCTACACTTGTTCAATTCAAAACTTAACTTGTTGTATTTTGAAAAAGATTTAATCGTTGCTCTTCTACAAACTTAAGGTCAACATTAATATAGTTCATATAAGACTCAATCGAGTCATCATCCATAGAAAGTAAAATATTTACCTTCTTAATTGTGATGTTGACCCATTCTCCATTCCTGGCATGATTTTTCCCCCAGTTAGCTTGTCCTCTTCGAGAGAGCCATCAAGTACTCGACTTGCACCATTTCATCGTTTGAGGAGGCGGCTTCATCCCATCGAAGACTTCAAAGACTAGACCCTTGTTTTACCTCGCACAAATTAACAGTGTTTGTTGTTTCTGGGAGTGGCCTCAAGCGTGCTAGCTTAGCTTTTACTTTCTGTACTTAGCTTCAAAATCACAGTTTATTTTGATCAGATTTGTTTTGAAAATTTTGATGAGACTGATAGATTTTTGGTTGAAATTTGCTAAAGCCTGAGGACTGATTTGACCCTGATGGTTTGTAAGAGGGTTCATAAATTGTTTTTGAAAAACAGTCTTTGGCAAAATGACCTCTTTTGTGACACTTAAAGCACTCAGTGTCCTCATTAGCTTTAGCATGGGAAAACCTTTGTTTCTTTTTATAAACCTCCTAGAGTTAGCAAGGAGTGCCCTTTCCTGAAATTCGATGTTCAGGTCATTTAGGTACTCCTCACTTGATCTCTCATCAGGATCATCATCTGAATTTTCCTGAAAATCTTGAACCACACTATTAGAATAAAAAGTAGTAGATATTGGTGTTGAAGTGGTGGTCAGGGACTTCTTAACTTCCTAAGACTTCTTTAAGTCAGGGTATCGTTTGTTGATGAAGTTTTCCTCATAGACAAATTTCTCATATATTTCAGGAAGTTCAAGATTCTGGATATGGTTAGCATTCCTGAGTCCCTGAGAGAAATTCAACCACTTCTCAGGGAGACTATTGACAAAACCAACATTGATTTCATGCTTGGACAACTTAACACCATCATTTGACAGTTCATTTAACAGAGTTTTGTACCGGGTGTAAGTTTGAGAGATTTTCACGAGTCCTTAGCCCTGAAGGTGTTATACTCAAGTTTCAGGTCCATTATCCTGTTTTCCTTGGTATTAGATGGACCTTCATGACTGGACCGGTCATCCCAGTTTGTTTAGTTGTACTACGCTTATAACGTGACTTCATAATATCATCGGAAGACGGATATGATGATACTTTTGAGTCTTTGGTCCTGGTTGACCACTCCTCCTCATCCTCGAGTCCATTGAGCTCGTGTTTAGGCAAACCTTTAGCAGTCTTTGGGATAAATAGACCTTCATTTATACACTTTATGTAGTAAGGTTCCATCCCAGTCAAATAGCAAAGCATTCGCTTTTTCCATTTGTTAAATTTACCAACTTCGAGTCGAGGGGCAACAACTGAATAAGCTCCACCCTTTTTGTCGACAAGTTGGGGCACATCAATTTCAACCATTAGGATCCTGATTTAAAAACGTTTTGAGTGGCTTAAAAAAAGGTTTTATAATCACCCCCCTCTGATACCACTTGTTGTTCCCGTTTCACAATCGTATAAAATGATTAAAGATAACTAATTGTGAACAATGACTGAAAAGACGTAAGTAAAAATACACTGATAAATTTTTAACGTTTATATTCTTTATTAGAAACGAATAAAAAAGAATACATTACCCAAGTACTTGCGGAATAGTACTTGGGATTGAAACGACAAGTATGGTATCTCCTCACTAAGCTCACGCTAAGTCTGAGCACAACTACAAAGGAACCACTGAGCTATCTCGGGGACAGAGTTATTGAGGAGTGGAAGATGGCTTGTGTGTGTGTTTTACAATTAATCCACAAGCTTTAAATCTTCCACTCCAACTCTTATGCTATTTATACAAGTATGGTATTTAACTCTTTCCTAGAGGACAAAATGACAGACGAAGACAAAATACTGATGTATTTTGTCTCTGTTTATTAACTATATTGGGTAAGTGATAAGGCTATTTTCTTTGTCGTTGATGACACTGACGATAGTTAGCCATTCAGGGAAAGTTGACTTTGGTTGATAAGGACTTCGTCTTATCTTTCAAACTTATCCCGCCTTTTCCCGCTCATTCTTCGTCTTCGTAGCCTTCATCATCAGTCTTTAGTTTGTCTTCTGTTAGTAGTTGGTGAGGAGTTTCGGATTGATGAGTTATTGCCATCACTCACTGAATCCACCATCTTCTTGTTGACCCAGTCTTCACCCCTTAAGTTCCGCCTTACTGAGTGGAGAGACTTCTTCTTTGTCTCTTACCGAGTATCCTGAAGATAGCTCACTGAGAGACTATGCACTCAGTGACTTGTTAATGTTTAAAGGATTAAACACTTAGGATATTTCCTATTCAAATCCTAGACTTAAGGGGTTTGGGTATTTACTGAACCCAACATGTTTGAGCCAAATAATCCTAGGGGAAGTTACTTTTCATTAGCAGGTGGAGGTAACGAGCTTGAACACTATCTTTCAGATGATTATGCTGCTGAGGTTTATGACTTATCAGGGCAATTGGATCAGTTTTGCGATCAGCTGATATCAAACTCCAAGGCCATTATAGGAAGTAATCTTTTATTTTGTTAGTTCATAAGATTGACATGTCATCTTATGTTGTTAATTGGTTGTTCTAGTTGTTGGTAGCTAGTTGTTCGTTTATGCCTGTCATAAATGATCTAGTGGTAGTTCAAACGACTGCTTGAGGTTAATGTGGTACTTCAGTTACATTCCATTATACTTTAAATGATTTTTTGGAGATATATATTTTACCAGGCTGAAAAATCCCTTTATTCAAAAAAAAAAAAAAAAAAAAAAAAATCTATTACCATTAATCAACAAGGCAACAACATAATTTTTCCATCAATCAACCCGTTCATACACTCGCTGTGAGTGAGGTCTTGAAGATCATAACGAAATTGTGTTCCATTTTGTTTGTGTGTATGATATTTGGATCGATTAGAGTTTTTAAGATATGAAACATTAGGTTAAGTTAAAATAAGAACAAGTCATGGTGTTCTTGTTGTATTTTGATTTTTATATTAAGTTATGGTGTTTGTGTTTAGGAGTTGGTGTTTTTTCGGGCAGAAAGGGCAAGTAGAGAGAGTTGAGATGTGTTTTGTAGAAATGGTTGTGTTTATGAATCTGGGTTTAGTTCTTTTATTTTGTTGGGCTTCTTGTTGATGAAGATGATGAATCAAAGTTTGTTATATGTATGTTTGAGTGTGAAAACCATATTTATAATTTAATGAGTAAACTACACCGTTCGTTCTTGTGGTTTGCGTTTACCGACGAGTTTCGTCATTTGACCAAAAAAAATGCACCATCCGTCCTTAAATGCGAAACGTTATGTATCGTTGGTCCTTCACTTTAATGGGCCACACTAACGGTTTTACACTTTAAACCTTAGCCTAACCCTTATCAATGTCTAACGGTTGGTTGCTAGTCACCTGAAAAGTGAAGATTGTTCAAATGATTATGAGTACCACATCTTGTGAGATTGATTGAGCCATATCATTAAAGTTCATGTCTGCAAAAAAATAAAAAAATAAAAAAATAAAAAAAATGTTGAAAGTATGAATGTATTAGCCAATGTGCTATGTTCGAAGAAAAATTGTCATGGCAAAGCAAAGCGAAGAGCTGTGGAAAGCCGAAGAGAACAAAATGAAGCTTTAAATCATTTATTGGTTCGCGGATTGTTTGGTAGCTAGCAACACGGGTATTAGACTTGATTTTATTTTTATTTTAACACCAATTTCATAAACATTCTCATGCCTTATCCATACCCTTAACTCGAAGCCATAACATTATAACCCGAATAAAAGTCCTCTTTAGATATTTTTGCTTGGTGCTCACGCCACGTCGGTGGAGTTTTGTTTCTTGTACAAGCTTATGGTAATAATCTAATCATGAATGAGCTATGAGTGTGATTTATCTTGTTACTCCACTAAGATTGAGTGATTGAGTGATTTATATTCTGTTCCTTTTTCGTGAGGTGTTTTGAAATGTTAATCGCGCAAGAAAATCATTGGATATCATCAAACATCTTGAAAGTTTCACTTTTATAAAGCATAATTGATGAATCTTCTCTCGTACTTGTACTTGATTGATTTGCATCACATCTTTCTTAATCATGATCTTATGCCAGTGGATATTTTTCCTAGATTTGCTTGAGGGCAAGCAAAGTTTAAGTGTGGGGGAATTTGATAACGCTCAGATTGTACATGTTTCTTGTAGCGTTATGTGTGCTTTTGTATATGTTATTTGGTTATATTTGCGTGATTTCAGTGCTTAATCACATCAAAAGATGTTTGTCTAGTGTTTATAACCAAGTGCAGCGAAACAGAAGGAAAACTAAGTAATGTTCAACAAATAGGAGATTCCCGTTTCAGTGAAGCATGTCAAGCACAAATAAGTATCTCAAGTACCTTTGAAGGCCATAGTGATTGAAGAATCAAGTTCTACAAGACAAAAGAAGTAAAAGATCAATTTTCCGTAACTAAGAGAATCCAACCGGATCGGTTGCCATTGCAACCGATCGGTTGAAAATGACCAAAAGTGCCAAACGCCATCCCAACCGTTCACACCAAGCAACCGAAACGGTTGGCCCTTTTAGAAGACCAACCGATCGGTTGGTCATGTAACCGATCCGTTGGAGGACTGCATCTGCCAAATCTTCATCATTAAGTTTTCACTTTGCATCCAAACGATTCTAGGTCCTTCTCTTGGTGTATTCTAGTCCCTTCCTTACTACTTGGAGGCCAAGTTCAAAGAATTAATACCCTAGGCTTTGGAACTAGTATAAATAGAGGCCTTTTGTGAGCATATGAGACACACACTTCAATACAAATATCTCTACTCATCAAAGAAAGCTCTTAAGCTCTCAAATTCGTCCTTAGAAGTCCAGGAAAGTTTGGAGTTCCCGAAGTTCCACATTTGGAGGCCAAATCACCAAGAAGTCTACCCCAATACTTTGGGAATCATTACTTCACCATTTGTAATCTTATTCCAAGCATTGTAAGACTTTTAATCATGTTTTCTAATGTTCAAAGTTCTGAGTTTATGTTCATGTTTGCTATGAGAGGCTAGTTTCTTTATACACTTGCTTAAATGATGTTGATTATCATATGATTAGTTAGTGATTGTGTTAACATGTTTTAATTCAATTTCAAGTTAATTCTAAGATCCAATTGTGCTAAAGTTTCATAGTGACATTTGTTAATCAAGTTTGACTAGTTGATAGTAATCGTAGAGGTTGAAAGAACTTATTGTTATTCAACTAGTTATAATCATTTTGTCTATGGATGATTGTTTTTACCTATTATTCTTGATTATACAAAGGAAATAAGGTGTGGTTGTAACAAAAACACTTTTTGATTATCAAATTGGATTGGTTGGAAACATCTAAAAGGTCATAAGATTAGTTGTTGAGAATCAATTGTAGCCTTTTGTCTATGACCGGTTACATTTTGTATTGACCATTTCTTAAGCAATTTGATGAAACAAGTGGATGTTTTTATGTTTAAGTTTATGAAAGTGAACTTATGAAACTTGAATTGATCTTGAATTGATTGGTTAAATGTAATGCTTGTGTTTATGAACTAAAATCTTGACGAAGGTTTAACTTGTAAGAACAATAGATTAGTACACTGATCGGTGCAAAACCGTCAAGTTTTATCACGCAAGCCTGCCACTTGTGAATGGCCGACCGTAACAAACTTAAAACAGTTTAAGCACAAATGCAATTTAGATCAGAGGAATATAGGGGATTCCTGGGTCGTTAAGTCCCACGGAGGATGAATTGGTGTTTAAACAACTTCAGATAATAGAATGATCACTAGGATAGTGATCGTAAGGTTTTGGATGGATAATTACCTAAAGAAAAGATCTACAAATTACAGCGACTTAAATGCAAATTAAAAGAGATTAAAAAGTTAAAATATATTAAATAAACGCTATCACTATTTTTAAAGTGATGAACGTTTAAAACCTAAAACATAAAATTACGTAAACGTACAAAATAAAACGTGAGTTTTAAGAAATAAAATGCCTACAAATATGAAAATGACATTTTAACAATCCTAATAATAAAAGAAAATTATTAGAAAATGAAAACTATTTTTACAACTATTTATTTAATTATTATTAATTAAAAACTATTTATTAAGTATTTAAAATGCACTAAAATATAAGAAAATACAAAATTAACCTAGAAAAATGAAATTATAAGTTAGAAAAATCTAAAATATGATAAAACTTATTTTAAAACTGAAAATATATTTTTAGACTTTTTATGTATTTATTATTAATTTAAAACTATTTAAAACTAATTAAAATGCTAGAAAATACTATTTAAACCAAGAAAATTATGGAAAAATACCTTTTATGACTTTTATATTTATCTTAATCTAGGAAAATTGAAAACATATTTTTTAAAGCTTTTTCTGATTTATTAGTATTAAATGCTATTTAAAAAGGATTAAAACTAGTTTAAATAAAGAAAAATACTAAACAATAATGGAAAATCTGAAAAATTCAGGAAAATGCTAAAATATTATTCTAAGTTTATAAAAATTATAAAAACATATGCTTATGTGGATAAATAAGTCGCAAGGGATTGGTTTATAAAGCACTTCAAAATGCACGCCACCACAGAGTACCAAATTTGAACACGAAGCTAACTAATGCTATATTAAGCCTATCTTAACCATTTAACAGTACTCTAGATCATTAAAGAAGCTTAAATTGGTTTTGAGCTTATTGGACTATATAAGCAAAACAGTTATTAGGAGGCTTACTTTTGCTATTGCATAAGCTAAACACATAAGCTAAATGGAAAAACAGATAAAGGGACTTAAAGTAGACCTGGCGTAATATACTTGGACCAAAATTAGCCTCCTCACAAGCTTCAATGAAGTTTGGCAAGGCTGCAGTTAGCTCGTGCACACTCACATTGGGCTGAGTGTGTGCAGGCATATCTTGCCTTGTTGGAAGCTTATTAAAAGCTTATTGGAGCTAAATAAAGGAAAACAAAACTGAGATTTCTAAACTAGACCAACTAATCTTGCAAATAACCAAGTTTCAGAGACTTTGATTAAGAAATGAACCCATGAAACTTCAACAAAGTTTTCAAAAACCGGATTTTCCAAATTTTGACTTTTGTAGAAGGATATAGATATTTGACTTTTGTGATATTTGATTACTTCTAAATGACTGAATATGTTGTTTTAAGCTATTAAAAGACTGATTTAACCAATATTAACAACTTTTAAAGCTAGAATGATGCTTATGTAATCAAAACTTCCAAGCTGAATCAGTAATATAAGTTTAGAAGCTATTTTGACTTTACTACAAGTGACCAATGGTTTTAATGTTAAATGAGTTATTTAGAACTAATGTAACATGCAAAAACCGTAACACGCTTAAACAACCTCTAAAACAGAGTTTAACAAACAAACCAAACACCCCTTATGAAGGCAGTTTTGAAGCTAAACCCACTAAACATCTATTCGATCTTAAATACTGATATGACAAGTTCTAATATGCAATTTTATTCCTAAACACATCAAAATAATAGTAATACAATGTCTCTATTTATATAAACTAATGATGCAAAAGTTTACACATAAATGGCTTACAAATAGAATTCGACTGAGAATGATGAACCAAGAACCATGAGTAACCTCCTACACTCCCCAAGGAGTTTTAATTCCCAATGCAATCCATATTCAACCCCTGCCAGCCTTCTATCTCCATTTTCACGCTTTGAATTTTCACTAATTTATAGGTAATTTTTGGTATTTTTAAGTTTTGAGTCTACACTAAGTTATTAAGGTTCTAATAGCTTAGAAAAGCTTAATAAGAGCTTATTTGATCTTTTCAAATTTTAGTGACAAATAATAACAACACTTAAGTATTTTGAGAATTTAGATAATGCAATATTCATAAACTGGATTTGTATCTAAAAACTGAAATTGAAACTATAAGTAGAGTTTTATTACACTGAGAATTGATTAAAAGGTCTTTAAAAACTTAAACATACACCGGAGAACTTAAAAACTTAAAACGACATAAGTAAAATTAAATTACACTCACGCCTTTTCCTCTCATTCTTCTTCTTCTTTATAACCTTTTGAACTCCCCACATGTTCCGAGTTGATCCCACCACCATTGGATTTCTCAAACACATCCTAACCATCAATCTTACTTTTGGCCAAAAAAGTCTTTGGGGCAGTTTAGTTAATTAATGCTTCTTGGACCTTGTGGAGGTGTAGGAGTGGGTAAACTGTATGTGATGTGGAAAGGTGTTGGTGAGGTGGTAGCAGCAGGTGTCGGGGAAGGAGTGGACACAGGTGGAAAGGTTGAGGATGGTGAACGTGGCGCTGCTTATCCTGTTTTGAATATATTGGGCCGGGTTATATCCGGTTTGGGTTGGACTTAGATTTGGTTTAATAAGGTCCATTTGGTTTTTAGTTGTAATAAACCCAAGGACCAAAAGTGAAATCGCCAAACTTGAGGGACCTATTATGCCATCATTCCAAACATCCTTCCAAGGGCCAAACCTGCCAAGTAAACATAACACAAGGACCAAAGTTGTATTTTTATTATTTTATAAACTTAAAGGACCTGTTGTGTAAATTTTGGATTCCGAGGGACTAAAAGTGCAATTTCCAAAAGTTTATCATAAGGACCAATTTTGTCATTTATAAATAGTACAAGGTTTATTTTTGATAAATTTCACTTTTTAAATTAACCAAGGACTATATTTGACATTTTCCAAACTTGAGGACTAAAGTTGTCATTTTGTAAATTTTAAACTTTGAAGGGTTTATTTTGACAACTTTTGAATCTCATGGACCTTAAATGACATTTTACAAGTTTTTGAATTACTAGGGACTAATTTTGACAACTTTTTGAAACTTGGGGACTAAACTGCCAATTATGCAAACTTGATACGTTTTTCACCAGATTTTGATGTTTTTGCATTTAAAACACATAAAACACTTATTTGTAATATTTTCATCATTTTGATGCTTCGAGTGTTTTCAGATGTTTTTGCGTCTAGATAATACAAAATGATGAGTATTTAGACACTCATCAATCCCCCACACTAAGATATTGCTAGTCCCTAGCAATGATTTATGAAAAATTAATGGATTTTATCTCTTTACCAAAAGCCATTACTTCTCGAGTAGCCAATTGTTTTAGTTCAAGTAAGAACCTTGGTACAATGATAACCAAATGATGTTGAGCAAATCATAAGTGTGAACGATTTGATTTGTCTTTACCGAAGCCGTTTGCCTGGACTAGCCAACTCTTAGATAAATTATCAATATTATCTTTGGTGAGCTGATTACCAATTATGGTTTTTCCACCGCCTTTACCACAAGCCATAAACTTGCGGGCTAGCCAACTTTTCACTTAATTAAAGATATGGTGAAATGCACCATACAATTTTGGGCAAATTGCAGCCATAAACAGATTTGAGATATCTTTACCAAGACGTTTGCTTGGATTAGCCAATCCTTATGTGGGTTAGACATGGTGGAATGATTACCATTTGTTGTGTTTAGTACATAGTACTTCCACTAAATAAAAAATTTAAAATTTGGCCATTTTGGGGAAAAAGGGACTAAAAGGGTACATTTAAGATCAAATTCGCCAGATTTCCCCACATACTTAGAAATGAATATTGTCCTCAATATTCAAAGTGTGAAACACAACAATTTTTTAAGATTATATACAAACATGTGGGGCATCTCCCCCACACTAGGGTGGTACACACGGGTGAAAACCCATGTTTAACTATCGTTTTTGATTACCGAGTCGCTAGCTTGACTCGACCCCGAATTAATTTGTTCATGGGGAAGTAAGTGGAAGAGACAATCTCCATCGGACTTTCATTCAAGATGTTTGTATAAACATTGAAGTACATGAAAGTTCCACATCGATGAGGTATACATAGAACCGGCTCAAAAATGATAAATGAAAATGCCGATAAAAATAGTGTCTTCATTCCCGGGAGTGAAGAACAGAGAAGTCACGGATATATGAAGAAAAGAAAGAAAATCATTATAAAAATCATGACTAACTCTTCATCCTCAATAGGAGAATTCATAGTTTAATGAATCTCCTCAGTATTCGCTTGATCAAGACATATTATGGGAATGTCTAGATCAAAGTGGAAATTATCATACCCGCGAGATATGATATGAGTGAGTTCATCGGCGAACTCCTCGTGAATAGAATCAATCACAAGATGTAAATCTGTGAATCTTGTTCCACTAGACTCATCACTATCCTCAACTGAGCATCAAAGAGTGGATTCTCAGAATAAAGTGAATTCGAGTCGAATTCAAATAGAGGATTGGTGAAAGTAGTTTTGAATGTTTCAGGAACAAAGTGATTAATATTCTCTATTGACTGTTAGATAAGAAAGTGAGTGAACGATCATTATCAATGAGACTTTCATCTCTCCCAGATCGGCTTTGAAATCGAAAGATATCATTACTTTTCCGATGAAAGTGGATTGATGTGAGTGAGTCTCCGGTGAACTCCTCAAGAAGATGATCACCTCAGACTTTGGAGTGATGCCTCAACATACTCGATTTTCCATGAGAAGTACATCTTCGCTAACATCGAGAAAGTTTCAAAATGATCTTTTGAACACTCAAGAGGGGAAATAGAATCACACATATGATCAAGTTCCCTGAACTCTCTCTCGGATTGGGACAAAGTCCTCAACACTAGACTTTATGAATTCGCCCGATTCCTTTCAGAACAGTGTCAAGATACTCATCCCCATGTTCAGAGAGTGAGTGTGAACCTCGGTGTGATAACAAATGCATCGAGGGAGTTTAGAAGGACTAGCATACATATGTTTTATACTTAACATTTGTTCTTCTGCTAGTAATTCCATCATAGTCTTTTCTCCCTCATTTTCCACGGAAGGAATTTCAACTGATGAATTTGATGAATCTGTACATAATTCACTAATATCAAGGGTAACATCATCATCATCATCATCAGGAATGAAACGGAATCGAGAGCTAGATTTGAATGCTTTTTGTATTCTAATTGATTCCCTAATAGTGTTTTCAATGGAAATTTGGGAATCTAATTTAGCGCACCCGCTTTTCTTAACAAAACTTCCATGGATTTTTCATTTGTATTATTTGGGAGGACATAGCCGATTCCCCTCTTCTTTTAATAACTGAGTCTTCAGTGAAGGTCCGTCGTAGTTTCATGAGGAGTTGCTTGAATCATTTGGTACTGTGGAGGTTGGTCATGGTACGAAGAGTCGTATTGTTACAAGGAAATGGATTCCTTGTTTGACAATCCGAGCTAGAGTGAGGACCTCTACAATACTCACAACAAGAAACTGATGTGGTCGTGAGTGGTATGTGTTGTAGTCATAATTGTTATCGAACCGCCATAGACAAGCGTGTTTCTGATTGACAATCGAATGGAATGTGAACCACCACAGTATCACAACTAAAACCTGCTGAGTCTCACAGGTGGTAGCTGATGGAATAAATCAGTCGTGTTATGGTAGGAATAGGGATCTTGGTTATAGACAGACCCGTTTCCTGATTCCACCATGCTACAAATGGGGCAATTGCCACCATTATAAGGACCACCACACCATTGACAACCAAGAGGGTGAGGATAAAACATAGAAAGAATCAAATGGTTCTAGAGGGTAAGAAATGAAGAATCAAAAGGGTAAGAGGATAAAGAGGAATATTTTTGGTATTTTTGAAAAACATGATGATAAAAACAAAGAATGAAATTTTTTGGTGTTGTTAACACTTTAGAAAAAGTGTTAATGAACTTTTTGATTTTTGAAAATTGTTTACAAAAAGGTGGTATATGTGCAAGAATGGATCTGGAAATGCTTAAAACTCGCTTACAGCCTCCCGCAAATGGGCGCTAAAATTTGATCTGCAAAACCGTCAGTTTTTATCACGCAGGCTGCCACTTGTGAATGTAATGCATCCGAACAAACTTAAAACAGTTTAAGCACAAATGCAATTTAGATCAGAGGAATATAGGGGATTCCTGGGTCGTTAAGTCCCACTGAGGATGAATTGGTGTTTAAACAACTTCAGATGATAGAATGATCACTAAGGATAGTGATCAGTAAGGTTTTGGATGGATAATTACCTAAAGAGAATATCTACAAATTACAGCTAACTTAAATGCAAATTAAAAGAGATTAAAAGTTAAAATATATTAAATAAACTCTATCACTATTTTTAAAGTGATGAACGTTTAAAACCTAAAACGTACGTTTTAATAAAATTACGTAACGCATTAAAATAAAACGTGAGTTTTAAGAAATAAAATGCCTAAAAATATGAAAATGACATTTTAACAATCCTAATAATAAAATAAAATTATTAGAAAAGGAAAACTATTTTTACAACTATTTATTTCATTATTATTAATTAAAAACTATTTATTAAGTATTTAAAATGCACTAAAATATAAGAAAATACAAAATTAACCTAGAAAATGAAATTATAACTTAGAAAATCTAAAATATGATAAAACTTATTTTAAAACTGAAAATATATTTTTAGACTTTTTATGTATTTATTATTAATTTAAAACTATTTAAAACTAATTAAAATGCTAGAAAATACTATTTAAACCAAGAAAATTATGGAAAAATACTTTTTATGACTTTTATATTTATCTTAATCTAGGAAAATTGAAAACATATTTTTTTAAGCTTTTTCTGATTTATTAGTATTAAATGCTATTTAAAAAGGATTAAAAACTAGTTTAAATAAAGAAAAATACTAAACAGTAATGGAAAAATCTGAAAAATTCAGGAAAATGCTAAAATATTATTCTAAGTTTATAAAAAATATAAAAACATATGCTTATGTGGAGGAATAATAAGCTGCAGTGGATTGGTTTATAAATAAGCACTTCAAAATAAGCACAAGGCCACCACAGAGTACCAGCTGAACACAGAAGCTAAATAATGCTATATTAAGCCTATCTTAACCATTTAACAGTACTCTAGATCATTAAAGAAGCTTAAATTGGTTTTGAGCTTATTGGACTATATAAGCAAAACAGTGATTAGGAGGCTTACTTTAAGCTATTGCATAAGCTAAACACATAAGCTAAATGGAAAAACAGATAAAGGGACTTAAAGTAGACCTGGCCTAATATACTTGGACCAAAAATCAGCTCCTCACAAGCTTCAATGAAGCTTGTGCAAGGGCTGCAAGTTGTGCTGTGTGCACTCAGTGACTGCAGTGTGTGCAGGGCATATCTTGCCTTGTTGGAAGCTTATTAAAAGCTTATTGGAGCTAAATAAAGGAAAACAAAACTGAGATTTCTAAACTAGACCAACTAATCTTGCAAATAACCAAGTTTCAGAGACTTTGATTAAGAAATGAACCCATGAAACTTCAACAAAGTTTTGCAAAAACTGGATTTTCCAAATTTTGACTTTTGTAGAAGGATATAGATATTTGACTTTTGTGATATTTGATTACTTCTAAATGACTGAATATGTTGTTTTAAGCTATTAAAAGACTGATTTAACCAATATTAACAACTTTTAAAGCTAGAATGATGCTTATGTAATCAAAACTTCCAACAGTGAACTGGCAATATAAGTTTAGAAGCTATTTTGACTTTACTACAAGTGACCACTGGTTTTTAATGTTTAAATGAGTTATTTAGAACTAATGTAACATGCAATAAACCAGAACACAGGCTTAAACAACCTCTAAAACAGTTTAACAAACAAAACCAAACACCCCTTATGAAGGCAGTTTTGAAGCTAAACCCACTAAACAATCTATCTGATCTTAAATACTGATATGACAAGTTCTAATATGCAATTTTATTCCTAAACACATCAAAATAATAGTAATACAATGTCTCTATTTATATAAACTAATGATGCAAAAGTTTACACAGAAATGGCTTACAAATAGAATTCGACTGAGAATGATGAACCAAGAACCATGAGTAACCTCCTACACTCCCCAAGGAGTTTTAATTCCCAATGCAATCCATATTCAACCCTGCTCAGCTTCTATCTCCATTTTCACTGCTTTTTGAATTTTCACTAATTTATAGGTAATTTTTGGTATTTTTAAGTTTTGAGTCTACACTAAGTTATTAAGGTTCTAATAGCTTAGAAAAGCTTAATAAGAGCTTATTTGATCTTTTTCAGTCCTTAGTGACAAATAATAACAACACTTAAGTATTTTGAGAATTTAGATAATGCAATATTCATAAACTGGATTTGTATCTAAAAACTGAAATTGAAACTATAAGTAGAGTTTTATTACACTGAGAATTGATTAAAAGGTCTTTAAAAACTTAAACATACACTGGAGAACTTAAAAAAACTTAAAACGACATAAGTAAAAATTAAATTACACTACTTCGCCATGTTCCTCTCATTCTTTCTTCTTCTTTATAACCTTTTTGAACTCCCCACATGTCTCTGAGTTGATCCCACCACCATTGGATTTCTGAAACACATCCTAACCATCAATCTTACTTTTGGCGCCAAAAAAGTCTTTGGGCAGGTTTAGTTAATTAATGCTTCTTGGACCTTGTGGAGGTGTAGGGGAGTGGGTAACCACCGTGATATGAGGTGGAAAGGTATGTTGGAGGTGGTAGCGGTGTCGGGGAAGGAGTGGACACAGGTGGAAAGGTTGAGGATGGTGAACATTAGTGCGCGTTTATCTGTTTTGAATATATTGGGCCGGGTTATATCTGGTTTGGGTTGGACTTGGATTTGGTTTAATAATAAGGGTCCATTTGGTTTTTTAGTTGTAATAAACCCAAGGACCAAAAGTGAAAACTGCCAAACTTGAGGGACCTATTATGCCATCATTCAAAACATCCTTCCAAGGCCAAACCTGCCAGTAAACATAACACAAGGACCAAAGTTGTATTTTTATTATTTTATAAACTTAAAGGACCTGTTGTGTAAATTTTGGATTCTGAGGGACTAAAAGTGCAATTTCCAAAAGTTTATCATAAGGACCAATTTTGTCATTTATAAATAGTACAAGGTTTATTTTTGATAAATTTCACTTTTTAAATTAACCAAGGACTATATTTGACATTTTCCAAACTTGAGGGACTAAAGTTGTCATTTTGTAAATTTTAAACTTTGAAGGGTTTATTTTGACAACTTTTGAATCTCATGGACCTTAAATGACATTTTACAAGTTTTTGAATTACTAGGGACTAATTTTGACAACTTTTGAAACTTGGGGGACTAAAACTGCCAATTATGCAAACTTGATACGTTTTTCACCAGATTTTGATGTTTTTGCATTTAAAACACATAAAACACTTATTTGTAATATTTTCATCATTTTGATGCGTTTCTGAGTGTTTTCAGATGTTTTTGCAGTCTAGATAATACAAAAATGATGAGTATTTAGACACTCATCATACACCAACTAATTATCACAACCAACATGTTTAGAGGTTAACACAATCACATTAATCTAGGATATGAAACTAGTTTAAGCAAGTGTAGTTTTTAATCATCTGAATTTCATTATATCTATTTGCGTTGCTATATGTTTTGGATAGACTCTGTTGATTCAAACTTGTTCTTAGATTCACTCAAATCCCTGCGAACGATCTCGACTTACCTTCATAACCTTACTATAACGGACGAGTATACTTGCTCGTATGTGTTATTGGTAACTTTGGTAATTCACCTTTTATAAATTTAAAACTTGTACACACGTAGCACATCACCGCAGGATCTTTCTCTTGTTGGGATGATCTTACTACCCGCTTCATCGCTCAATTCTTTCCACCGGGAAGGACTACTAAGCTTAGGAATGATATTTTGATGTTCCAACAACATCAAGGTGAAACTCTCTATGAAGCGTGGACTCGATTCAAGGACTTACTCCATAAAGTCCCTCACCATGGCATTGATCTTTGGCTTCAAATCTAAATTTTCTATGATCATGTCAATCTCTCCACAAGGCAAACCATTGACCAAGCGGCCGGTGGTAAGCTTCGTGATCTAACCGCGGAAGAATCATGGGGAATAAGGATTTAAAACGTACGTTTTTAGGGGGTCATTTAAGCCCTAAACTAATGTATTTATGATCAAATATTGTCTAAATTCGTTCCTTTTCACCTTTTAGGTACTTTAGAAGCAAAAGTTA
The DNA here is from genome assembly GCA_910596185.1 of Chrysanthemum makinoi. Classification (NCBI taxonomy): domain Eukaryota; kingdom Viridiplantae; phylum Streptophyta; class Magnoliopsida; order Asterales; family Asteraceae; genus Chrysanthemum; species Chrysanthemum makinoi. The sequence goes on along the minus strand of OU343219.1, from coordinate 249,975,377 downwards.
GAAATCATGCATATCTGGACGAAAAGGGATGAAAATGCGAAGAAAACAACCAAGTCATGAAAAGTCTAAAAAAAAGCACCAGACGGTGTCACAACCTACAAGGTGACGCCGTCACCTGCAAATAAAAGTATCAAAACTGTTCAGATTTTACTAGAGACGGCTCAGTGGAAAAATGAAGAAATATTAAGTGACGCCGTCACTTGTTAAAGGACTTGGAATTCTCTATGAAAATTATAAGGTGACGGTCTGGAAAAATCATAAAGGGACGGCGTCAGAGTGTATGGGACGGCGTCTGAAGGCATAAAGTGACCCCGTCACAAGACTGACTTGGATGAGACAAAACCCTAATGGCGGCGACTTGATGACGTCACAATTATAAAGTGACGTCGTAGCAAGTGTAATCATATATATAGTTTTAGAATTTTCAGCATTTAGTGTGCACACTTTGGGAGAAAATTTGGTGTAAGAGTTTTTTAGGTTTTTTACAATATCGTAGGGTTTTAATACCCTCTTTCATTAAGAGATAAGTCTCTTAATCCAATTTGTCATTATGTTTAATTCATGCTTAATTATCATTACTTGTTTCATTATCTTTTTCATGTCTATCTAATTTACTTTAGTGTTTGCTTAGATCTAATGAAACCTAATTGTTAACTATTGATTGTCGTCTCTTATTTAAGTGGTTGTTACACGTTAGGTTAGGAAAACTTGCTTCTTCCGTTAGTGTTGCGAGTTTGAACGTCCTAAAAAAAACGTATTCATGTCATAGAGTGCACTGGTCGACTTTTCGTTGTATTTATTGCATGAATTGTGGTTGTTATCAATTACATTCATAGAAATAGGGCATTTGGCACCTCCCTACAACCTTACGAATACAACGCGACAATTAAACAAGGATGTGACAATTCGACTAATCAATAGGAGATAACTAGGGAGTGGTGAAATCTAAGTAAACACGCTTTTAATTATCATTTGAATTTATCATTTAATTTACTCGTTATTTAATTTAATCATTAGTTTTAATTAGTAGTTTTAAGAAGTTGATAATCAAACCCCCAATCAAACACCGAGATTTTAATTGCTTTTATAAAATATAAAAAGATAAAAAGAATCATCCCTCACCTTAGACCTATTCGTCATACATCTCGGCCTTCCCAACACTATTCCCCTAGAGAACGATCAATCCCCCGTGTCTTACCTATACTACATTACAACGGTTAGGTACACTGCCTAGGAGGATTGTAAAATTCGTTGTGAGGTTTACAAGAATCCGCATCAACGACTCCTTCTCGGGATGTCCAAGGTAAGAATAATAACTGGGTAGATGATATCAACCTTTTTGATTTGAAGAACATTTTTGATGTGCTTAAGGAGCAAGATTTGGTTTTGGAACCTGTTATTGGCACTGCATGTACTCATGGAGATATCTCTAGTTCTTCCAAAGCTCATTCTCCATCGACTATGAAGAACACTCCTAATCCGGTGGTTGATGGTAAAAGGAAGGGCAAGCAATTTTCTAAGGTGGGTGAAGTGGTTGATTATGATAATGATGATGATGAGGTGTTTGAGCCAAATGATCCTAGGGGAAGTTACTTTTCATTAGCAGGTAGAGGTAACGAGCTTAAAGACTATCTTTCGGATGATTATGCTGCTGAGGTTTATGACTTATCAGGGCAATTGGATCAGTTTTGCGATCAGCTGATATCAAACTCCAAGGCCATTATAGGAAGTAATATTTTATTTTGTTAGTTCATAAGATTGGCATGTCATATTATGTTGTTAATTGGTTGTTCTAGTTGTTGGTAGCTAGTTGTTCGTTTATGGCTTGTCATAAATGATCTAGTGGTAGTTCAAACGACTGCTTGAGGTTAATGTGGTACTTCCGTTACATTCCATTATACTTTAAAAGATTTTTTGGAGATATATATTTTACCAGGCTGAAAAATCCCTTTTATCAAAAAAAAAAAAAAAAAAAAAAAAAACTTTTACCATTAATCAACAAGGCAACAACATAATTTTACCATCAATCAACCCGTTCATACACTCGCTGTGAGTGAGGTCTTGAAGATCATAACCAAATTGTGTTCCATTTTGTTTGTGTGTATGATATTTGGATCGATTAGAGTTTTTAAGATATGAAACATTAGGTTAAGTTAAAATAAGAACAAGTCATGGTGTTCTTGTTGTATTTTGATTTTTATATTAAGTTATGGTGTTTGTGTTTAGGAGTTGGTGTTTTTTCGGGGAGAAAGGGCAAGTAGAGAGAGTTGAGATGTGTTTTGCAGATATCGTTGTGTTTATGAATATGGGTTTAGTTCTTTTATTTTGTTGGGCTTCTTGTTGATGAAGATGATGAATCAAAGTTTGTTATATGTTTGTTTGAGTGTGAAAACTATATTTATAATTTAATGAGTAAACTACACCGTTCGTCATTGTGGTTTGCGTTTACCGACGAGTTTCGTCCTTTGACAAAAAAAATGCACCATCCGTCCTTAAATGCGAAACGTTATGTATCGTTGGTCCTTCACTTTAACGGGCCACACTAACGGTCGTTTAGTATACACACTTGAGGGTATTTTCATCCTTTTAGATCTACACTGATAAAGTGTTCAATTTACAATTATAACTTACTGACAACTACCAACTAAAAACTTTTAATATTAATAGTGCACCTACCACCATCACTCAAAGTAACCATCTTCATTTCTTCTTATTCATCTATATCTTCACACACCACCATCAACCACCACTCACACCATAACCGGCCACCTTCACAAACCCCTAAATCAACACCTATAAACACTAAAATCGTGACCATAAACAAACCCCTAAACCAACACTCATAAACAAACCTCTAAACCAACATCTCATTTCCATAAAATCGAGACCAACAAATTAAAAATAAACTACAACTGAAGTTTTATTGGTATATAAAAAATTATCTAAATACATAGGTGAAATCTCCACCCCAATTGAAATCTCCTCCATCTCTCCAAAACGACTGCCACTCCATCCCTACTGTTGCTCTTCTATCCATCGTGTCGCCACTGCCCCTTAATCATCAACCATCTTCTACTCGCCTACGTTTAATGGGTTGCCACTTCTATTTATTCTTTACTACATAAACATCAATTGACGATGGGTCATCTAAACAAGATAATATTAGAGGAAAAGATGATTCGATGGTGTTGTTCACTTTGTATCTGTTCCTCAAATTGAAGTTTGATTTTGTTTACTTTTGGTTTAATATTTGATTGTTAATTGATATTGACTAATATTATTGAGGTTTGATTTTTATTAATAACATATACACTATAATGTATATGAAATGTTCCTTCCTCTTCTCATGAATATTTTTACCAGGATACATTACTTTCGTTTTGAGATTTAGGGATTGGATTGAAGCACAAAAAATAAGTTTAAGTCTAGGCATATAAAGAATAGAAGAGTATTATGGTCTTTTACTATTTTTAAGAGGCTAATCAAGCATAACAAAAACAATATTTGACTACATGATTCCTTCTCCGGATATCATTTTTTTTTATCTAAAAGGATTTGACCCATAGTATGAATTGATTTTGATAAGTTATGATTTAGGTGTGCAAAGTGACAAAGAGGGCGAGTGGTTTTTTGATGGATTTGATTCGTATGGTTTTTTGATAGGGGTTTAATTTGAATATTTATTGTTTTACATTTTAAATTTGTGCATAGAAGATTTGTGTTGGGTACTGGGTAGTGATGGAAGATGAAGATATATGGAAGAAGATAAAGTTAAAAAAGAATGATAAAATGACCAAAATACCCTTATGTGGTTGACACCTAATGACCGTTAGTGTGACCCGTTAAAGTGAAGGACTAACGATACATAACGTTTCGCATTTAGGGACGGATAGTGCATTTTTTTTTGTCAAAGAACGAAACTCGTCGGTCAACGCAAACCACAAAGACGAATGGTGTAGTTTACTCTAATTTAATTTAATAATAGGTGGACAAGTGATGGTTAGATGGAAAAAAATATTTATAACTTAATATAACTGGTAAAATAAATAATGACGTGTAGGTTTTTTTTACTTGGTAACGGGGTATAGCGGTCACCTTTGAAAAAGTTGGTGGTCTTTGAGATAAGTGTAAAAAATACATTATTCGTATTTGGAAATTTTAAAAAGTTGGTGAGGTATGTTAGCCTTTACATTTTTACACAAGAAAGTACCTTTCTGTTCTTCAATCTAGTCCCTTTTTTTTTTTCGAATTTTATATTAAGCTAGTTTTGCTACCTAAACTTGCATCTGAACTTATATACTAATTCCACACAATTGTTACATATGAATATGGCATCTTCATCTTCCTCGTCCACTCCCACATCTTCTTCTCAATCGTGGAATCACGAGGTTTTCCTGAGTTTTAGAGGAGATGACACTCGAAAGAATTTTGTGGATCATCTCTTCACAAGGCTAGTTGAACAAGGAATCTATACTTATAAGGACGATGAAAAGCTTCATCTGGGTGAATCAATTGATCCAGCCCTATTGACGGCTATCCGAGAATCCCGGATTGCGGTAATTGTATTCTCGGAAAACTATGCTGATTCTTCATGGTGTTTAGACGAACTTGAATATATTATGAAATGCAAGGATGAAAGAGGACAAACCGTGATACCAATATTCTATCACGTGGAGCCCACACACGTGCGAAAACAACAAGGGAAATTTGGTGAAGCATTTGCCAAACATGAGTTGGCGAAAAACAAAAAGGCTGAGTCATGGAGAAAAGCACTCACAGACGCCAGTAACCTTTCTGGATTGGTGCCAACAGACATTGCGAACGGGTAATTTCTTAATTGTAATAATTTCTGCATAATAATTAGATTGTATAAACAGCTTTGAATGGTTGTGGGTTCAAGTCCTTAAAAATATAGTACCAAAGGGCTTGTGCTGTGCGAGAAACTCCCCAACAAAATGGTTGTGGGTTCAAGTCCTTAAAAATGTTGTGAGATAGTTAAAATTGCCGTTTAAAAAAAAGGTTATGATTTAGAGTTTATGTAAAGAGATTTTTTTTTTTTTTTTTTTTTTTTTTTAAATGGACATATATACACACGTATTACCAAAATGGACCCTCGAAAGGAGAGTTAGAAAATCGACACAATTTTAACCCCGCGAGCAATTGGGAGGGAGAGCAAAGCATTTGCTCTCTGTGTGTTTTGTCTTTTAGCGAGGCGGCGAGCAATTGGGAGGGAGATCAAAGCATTTACCCTATATGTATTTTGTCTTTTAACGAGGATATGTGGCTGAAATGAATTGGAGAGCAAATGTTTGTTCGCCCCCAAAGTGTCGATTTTGGTAAACTCCTTTGAAAGTGTTTATTTTTGTAATTGAGTGTGAGAAGTGTTTGTTGTGGAAATTGATTTTTAGGTAAACATACAAAGAGACATGTATATTAAGGGGTGTTTGGCTTAGCTTATGAATTGCGCTTATGCTTATGTTATATAAGCAACTTATGGCTTATATATCATAAGCTCATAAGCCCATGTTGGATCTTTGGATTAGCTTATGTTTTATAAGTTGATAATATCAATGTGTTTGGTTTAGCTTAGGTTGATTAATGACTAAACAGGACATGGGTTGAAAAATATGAATGTTAGATTAGGTATAACTGAGGCTAATATTGTAATTTGTAATGGAGCATATTATATAAGCCCAACCTCCCTTTAGAAAAGCCATATTTTTTAGGCTTATCTAAAACCCCTTATATAAACTCATAAGCCCATTCATATAAGCTTAGCCAAACTCTTAGTTTAGGTTTATTTGACACATTCAAGCTAATAAGCTCATAAGCCCATTATATAAGCTTGGCCAAACACCCCCTTAATATCGTACATGTAGACTTTAAAAGGTAAACCATTCGGTGGTCATCACGAATATAGGTGACATCAAATTTGGTATCATGTGTAATTTTATGTGAAATATAAGACCTATTTTAGACTCCTTCCCCTCAATTCATTGGAAAAACTATATGTTGTGTGAATTTGCGCATATACTAATTATTTTTATGTATCCAATGTGCAGGCATGAGTCCAAAGGCATTAAAGAAATTGTTGATGCAATTTTAGAAAAATTACCCCCCTTAGTCTTAGCTGGCAGTGAGAAATTCATCGGACTAAGGACTCGTGTGCAACATTTAAAGTCAAAGCTACAAATAGGGTCAGGTGGTGTGCGCATGGTTGGAATATGGGGGGTTGGTGGTGGTGGGAAGACTACTCTTGCATCTTGTGTTTACGCTGAAATCTCTAGCAAGTTTGATGGTTGTTGTTTTGTAGAAAACATTCGCGAGAATGCAAGCAAACATGGTTTGGAAAGTTTACAAACAAAAATTTTCACCGATGTATTGAAACAAAAAGAAGTCAGAGTAGGGAGAGTTGAGGAAGGACGTCGTGTAATGGAGAGAAGATTTTGCCATGGAAATTTCTTGATTGTTCTTGATGACGTTGATAAACTTGAGCAACTAGAGGCGTTAGCTGGATCACATGATTGGTATGGTGATGGAAGCCGAATTATAATCACAACCAGAGATAAACATTTATTAAATGCTCACAAAGTAGACGTGATACACAATATTAGTTTGTTAAACGTGCAAGAGGCTAGTAAGCTCTTTAAAAAGCATGCACCTCAAGATCACCGACCAATAGAAGAATACAAGTTGCTCTCAGAAGAAGTGGTTTATTATGCTAGTGGGCTTCCGTTAGCACTCAAAGTCCTCGGTTGTTTTCTATGTGACAAAGAAACGGATGAGTGGAGGAGTACATTAGCAAGACTCAAGGATATTCCTGAAACTGATATTGTCGGAAAACTAAAAATCAGTTTTGATGGACTTAAAACTATCGAGAAAGAGTTGTTCCTAGACATTGCATGTTTTTATAGGCATCAGTCCAAGACATGGGCAATGTGGATGCTTGATGCTTGTGGTTTTCATCCTGTTATAGGCATAGAGGTGTTAAAACAAAAGGCTTTGATAACTATCAATTCGGATGGAATGTTTGATATGCATGATTTGATACAAGAAATGGGACACTACATTGTTAGAGGGGAACATCATAAAAATCCTGAAAAACATAGTAGAGTCTGGAAGGATGAAGATGTTAAAAGAATATGTGCTATGAGCACAACGATGGTAACTCTTAAGCTTGTTTTGTGTAATTTATGTATAGGAAGCACTCTTAACTAAACCTTGACACCCTTTGTTATTCTTTCGCAGGAACTTGACAAGATTGAAGCAATAAGATATCATCCCGCACCTCATAATCTTTTTAGTAAGAATGGATTTCAACCATGTCATCCGATGAAACTTCGATTGATTAACTGGAATCATGGAGGTCATTTGCCAACAGGTTTTCTTACGCCGGAGCTTTGTTGTCTGATATTGCGGACCTCTCCGCAAAGACTACTGTGGAAGGGTTATAAGGTAATTCTTAATGTTTATTTGATTAATGGATGAATGCAAAGTGGATGGAAACTACAAATTACCCGACTAGTTTAAAAAGTAAACTTTAAGCAGTAAAAATACTTCTTTTATAACTAAGTGATGAGATACATGAACCTCTATTTTTGTAAACTATTTCTTTAATGTATAATTTTGTTAGATATTTTTGGATCACCGTTGACACACCTGATATATTTGTATTGAATAGACTATTGGACAGATTTATTGTTTCCTTTAGATAGAAAATCAGGCATATTTAGAATACGTAACCATGGAATCCGACATTTAAGAGGCATGGTGTAATTTTGCGTAAAGGGGGCAAGGGTGTAATTTAGTCTTTGAGTAGTAAAAATCCTTCTTTTATAACTATCATGGGAACATAGATCTTAAGCTTCATCTTTGCATCAGATTTTTATTTTGAACGATAAATTGTATAGAAACACCAATGGTTATGAACCAATTTATCCAATTTAATGAAATTTTCTTAGATATATTAGAAGTCCAAGTGAACGACAGAAGATTAGATCCTTCTTTGTTTTCTTGGGTGCCAAGAGCCCAAGACCATGTCATTTCTAAATCTCCAAGATACCCAAAGGGTTGTTTGCACCACCACATCAAAGAACTTCAAGTGTTTCGATAAAAGAGTTACCCGGTCCGCCATATTGATTGCATCATTGAGGTTTGCGAAGGTTATGCTTTAAATGCTTTGCCAACTAAAAACAACCCAACATATTTCCTTTGCTAGACAACAATCGACAAGTAATTGGTTTTCGGTTTCTAGATCACTGTTGCAACGTGTCAAATCTAAGTCAATATTTCTTAAGTCTAGATTAACCCTAGTAAGAAGCCGACATTTAGCAATCAGCCACGATAAGATATTAACCTTTGAGAGAAGGACTTTGTTCCATCGGTGATGTTGGGGAGCAAAAGTTTGAGAAGCCATATTGATATAATGACGTATACCATTTACCTAGAATTTCTTTGAGTCGTTGATGAGGCAAATCCACGAGTCCGGTTCTAAATGAGAGGTGTAAATCGACAAGTAAGTTGATGAGATCTGAAAGTTTTTCAATCTCTGTTGGGACTTCTTGGAGGCCTAATCCATGCCCAATGGTAGTTGAGTCCTTGCGGCATGATGGGCTGTGTAGTCGAAGGATTGGGAGTAGACCCGTGAAAGAATGTGTGATAGGATTTTCAGTAGCTAGTGTAGAAACACGTGAGGTAAAATTTGAAGCAGTAGGTGTTGTGGGTGTAGGTGTTGAGGGTGTGGGTGCTCGGTCACATACGTTTGAGAGGAGGTTTGATTCAAGCCGGAAGAGGCGGGGAAATGTTGTGTTGAGAGGTGAGCTGCCAACCCAAAATCTTGTATTTTGACTTTCGCCTATCTTCATCTTGAATAAAGAATTGAAATCTTTATTCAAAGAATGAAAGAATCACAATTTGAACCAACAGACTAGAAGTTAAACCGCGATGGTGAGTGTCATTTAAACAACCTCCACCACCATGAATTGAACAAATGATCTTGTGCCATGGGGCCTTGACTTCATTGTGGAACCTTCACCACCATTTTGAGAGCATAGCTTGATTACAAACCCGTAAGCTTCGAATACCAAGACCTCCTTTATTAGTAGATTAAATGACATTTTCCTAAGCAATCAATTAATCAAAGTAATTTTTTTGTCTTCAACCGAGCCGCCCCAAAAGAATTTACGTCTAATACCTTCTATTTTTTTTGTCTTCAACCTAGATTTCCAAGAACGGATTTCAATAGTATAAGACGGCCAACAAAAAAAGGGTCTTGGCTTTCCACATAGATAGCCGTTTGAGAAATCGATCAACTAATGGAGTCCAATTTATACATCTTGACATGTTCGCCCCTATTGGAAGACCTAAATAAATACAAGGTAGTTGAGCCGGTTGACAACCCATGGTATTGGCAATGGTACCAACAAAGGGAACCTGATGCCATATAGTTACTTTTGTTGAAGTTAACTTTGAGCGTAGAAGCTAAAGCAAGTGAGGATACGTGAAAGGACTTTGGACATTCGAGAGAGAAAAACTCGTTAAATTGAAGAGTTAGTTTGGATTATTCGCTTAAAGTTTGATGAACTTCTTTTCACTTTGAGCAATTCATGGAAGAGTGAATCAGGAGCATTGTGAAGTGACCATCCCCCAATTTGACACAGATTGTAAGTGAGACATAAGAAATTTATCATTCCCAACTTCTTATCCTTTGAAGATATTTTTGCTTCTAGCTTCCAAAAGACCACGTTAAGGGCTTCAATTTCCGAGATGAGAGAAACGGTGAGACAGAGCCACCTTGTTTTAACCCACGGTAAATTTTAAATTCCTTAGTTGGTGAACCATTGATAAGAACCGTAGCATAAGCCAAGTTAAGACAAGAATCTAGAGAGAGAGAGGAGAGAACTAGAGATAGAAACACACTTGTTTTATGAAAGACACACACTAGACTCTCACCAAGTGAGGCGTCTAATATGTTTACACATTGGATAATGGGTCGGGCTTGGGCCTTGAGCATAAACTAGCATTCTAACTATACTATATTAACTTATGTCAAGCCCGTTTATCCTTAACTAGTACCAAGTCTTCAAATGATATCCGTGCGACTCCATCCAAGACTTTCATGCCTAAAACCTGAGATAAAACATGCTAAAAGTTCAACACAAAGGTTGAGTGAATCCATAGAGTTTAATAAGTAATAAGTAGAACACAAGCATTGTTCATCGATTGACATTGCCACGCATACAAGTCAGGAAATAAAATCCATAGGGTTCAATAAGTAATAAGTAGAACACAAGCATTGTTGATCAATTGACATTGCCACGCATACAAGTCAGGAAATAAAAAGTAGAACACAAGCATTGTTCATCAATTGACATTGCCACGCATACAATTTAGGAAATAAAAAGTAGAACACAAGCATTGTTCACAATTGACATTGCCATGCATACAAGTCACGAAATAAAAAGTAGAACACAAGCATTGTTCATCAATTGACATTGCCACGCATACAAGTCAGAAAATAAAATTTAGAACACAAGCATTGTTCATCAATTGACATTGCCACGCATACAAGTCAGAAAATAAAATTATAGCATTGAGCTCATGACACCGAACGTTAACCAATAATATAATAGTGCCCATAGAAGGTATAATTGCCATCTACCTTAATTCTCAATATTATGTATCCGTTTTACATGTATTCAAGTGAGCGCTACTCACCAGGACAGGGTGTGTTAAACCCAATAGATCTATTCATAATACTAGCGTTTACCAAGTGTGTAATTAACGGTTCATGAAATTAGGGGTTTTCCAGGCAAAAGGTACTCGATGTCTATAAAGCATATATTCGGGTCAAGCATACCCAAAAATCAGTGTGTTCATTTTGTAAAACTAGCTTGTATCTCCCTCGCGGGGTTTTATAAAGCAATTAAGTAAAGGCGAGGCTATGAACTCACCTCGAAACAGAAATACAGAAATAATCGGCACCGCACAACGATAATCGGACGATTCGACCTATAAGATAAAGCTTATCTTAAAAGTATGACACGCGAAAATGAACAAATGCAAATTTAGTTTTTCCTTAAGGATGGTTACATCAACGTGGCACATTGATAAAAGATTTAGATTTCCAATTTTAGTTTGGTGGTTGGTTAAATAAATTAAAACGGAAAGATAATATTAAGTATGTAATATATACGCCTTATATATTACCTATGAAGAATAAGCGAAAATATAATACATGGCATGTATTATATAAAAAGAATAAAGTATCAAAGTATATAATACATCATATGTATTATATAAGAAAGAAATCAAGAAAATAAATAAATGATAAAACAATAGATTTCAACACGTTTCCGGAAACCTCAAAATAAAAAAAGGAAGCTTCTTATAAAAGAAAACATACATTTAAAGCATTCCAAATGAATTATAAGAAATTCTAAGATTTTTATAAATTTTAGGATTTTTCGTCTTTTTGTCGGAATTCGAAGAAAATAGAATTTTTTTGAAAAACATAATAAGTAAAGAAATTTTAGAAAATTTCGGCATGACCCATTCGTTTATCGGACGTTTCCATGTCTTACAAAACCTCTATTAAACAATATAAAATGATCCGACAAAACTATTATAATCCGATATGACAAAATAAAACAATAACGGACCCGAGATGCCCCTTTTGGATCATCACATCCAAAAGTGCACTATAATCAAATACGGCTAATTTGTAATCAAAAGATCACAAATAATATGGTTTATAAAACACTGCATACTAATTAAAAAGCAATAATAGAATTTTCCGGAAAAATGACACTTAAATACGGCTAATTTTTAATCAAAAGATCACAAATAATATGGTTTATAAAACACTGCATACTACAGTAATTAATAAGCAATAATAGAATTTTCCGGAAAAATGACACTTAAACGATATGTATTATTTTCCGGAAAATAAGCAACTTTGAACCATTTCCTGAAAATAAACAACTTAAACAATTCCGGAAACATAAACCGTTTATCTAGTTCGGAGCCATTGGCAACAAAGATCGCGGCTCGTCATAATTACGGCGTATTAATTCCACTTGTTACGAAACAAATAAATGATCACATTTGCTAAACAATAAGTTCAAAGCCGTTAGCCTACGGTTGGCTCATCATAACCGAAAGTTGCAATTTAATCCATAAATAACCACAAGTCCAAAAATAGTTATCCGGTTCGTTAAGCCGCAACGAGCTATCCATTGGACTAGTCTCGTGTGCTAAAACGACATCGAACCAAATGCTCCTTTATGGACTATAAAAATAAGCAATTCAAGTAGCAATCCAAACACTCCTTTATGGACTTTAGTAAACCCTTACGCTTATGAAATATCGTCTTTATAAGGTTTCTAATGCTCCTTAATAATCTATAAGTGATACAATAACATTCGTTAAGGTTTTCAAAGCTCAAACGGACTAAAAAACACTTAAAAACACCGATTTATTTTCCAACCAGCTACGAGACTTTGACTTTTTCAGAAAAATTGTCCGACTTTGAGCAAGTTTAAATCCCTCGTTTTACACTTCCAGGCTTAAAAATCTCGCGTTGTCTTTTAGTAAAACATCATTTCGGACAACTTTCGTGTTTTACACTTAAAATGGGGGTGTTACATATTGGTATTAGTTATAGAGAACTAGGTCGTTTTCGAAACCTAGGTTATAACTATTTTTCATACTAAGAGTATCTCATTGCCTTATCCGATATCCGTGCACGTATACCTCGTGACTGCCTATGCTGTTATATATAAAGGGTATTTATGTGAATACTTGTTTACTTTTCGATACCTTACGCCTACCTTCGAGTGTACCGCTAGTTATTGAAATAAAAGTAATTTATATAAATGCCGACTATTTTCGATCACTCATGTCTATTTTCTAAAGCATCGTTATATTTCTATATAAAGTTTCTCTATATAAATGTTAAACTTTTCTCGACATTATGAGTAACACGATGGTCTCATTTCTTTTCTAAGGCATTGTGGATGAAACAATGGCCTTATTATTTTAACTTTGGGAAAAACATATTACTTTTGTAGCTAAACTGAGCATTTCAAAGTTCATTGAACCTCGGTTAAATATAGTCTGATCACCTATTCAACCTGGGGACAGTGGGACATAGCCTGATCACTTATGTTCGACTTAGAAATGAATCTTGCAATACTGGGAGTAGTTACACTAGAATTATGTTTGGAGTGATTTCCTGCTAAATCTTCGGGTATTGCAAATTTTTGTGTGAGTACATAAGCATTTCATATCACCAAGATCTATGCACAGTACACTTTCGTCTCAGAGTCGCCTTTACCCCACACCTTGCACTCAATCGATGAATCGGGACTCATCACTAGCCGTTTTAGGAACTACCTTCCATTGCTCACTAGACAAAACCTTCGAAGTGAATCAAGCACCTTTATCCGAGACTATAGATAACAACATACCATGCCTTGACACTGCTGCATCATTACAAATTTCCCCATTCGTTTCATACGATAAGATTTTCCTTAATGGTGGTAAAAGCGTTGAACCAGACTATCAAAATACAATCACTCCTATGACGTTGTGCCCTCTAAGAGTTCTAGACAACTGGGCCTTAAAAATTCATTTTTGGACATGACCTCACTCCCACACCAAGATGCCAAGAGATCTTAACATACCGAACAACTATTGATGCTCAACCTTCACTTGTAAACCAGATAAACATCTCTCGACATAACATCCAGTTGAACTATTCTTTTTGGGCCACTAGTATAACAACTTAAGTCATGACACATCTTAGTGCTACCCTGTGAGTCGAACACTTCCGCTTATGAACCTTGCCCAACATCCAATATCAAACACCACCAAATGTTGGAAACTGAACTTTATTCATAGACACTTAAAACTTATGTAGACATACCTACCCGACTGCACCTCTCTCTACGATGTTTTAAAATTTCAAGGGCCTTTCTTTACAAAGCTTTTGTAACAATCATAAAACTAGTAGTGATGTTTTTATGAGAGAATTATTTCTGATGAGCTAAAAATCTTCGGGTCAAACTTTGTCAAAACCTTCGGTATGCCTAAACATCAATTTTTGCTGAAAAATCTTACCCACACCATATTTCCAAACCTGTCTATTAAATTATAAATCTTTTTAAGGTCGTGTTATCTTGTATAAATACAAATTCTGAAACATTGAAAATGCATAACTTGAGATAATTTCTGGTCAAACTTGTATAAGCATTTATGTATATAAAGATTTCGAACAATATTCTTCACCATACTCCCGGGGAGGAAGACTCACGACCCCGAAACAAACTTTAAAAATCAACTCCCATGCCCTTATACTATTGTCACCAAGCGGTTAAATTTTTTTTTGTGACCTTGGAACTTAGATCCTAAATTTGATTACATATTGATATAACGTTATAAGGTTCGATATACTATAAATGACCATCACTTCTAATGCTAAAAATAATATAGAAAATAAAGCTTTGCTTTTCAAGAATTTACTCATTGTAATTTTGATTTATCATCTTCTTAATTCATATGTTGTTCGGTTGTTACGATCCACATCATTTGGTATCAGATCTATGGTACTAATGGTCGAACAAAATCGCACAAGACATCAAGTTCGTAGACTCGCCGAAGTAGGCAACGAGCATGATCCGTGTGACATAAAAATTGCAAGCCTCAAGCCACGAATTTAAGACGTTCAAGGTTGACAGAGAAAACTAGTTGTGAACGGGCATGAGAAAACCTAGATTGGAAAACCTTAGAGTTTTGGGGAGTTAATGAATTTGACGTAGAAAATAATACTTTGCTATTTAAAAAATCTCCTCATTGAAATTCTTATTCGTCCTCTTATTAATTTGTATGTTGTCCGGCCATTACGATCCGCATCATTTAGTTTTGCTCGCATGTTGCGGCGGTATTAAACTATCATTTAGGTCAAGTTGAATTTACGCTTAGCATATATATAATCATATAAAAGAGTTAGGGGTTTGATCATATTTTAGTTGTATTCATTTAGGTATAGAGCTTCAAGCAATTTTAGTTAGGCAAAAGCTTGATCGATTCAAAAGGTTGAAGTCATCTAATTCGCGCTGTTCATTCTTTTATAGAACCATATTTTAATTTGGTTAATGAGGTTAAATTCCGTGTTAGGGTAGGCAAAGGCAAAGAAAAAAAAAAGTGAATACTCAATTTTATTTTGCTAAAATTTAATATATAAATCAAGCGACAAAAGTAAATTAAAGGGATCCCGAAAGGGTAAAAATATGAAGTTGAAGTAATTAATGTTTTTGAAGTTGATAATTGATATTATTACGGGGTCAAAGTATAAATTTGAAGTGAAATAGTGTTTTGTAAGTTGATAATTGATATTATAGGTAAATAATAAGAGGGATGAAATTAGAAGGATGAATACTTTGATAAACTTTTGATATTATTAAATACACTTTCAATTCTATATGCAACAGTATCTGCCAAATTTGAGAGCAATCGAGCTTCATTCTATGTGGGAGCTGATCACAATCCCAGATAGTGCTGGACTTGAAAATCTTGAAAGATTAATGATTTGTTACTGTTGCTGTTTAGAAGTTATTCATCCATCAATTGGACGCTTGGAAAGGCTTGCTTTTTTGTGCATAGAAAATTGTTTGAATCTTAGAAGATTTCCACCCATTATGTCCAAGAAACTCCAGACCCTTTCAATTTCAAATTGTCCCAAACTTGATAAGGTCTCACAGGTCGAACAGATTCATCAAGATAGGATTGGGAGAGAAGCTGCTTCTTATAAACAGTCTTTTACAAATCTAAGAAAGTGGTTTAGCTGCGGTTTAGAGGAGCCTTCATTGTCTCGCAACATTAATCACATAGGGTTCCCACTGATTCATGGAGGGTTAACAAAGTTAAATCTCAGTTACTGCCGATTGGGAGATGATGACATAGGCTCTGTTGTTGGGGAGTTATCCACCTTGCAAGAACTTAATGTATCAGGAAATTATTTTCTGCAAATAGGTTTTATCCTCTTGCGACTACCTCGACTCAAATGCCTCAACGTGTCATACTGTCGCAACCTAGTCGAATTGTTAGAGCTCCCATCGAGTATAGCTATTCTTAAAGCAGATAGCTGTCGCTCCCTTGAAAGTATTGGAGATATTTCGAACTGTAAATGGTTGTGGAAAGTCTCACTGGTGCAAGATAGCGGATGTCGTAGTGTTGGTGATGAGATATTAGACTCCATTTTTCAGGTCAGCTCCACCTTTTTAATTTCAATATTTATATAAACCAAAAATGAAGAATACTAGTATTAATGATGATTTGAATGTGTTCTGTGATAGGGAAATGCTACTGAGGATCAATTTTTTAGTCTTGCATTTCCTGCATATGATGTACAAGTACAGTATGAAGATAACTCTGTTAGACGGGAGAGATTTACATGGCAGTTTCCACTTAATAATTTGTATGATGAATCTTGTGGGTTCTTAATATGCATAGATTCATGGACGTCGGATCCAGTTTTTACAATTATACTGAGGCCGGAGATGGTTAAGGATTTTCGGTCTGACTTTTGTAAGCCAGCTGGTCATCATACAGCAACATATACAGGATATCTTTCCTTTAATTGGTTAAAGAGGCACACCCGAGTCCCATGGTGGAATTCAGCGTACAATATGATTTCCTTATCTGTAACCGATCGCAATAAAGGAAATGATATTAGTTTTGAAGCTGCACTACTTCCTAAGGAAAGTAAAGGTGATCCAGTGCAAACAACAAAAATGGCAACATATTACTCAGAATTTTGGGACAAGGAACATGAAAATAAAAAGACATTTACGATCCAACAAGATTCAAACTTCTATATCAATATTCAGTGGCGCCCTCGCTTGTAGCTCCCATTACCATGATCCCAGTCCCAAATGTCTCTTTTTTTGCTTCATTTACTGTTATGGATGTGCTCTGCCGAGCCAATAAAAATATATGAACATGACATTTCTGTTGTATTTGTACTAGGAGTAGAAGCTCTATATCCCTTGATTCTAAGATTATGTTTAGGTCAAAGCAAGATATATCATCGAATGGTTAATATACAAATATGTTACTAAACTTTTCAAAAAGAGTGAATTACGTGTTTGTGGTTTACCGGGTATAACGGTTTTGGTCTAATAGTTTAAGAAGTAACAAATCTTGTCTAGAATCCGACGACCCGTTACAGGTTTGATCCAATTTTTCGTTGACCGTTAGTTTGACTAATTTTGACCGTTAAATCTAAGGGCATTTTGTCTTATCCTATATATTGTTAAATAAAGGGTTTATGTGAGATAAGATTTTCAAAGTGTCCCATTTTAAGTTATTTTTTGTTAGAATAGAATGGTTTCATAGTGTCCGTGTATTTTTAACTTGTCAGAATAGCCAATGAACTTTCATATGTTTCCATTTTAGTACGCCGATCGACGCACTCAAAATGGAACACTTATGGAAAGTTCATTGCTATTCTACGTGTTTTACGAAGTTAAAAAAAGTACACGTACTCAAAATATGGGAACACTTATGAAAGTACATTGCTATTCTACAACTTAAAAAAAGTACACGTACTAAAACGGGACACTTTGAAAAGTACATTGCTATTCTACGACATAAACCCTTAAATAAAAGAGTTAAGTACATTATTTTTTGTCCTTCTAGTGTTTCACTTTTTTAAACTTTAACTATTATTCACAAAAACCAAACCACCAAAACAGTGGAAGGCCACAACCAGCAACAAAGGAAAAAAGAAACAACAAAAACAAGGAGTTACAGCAGATCAAAGTTGAGCCACTCGGTCCAAGTTATCGAACAATTCTTGTTTCTATTCCTATACGACAAATAACCAGTAATGTTTCACTTTTAGTCCACGTTTTTATACACACATTATACACATTTTTATATACGTTTTTATCAATGTTTTAATCTATGTTTTCATCTACGCTTTTATATACATTTTTATCTACGTTTTATTATACGTTTTTATGTACAATATTTTTTTTTAATTTTTTTTGTATATATATCTACGCTTTTTTCAACGCTTATATATACATTTTATATATGTTTTCTATACGTTTTTATATATATTTTTAAATTTTTTTATATACATTTTTATATACATTTTTATATATGTTTTTATATACATTTTTATATATTTTTTATATAGGTTTTTATCTATGTTTTACATACGCTTTTATCTACATTTTTATAAACGTTTAAATATACCTTTTTAAAAACGTAGATAAAAACATATATAAAAACGTGTATAAATAAAAACGTAGATAAAAACCTATATAAAAAAATATTTATAAAATAAAAAAGTATAAAAACGTAGATAAAAATGTATATTAAAACGTATATAAAAATGTATATAAAAACGTTTATAAAGATTTATGTATAAAAACGTGCATAAAAATTTATATAAAAGTGTATATAAAAACGTATATAAAAATGTAGATAAAAACGTATATAAAAACTCATATAAAAACGTGTATAAAAATGTGTGTATAAAAACATGTATAAAAATATGCAAAGAAACTTATATAAAAACGTGTAATAAGACGTATATAACAACGTGTCTAAAATTGTAATTAGAAAAGAGATTTTCTTTTTAGAAACTCAAAGATTTTTTTAAACAAAATTAGTTTTCGAATTTCTGTCAACTTATAAGCAGTTTTTATAACTATTATAAATTTTCTAATTTTTTTAGCATTTCATTAGTATTGTATATAGATTAAAAAAAGCAGTTTTAGTTACTAAATCGTTAAAAACATTTTCGTAAGTTTTAAGATTCACTTTCCGTTTAAAAAGAAAATTAGCTCTTACTTAAGTTTAGCTATGATAAAATTTTCAAATTTCATTTCGAATTTTTTAAATAGTTTTCAATTTCTATAAAAGTTTTTAGTTGCTAAAGTTTACTTTTTTAGTTTTATAAATTTATGAGTTAACTACATTTTTGGTCCTTATGGTTTATCGGGTATAACGCTTTTAGTCCATTAAGATGAGGGTATCTTAGTCATTTCATGTGTCTTAATTGGTCAAACTAACGGTCAATGAAAAATTGGACCAAACCTGTTACGGGTCGTCGGATTCTGGACATGATTCGTTTTTAAACTATTAGACCAAAACCGTTATACCCGGTAAATCACAAAGACCAAAGATGTACTTAACTCTTTCAAAAACAACATGTGTTTAAAGTAACGAACTTTCATTTTATTCATTTAGGTTACTTAACTTATGAAATATGACATTTTTTAGGTCACTGAACTTATAAAAATATGCTCTCTCCGTCCCAAATTAAATGTCCAGTTTGAATTTTCTAAGTCTTTCTTTCTTAACTTTGACCATAAATATTTTTGATTGCGTTATATAATATTTGATGCAAAATATATAAATATATTGAGTTTTAAATGTATTTCCACTACGTATTATTTTTATCTAATACTATATAACACAAACAAAAATATTTAAAGTCAAAGCTGTAAAAGAAATACTTGAAAAGTCAAACCCTACATTTAATATGGGACGGAGGGAGTACATAACATCACTGAGTTTGTATAAACATGACATTTATGTTACTCAACTATCCAAAAATATGTGTTTAGTAACCCTGAAAATATGTAAAATAATCTAAATTAAAAGTTCAGTAACTTAAATGACAAAATTAAAGTTCGTTACCTTAGGGTTGTTTTTTTTTTGAATGTTTAGTGACATATATGAATATTAATCCAAATATGTACATAGAAATACATTTTGAAAGCTTGCTACATTTTTAATGTGATAATCTTTTTTTTTCAGATCATAAAACTTTGAAAAAAGTTCATTAATGACCTAAACCCAATAAATTAGAGGAGAGTTATTTTACATATTAATCCAAATATGTACATAGAAATATCTTTCTGCAACTACATTCTTCAGACGAGCTATGCTCAAAAAAGACAATATCACTTTATGTTAAAATCATATATGATTAAATCACATGTGATATTATATGTAATATTATATGTGATATTACATATCATATAGATATTCATATGATATTCCATATATGATTTTTCAATGCAAATTTCAGAACGTAAAAACGTAAAACTTAAAAACGTGAAAAATACAAATTAAGTGATAATTAAATGTCGTCGAATGTATATTTTTTCGCTTCGATTACATATTAATATTTAAGGTGGGATTAATCTCATCCATTAGATCAAATAAAAATGGAGGGTGGAGATTGATCCCTTGGTATGTAAATAATCTTTTGTCCCTAAAATTACAAATCTGTTGAAAAAGTGAGCTTTTCTAGAAATAAAATATAGTTTAGTGGAACTTCTAGGATTGTATTTTATTTTAACCATAATTTAAATTCGGTTTGGTTTTAGATTGAACTTTAAATGGACATGAAAATAATGATGAATTTAAATGTTTAGTGGTACGTTGTATCTATGAAACACGTTTCGAATGTTACATATGCAAAGAGTCGTATGTTATGTTTGTCATTCAAATGTTTTGAAAAAGAGACAATAAAAAATACTGAACATGACATTGCGCACTCGATTAATGTTTATCCAACTAACTGTTGATGCATGAAGCAAAGTCTGGGTACAAATTTGTAAGTACAATGGAATAGTGGAACATATTTGGGTACGCGTACTGTGTGGTGAAGTTACAAGAGAGTAAATTTCTATCCTATGGCTCAATCCGAAAGGTTAATGTTTATAGGTTTTTGAACATTATACAGGCGGGTCAAGTTTTCATATTAGATGCTATTTCTGACTAAAACGCTTAGCAAACAGTTGATGTCTCTTTGCTGGAGCCTTGGGCTTGCTCTTTGCTAAAGCGCCCTTTTGTCCAGTCCTGCAAAGAGGAGAGAATATCAAAGCAAATAATTATGTTAGAAAAGCAACATGTTATCAGTGTCATACACAAACAAATGTCACCGATAAAGAAAATCTTATAGATCAAATTTGAAATCATCGTTATCTTTGAAATCAAATCCGCCCTTGAAGACAAACCTGGCACTCATGGATCCCTTGAGTAGAGCCTTTTGATGTGCTATGTCATCTGTATCAATTTTCAGCATTTGCATGCCTGCTGCATCATCACCAGCACTTAAAACCTGTCATAGAAACAAGTAAGCACCCTAATTGATTCAAGCTTCAAGTGACTATTTCAGTATGACAAGATATGATTAAGTGAAACCTCGTCAAGAAGTTGATTTTGCTCCTCCAGACGATGATAGTACAACTCGGACCCTCTGTCTGGTAGAGGAAGGCTTGTTATCACCTGTTGATTAGACAGTAAAAAGACAACAAATCAGATACGTGACATTGGGTGACACTCGCTTGAACACTAAAACTAAAGAATTACCTTGAAACTATAACCTTGATCGACTAGAAACTGTTGCCTCTTAGTTGAGTAGTACATTTCCTGCGTCCAAAAAAACCATCTCAGACGATGGCTTTGCAAATTCCAATCACAACAAAAAGGTTTTAAGCTTAGGGAGTTCATTAATAGTTAACCGTTACTTATTTTACCTGTGTATCTGTAGATACTAAGGAGTAGAAAAAGGCATTGTTTTCCTCTTTTCCTCCTGCCATTCTATCCTGGCGAGTACCCTATACTCGATAAAAACATTAAAAAAGGTCAATGATTTGAATTCACTAGACCGGACAGCTTTATGGGCAAAATACAAATATAAGAGATCAAGACCAAAATTACCTTTGCTCTAAGAATACGCCCCATCCGTTGGGCTTCTTGACGTCGTGATCCAGCATGGGACGAAATCTGAATAATCACATTTGCCTCAGGAATATCGATAGAATTATCACCAACCTACAAGAAACAAGAGTAGCGATTTCACCATTTAAGATCCATGAAATAAACATATGATCTACAAGGGTATTTTAGGAAACATACCTTTGAAAGAAACACAGTGTTAAAATCCTTTCTGGTTTTGAAAGCCTCTAATATCTTTGTCCTTTCTATATGGCTGCACAAGAAATATAACGTTCCTCATTTGGACACATGCAAGGTAATGGTTGTTTTAAAATCTGTAAGCAAAAACGGACCTTGTTTCACCATAAATCATTGGTTTGTGAAGTTTCTTTGCATATTTATCGAGTGCAAAAATATTGTCGGAAAAAACGATTATCTTATCCCCACGCTCCTGTTCATGGAATCGAATAAGAAACTCGCAAGCTCTAAACTTGTTTGGGTTCATCACAGACAATGCCTGCAATTTAAAGCAACACATACACAGTTATGATCTGTCATGTGAATAATACTTACAAAGCTAATATGTAAGATTATAAGTGTAACCAATTTTAAACCATTATACCAGTTTCTTCGTGGAATTTTCTTTCTTTAGATATTCAGCATAAAACTCTTTTGTCATTGGACACCACACTTCAGCACATTGTACATTTGCAATATACCCTCCTTTGGCCAAATCCAACCAATTTGCCTCGTACAGTTTAGGACCAATAAGAAAATTTAAATCCGTGATCTTTTCATCCTCCCTAACAAGTGTAGCAGTAAGCCCAAGCTTGCAGTGGGATTTAGCAACGCTAATGACTTTGCGAAATGTGGATGCGGGAACCACATGCACCTCGTCCATGAGTAACAAACCCCATTCTCTATTTCTTATCTCCTCGATGATCTTTTCAGACTCTTGAGATCTTTTACCATCAGCAAGCATGCTATAAGTAGTCACAAGAACTCCAGCATTCCCAGAAAACATTTTTTTGCTATCAGATGTCAACTGACAAATACGTTCATCAGGAATGTTTGACCACAACTTGAATTGATAAGCCCACTGATCCACTGACACAGCATTTGTTGCTAAACAGAGACAACTTTTTTTTATTCGGCAGGCTGCAGAAACACCCACTAAAGACTTTCCAGCCCCACAAGGTAACACAATGATACCAGACCTTGCTCTACCTGCAAAAAGGGAATGGGTCAAATGGGTCAAACTGTTCAAACAGGTTAAGTTTCTCCCAAAGGCTATTTTATTGCAACCATCATATATCATTCTTGAGAAATGATAGGGAGACCTAAACTTAGGCCTAATTTTAGGCCTCTCTATCATTTCTCATCATTCTTATCCAAAGATATGAGATTATATTCCAATAATAATTTTTTTGCAATTTAGAACAGAATTAAACTCCACAGTAGCAGAACCAATAGGACCTGCCATTACCATTTCCAAACATCCTACTAAGACTCTTCTCTTGATAGGGCCGTGGTTGTGCTTGAGGCTTTAATTCCATCTCAAGGTCCGGATTCATCTGATGTGTACAAGAACAATCAGCAACCATGGAAAAGGACAACAAATTCCGCAATCTATATAATCTATACAAAAAGACATGTACAGCTATGAGAACACACCGTATCATTGCGGAAATCATACTCCTCCAACAAGGGATAGTTTAGAGCATTTGGCAAGCATCTTTGCTTTACATTTTCAACCTGTCAAGTAAATTTGTTAAATTAATGAACTATTGTTCTGATTCGAATAACCACTTTTACAGTCAAAACTGTAGAAGGCGTGTCAAAGTTCAGAGTCAATGAGATGAAGAAAGATACCTGAGCAGGATCAATTTCAAACGAATGGAATTCTTTCTCTTCAGCTGCAGCTGCCAACTGTGTTCCGTTTAGCAGCTCATCATGTGTACATTCAGTTTCACCAATCGCTCTACTAAAAGTAGATTCATCGCCCCACTGAATACAAAAAGTGGCACCAAGATGAACGCCATAAAATAGCAGGAAAAAATATATAATGGACACTCCTAAAGCCACCCATGCTTATCATATATTTTACATGTTGCTAAAGCATTGTATTATATACCAACAATATAATATTTGTCCAATGAAACAGCTCTTAAAGTTCTACCATTAGCAACACAACCCCATCAACAATAACCAGATAAAATATAAAGCAAAAACAGACCTCGTCTAAAAGTCCAGCTTGAGATATCACTTCATCACTTAATAATCTCTTCAATACCTGCAAATAAGCATTGGATAAGGAACTAATGACTATATATCAGCATCCGTTATATAAATTGTAAAAAGATGAGCAATTTTGCCTCTGGGAAAGGAGATTCAACTAGGTATCGATTTTTTTTAGAACGAGCTTTACTTTTCCGTAATTTGTTGTTGAGGCATGAATAAGTCGACCATCTCTTTAGGGAGCTTGGTCTTTGCAAGCTTGTTCAAAACAGCTATGATGGTCTCAGTTTCTAACCCCACGGACACGGCCGCATAAAGTGACTGGGGAGTGAGATTGTATTCATGCAAAGACTCCGGTCTGCATGTACAAAAACCCCAAGTCCATAAGATCTCAAATCTTACGCATATAGATATGAATTATCAGTCGATATGCATACATATATTACCTGCACAAAGGTTCCGCGATAGCAGTCAAGAAATCCGAAGCTTGTTTATACAAAGGTGAGAAGGTCTCAAGAAAGATCCGTCCATCTGCACAAGCCCATAATGGACGATTCGCGTGATCTGGTTTAAGTTCCAGTTTTGTAAAATCTGTCTTTTTTCCTTCTCCGTCACCTTAGATGAATAAATAAAACATATTCAACTGCCCACAAAAACACGACCAACATAATGTACTAGTTAGATAAAGATACCATATCGATCATCTTCACCATATTCTTCTTCAATATAGTAGGCTTCCTCCTCCTCAATATCTGCAGCGCTATAGTCCTCCTGCATTATAACCCATACACCATTCCCTCAGATAACTCAGCAAATAGGTACTCTACATAACAACCCCTACATCATAATCTTTCTACAAAATTTGTTAAAGATCTCACGCTATTTCCAATACTTGCCTATCCACATTACCAAATATTTCTAGTACATAATATTTTTTCCATGTAAAGGTTTGATTCTAGTTCAATAAACAATTCCTCAAATACGATTAGATTGTTGATGGCTACACGTATGACATACTATGCGACGAATCAAAGGTGACCTAATGGTAAGGCATATATCCTAATGTCCTCACTAGAGGACAGGAACTGAATCAATGTTGATACATCTTCTGTCGATTATCTCTAGTGGGGATACGTAGTTGCTTGAAACGCCAACAGGTTGATATTAAATTGCTTTGGGCATATATCTAATATATTCTGAATAAAACAGATTTTGCTAAAAATAAATTGGGCTGAATCAGTCAAACAGTTTGGAAGATGTTATTTTGATTGCATAAAGCATTTTTATGCTACTATAATGAGGCATAGAAGTGTTTACGGGTCAACTAATCCACTGTGATGAAAATGACCCATTTTGTAAGCGGTATGTTTTGACCCATTACTCATGCTATCAAACTTACTACCGTACGTCTTAACTTTTAACTTTATCATCCTTATACTTTTTGTAGTTATGGGTCTAAGAAATGCATGCTTGGCCGTTCATCATTCGGTCACTTGAATGATTGTGCAACCCACAGGCCATATAGACAAGAGTTAAATACAGTACTAATATATTATGGAGCATAATTTTTCTAATTATAAAGTATAATCAAATCATAACATATATACTGTTAACTTGCATCACTATTACATCCAAAATATTTAAGAAACTCTTTTCATAACAATCATCGACATTTTCGTTCCTAACAAAAACGTCGATCTCATAAACAACGCCTCATCGAAAAAACTACTCGTTTGTAAGATGTTATTTTGATTGATAAAGCATTCTTATGCTACTGTAATGAGGCATAGAAGTGCATGTTTACGTAGTTGCTCATTCCCATCAAAGTAACATTTTTTTTCGCTAACAAAAACGTCCATCTCCTAACATACTTAACCGGAAACAACAACGCCTCATAGAAAAAACTACTAGTTGAAACCTCATGATAAAAAGAAGAGATATAAAAAGGTAGCAACCTGGTATGATAGTAATAGTTTTTGTTTCTTGTTAGGTCTTCCACCTGTAAATTCACATTCAAATTTACAAACATCAATTATTTACGCAAATTAGGGTTTCAAATTATTATTATTAGAATTTTTATTTTTATTATTATTAATTGTGATTAAAATTAGAATATACCGTGTTCCATGATTGAATGTTATTAGATTGTTGGATGATGAGTTAATAAGAATTTGAGAGAATGTAAATTGGGGGAATGAATGGTTGGTTTATTTGAGGGAATGTAATAATAATGAGTTTGATGCTCTATTTATAGGTTTTGGCTCATTCAAGTCGGTTGGTTGGGATCTATTGCGGTTCGAGTTTAATTAATGATTTTCTTTGCCTCCTAATTAGTAAGGGTTTTGGTAACCTTTGCTCAGTGGGTGGATTAATTCATTTAAGTGAAATCATATTCAAATATAATAATTTACTAGCAGGGTACCCGCTCGATTCGGCGGGGGTACCTTGTGACTGAATTTTCTGATAATGTGATGTTATGCGGCTATACTTTTTTTAACAATTAATTTAGAAATAATAATAACGGAGATCTTGTTTAGTTTCCTTTTCATTTTCGAGTCTAGGTAGATATTTGTTATTACATGTGAGTGGGAGTCAGGGAGGCTACCTAAATTTAAAAAAAAAAAAAAAAAAAATCTTACAAAGTTAAAAATGTTTTTTCAATAATGTAACGGTTCACTTTTTTGTTTTTTAGTCGAGTGAGTTATCGGTCCAGGGGATGAACCCTTTGTCATTTTTGGAGCCGACCGACCCAGTTCGACCCTCATGCTGCAATGGCGGCGACTCGGTCGGGGCAATGGCGACCGAAATCGGTCTACCGACCACTGCGGGCAGCCTAATGGCTTAATTTTCAAGTGTTTGGCTTAGTAGCTTGATTATAATGTACATTGTAGTTAAATAGTTGTATATTTTGGTGAAGGGGTAAATTAAATAGTGCATTAATTGTATATGTTGAATAGTATTTTTTTAGTTTTATTTTTTTAGTTTTATGTGTGCTTCAAAAAGTTGTAACTTATGTTTTTTTACTTGTATTTGCTTAAAAGTTCAATATTAGGAAATCTTAAAAAATTAATAAGAGGGAAGGTACAAGATGCATTATAAGTAGTATAGATAAGTTCATTTAGGATGCGTTTGATATAAGTATATGGGAACGAGGATATTAGTTTCATAGTGATTAAAAATGTTTGTTTAGCGGGTCTAGGAATGAAATGAGTATATCATAGCAATAGATTTAGAGAAGAGTTATTTTACATACCAAACTTTTCTTACATACTAAGGGACTCATCTCCACCATTCATCTAAAAAGAAATCAATGGCTCAGATTAAAATCATTTTATTATTTCACCTATTTTTATAATTTAAACCGTTAATCGTTAAGCAAAAATAATTACACCATCGGGACGAGCATTTAATCATCTTTTTATAGACGGACACTTTGATATACTTTCGAAAAAAGAAAAAAAAACGTTTTTTTCACTTTTTTCCGTCTTTTTTTCGTTTTTCTTCGAAATTCGGAATTTGCATGAAATATCATATATTATTTAACATTAATTTGAAGATCACATGTGATATTAGTGTTAAATCATATATGATATGTAATATCATATGTGATAGTAGTGTTAAATCACATATGATATACATATCGTATATGATTTAACACAAATATCACATGTGGTATTCAAATTAGTGTTAAATCATATATGATTTTTTCATGCAAATTTCAGTAACGTAGAAAAACGAAAAAAACGTGAAAAACACGGAATTTTTTTTTGTCGAAAGTATATCAAAGTGCCTATCTATAGAAAGATAATTAAATGCTCGTCTTAATGGTATATTTTTTTTCGCTTGACGATTAACGGTTTGAAAGATATTTATATTTGAAAAAAAATGATGAAAGTGGGTTTTTTTAATTGTTGGGATTAATCTCATCCATTAGATATAATAAAAATGGAGGGTGGAGATTGATCCCTTAGTATGTAAAGAAGCTTTTATCCTCAAATGATCTTAAATCATAGATTTATTACTCACTAATTCGGTGTCTATGAAATCCATTCCGTGTAGAAAGATAATTAAATGTTCGTCGTAATGGTATATTTTTTTTCGCTTGACGATTAACGGTTTGAAAGATATTATATTTGAAAAAAAAAATGATGAAAGTGAGTTTTTTTAATTGTTGAGATTAATGTCATCCATTAGATATAATAAAAATGGAGGGTGGAGATTGATCCCTTAGTATGTAAAGAAGCTTTTGTCCTCAAATGATCTTAAATCATAGATTTATTACTCACTAATTTGGTGTCTATGAAATCCATTCCACGACAAAATTTAAATGTCTATACACTTTTTCATACCCATATTTTGTCATCCAAACATAAACAATCGTAATCATACACTTTTTCATATCTATTGTCGAGACTAAGGGTGACCGGACCTACAAGACCGAAGACCGAATTGAGGTAAAAACCGGGACCGAGACCGGTGACCGACCAATGTGGTCACCGTCGGTAATTGGTCTCGGCGGTCGGTCCGTCGGTCGGACCGGACCGTTTGGAGTCTACTAAGGCCAAAATAGTCGGTTTGTGGTCCGGACCGGACTGGACCGAGGACCGAATTAGCCAAATGCATAGACCGAACCGAATGTGGTCGGTCCGGTCCGTTCAGGTCGTTTGCTCACCCCTAGTCGAGACACTTTATTTTGCATACTCAAAAATCCTTGCATACTAAGGGATGGTGGTGATTAACCTAAGATTTAATATGTCTAAACCTAAGTCAATGTTTTTTTCTTGTCTTTTTCTTTTCTTTTTATCTTTGTTATTTATTTTATTTTTTGCTTTTTAATTTCACGCTATTTTTATTTTATTTTTGTTTTTCGCTTTTACGTTTTTGGCAGTTTTTACATACGCTTTTGTCCGCTTTTCCGCTTGTTTTATATTTTGCCTGCTTTCCGCAGCCTTCTTACGCTGCTCGCTTTTATATGTTTTCGTTTTTTCTTTTCGTTGGCCCGTTTGGCTCTTACGTTTTCGCTCGCTTTCTTATGTTTCGTTAGTTGAAAATCACTTGTGATATTTAGTTGAATATCACAGTTATAAGAATATCACTGAATATACTTGTTATGAATATCACGTAATATCACTTGTGATATTCGTAAACGTATGAAAACGCCCGAAAATGGCCATAAACATTTAAAAACGGACGAAAACGTATGAAAACGGACGAAAACGAAAGAAAATGGACGAATATGTATGAAAACGGACGAATACGTATGAAAGCGTAAAAACAAGTATGAAAACGGACGAAAACATATGAATAAAGAACGAAAACGTAAGAAAACGGGTGAAAACGTATGAAAAGGGACGGAAACGTAAGAAAATGGACGAATATGCATGAAAACGGACGAAAACGTAAGAAAACGGGCGAAAACGGATGAAAGTGAAGAAAAAAACGCAAATTAAAAAAAAATGTTAATAACGTGATTCATAGAAACAAAATAAAGGTAAGAAAATGAAAATTCCTCATCTATTGTCATTCTACCCCATACCAAATCCGATACCCATTGTGATTCATAGAAACAAACCAAACGACCCCTTAATGTGTATTTAATATATTTTTTGGTTAATTAAGATAGATTGTGTTTATTAATGGCACGAGTTATTTCGACGGTACCTAGTTTTTTATTAGAACCCTCCCTAGTAACTAGGGTGTACTTTTGTTTTTTTTTAAATAGAAATAAGTGTTTAATAATGTTTTGTATAATAATGTATTGTACATGCATAATGTTTTGTATAATAATGTATTGTACATGCATAATGTTTTGTATACTTTTGTTTAATAATGTTTTGTATATGTATAATTATTTTGTTTGTATAATAGCACGTTAAATATTACCACATTAAATAACTGCAACAACAACAATTATTATTAAATTAAACGTCAACGTTAACATATTATTTAAGTACAACAACATAACACTACATATGAAGATTATTCATCTCGTTTAAAAGATCATGGAGCCTTGCACCCGACTGACAAGCGTGATCCTCAGGATTCCTTGCCAATTCTAACTCCATCTCCAGCGTCTTTATTTTTGTCTTCAACAACTTGATCTCATTATCTTTAGCAACGCAGTTTGAGCACTGCGTTGAAGACGAGGCTCGCCCTTAAGTACCGTCTTTCAAATTCATCTTTCCAACTGAAGTATCGACACCCATAGTCATCTGTACCTGGCTCATTTATGAGAATTTGTTTGTAAGAAACAAAGTTAAAGTTAATGTTTGAACTATGATTGATTAGCCGAAATTCAATACTATTATAGTTATCTAAATGGAGGCACTTTATTTTGCTTACCCATAAATTCATGCTTACCAAGGGACAAATCTCCACCATCCATCTAGTTTAATCTAATAGTGGGGATTAACCTAAGATTTAGTAGATAAACCTAAGTCCATGTTTTTTTTTCTTGTCTTTTTGTTTTTCTTTTTTATTCACTTTCTTTTTTTGTTTTTTTTGTTTTTTTGTTTTTTTTCTTCTTATTTACGTTTTTTCTTAATTAATGTTTTTTTTTTTTTTTCGTTTTTTTTTTTTTTTTTTCATATTCGCCATCACATAATGCTCTTATCCTCTGCCTCGCTTTCATCATTTTTCTTTCATTTTCCCCCATTTTTCATACGCGCTTGTTTTCATATAATTCGTCCGTATTCCACGCTTTCGTCCATTTTCTAAGTTTTCGTTCGTTTCATACGTTTCACTATCACAAGTGATTTATGTGATATTCAGAATATCACTTGTGATTATCTGAATATCACTTTGTGATTCTAAAAAACACAAGTGATTTTGTTAATATTACTTTGTGATTTTCTCATCACGTTGTGATACTCAATATCACTTGTGATTTTGTGAATATCACTGCGGATATTATGAATATCATTTTGTGATATTCTCAATACGTTTACGATATTCGAAAATCACTTTTTTTGCGATAGTATGAATATCACTTTGCGATATTATCAATATCACTTGTGATTTTCTTGATATCACTTTGTAATATTTTGAATTTATTTCTTACAGTATATGTAGCAAAGTAGGAGAGGCAAGTCTTTTTCTTTCTTCTTGTTACTGTCAACGAATCAAAACCAAAAAGCCACAAACACAAATGAAATCCTTGGTCTTCTATCCTACTCATGCGTGTGGTATTGAACAAAAGAAACACAAAGGACATGCTAAGATCTTATTATATCAACCTAGGCATAACATGACAGTGATATTTTGAATATCACGTATGATTTTCATGTTACAAAACATTAGTTGAAAATCACTTGTTATATTCAAAAAATCACTTGTGGTATTCAGAATATCACAAGTGATATTCTGAATATCACAAATGATACTGTGAATATCGCAAGTGATGTTATGTGATATTCTGAATATCACAAGTGATAGAATATCACTTGTACTGTTCAGAATATCACTTGTGATATTCAGAAACGTATGAAAACGTTTAAAAACGGCCGAAAACATTTAATAACGGACGAAAACGTATGAAAACGGACGACTATGTATGAAAACGTAAAAACACGTATGAAAACGGACGAAAACGTATGAATAATGGAAGAAAACGTAAGAAAACGGGCGAAAACGTATGAAAACGGACGAAAAATAGATGAAAACGTATTGAAACGGACGAAACAAAAGAAAACGTGAATTAAAAAAAAAACAAACAAACAAAAGAAAACGTGAATATTAAAAAATGCGAATTTTGAAAAAATTAAACGTGAATATTAACAAAAAACGTTTAAAAAAAAAGGAAAAAAAAAAACTTGTTGTAACAAAAAACGTGAATAATTAAAAAAAAACAAAAAAAAAGAAAAAAAAAAACAAAAGAAGAAAGAAAGAAAGAAAGAAAGAAAAAAAACAAAAAGACAAGAAAAAAAAATGGACTTAGGTTTAGACATATTAAATCTTAAGTTAATCCCCACCATTAGATCAAACTAAATAGATGGTGAGGATTTGTCCCTTGGTAAGCATCAAAATAAGAGTAAGCATTTGAAAATTCCTCATCTAAATGAAATTTTGATATGATAATTTCATTGTCTTGTTTACATAAGATGTTTGTAGGAAGTTGTTAAGCATCCATTTTCATACCCTAATATAATGTTAAAAAAAATAATTTCTTACATGTTGGTCATACCATATCATACCCCGTCCTATATATGTATGTCTAGCTACTTACAACTTGGCTTCTAAATAATTGCAATTTGGAAGTGTAAATCACACCATTATACTATAAAATAGGGCTAATAACTTGTATTCAACTTATCAATTTTTGTTGTTCTGTGTAGTTTTTTTTTTTTTTAAGAAAACACAAACCTTTTAAATTTCGTCTATTGTGTGTATTTTGTGACCCTTTTTTCATGTAAAATTACCATTTTACCATTCAAATTTTGAAAAAAGGTAAGGGTAAAATAGTCACACAATACACACAATAGACGAAATTCAAAAGGTTTGTGTTTTAATAAGAAAAAAAAGAAGGCTACACAGAATAACAAAAATTGACAAGTTGGATACATTTTCAAATCATTAGCCCTATAAAGTATAACCAGGGCCGGATTCGAGCAAGTGCAGGGTGCTCGATCGCACATGGCCTCCACTTTTTGAGGGGCCCCAAAATTTTTATACTTCAAGGCTAATTTAATTTAGTTTTAGCTTTAAATTGATTATAAAGTGATAAGATGTATACTACAGTTGGATTCCTATCGAATATAAGGTAGATTGATAGATTCATGTGATTTAAGAAAGTATGTAGAAACAGGGTAAAGTTCTGCTACGAAGGAAGAAGATGATTAACTTTTTGTTGCGTACAGTTTTTACCCTCAATGTTTATAATACTTTTCAATTTTGGATAAGTAAGCTATTTGTACTTCTTAATAAATGCTGACAACTTAACAAAATTAACACTTTCAACCCTTGCTTGAGAAAAAATTGACAAATAATCTAATACCATTTTAAATCGTATAATGCTTTTATGTTGTTTGAAAAGTTTCAATGTTGTGATTTGTTTTCACTTTCTATCACTAATTATGCATCTTTATTATTTTTTTATTATTATTATTATTTGTTTTTCAAACGAAATTTATAAATGTATTGCATACTTCATATTCACGAGCTTACTTGGTAATTATAATATATTGATATCGAACACGTACGTATGTGATCTTATAGTAAAGGTTAATATGGCACAGGGCCTCCAAAATCAATGAAACGGCCCTGAGTATAACCAATGTTAGAGCATAAGATATACGGATACACAAAAGTAAACTGGTTTGAGACTTATGACATGTCATCAGATGATGTGAGGTGAATCACTAATCGTTTGAACCATCCATTTTAGAAAACATATCAATCAACCCGACTTTAGCACATTTTGGTTGCGAACTAGGCAAAAACGTAAAAGAAGTTAGGATTGATTGTATTCGCAATACCAAACTCGCTATTATAAGCTTCTTACTAGCTAATAATGAACCTGACATTTTAGGGTTTTTCGTTGAAATAATAAGGCGAACACATGAACCAATATAAATAAACGATCACGTATCGTTTTATTATAGTGTGGCTGTTATACCAAATTATAAACTGTTTGTTTATGTAAAATGTTTTTATTCATAAGAATAAAAAAGTATAAAAGTATGATGCAATATCGTAAGATTCAAAAAGTCCAATTTTGAATTCTGCTTAGAGCACAAGGTATCGTGCTAACGAATAACACGTTATTGGTATGCCACATCAGCGCCACATCACCCCCTTCCAATAACACACCAATAACTAAAACACTCCTCCCTCATAACACACTACTAACATATTATTGGGTCCCACTTATTTATTTCATTTACTCATTCAGTGTACAAAAACAAAAAAAAAAAAAAAACAAGAAAAAAGTTGCTTTTAACTTTTGGCGTGAGCCACTTGCTTGGCTGAAGACCATTTGGCACAAAAATAGCGCATTGTCTGGTATCGAGAATGGCACATCATTGATCCAACTTGAATGCATTTGGCGTGTTAAAATGCACCGTACCTATTGCTCTAAAGAACCTAATTTTCATATTGGGCTTCAAATGTCATGACTGTAAGACTGTTAACCGCTTAGTTAATGGACTCCAATTTAGGCTTCCACTATTGCGTCTAAAGAGTCCAACTTTCAACATTATGACTGATCTCTACTACAAGTTTACACATTTGTAGAATTGTAGTTATGTAGTAGCAGTTCTTGTTCACATAATTCAGACAGTAACAAACTAATGTGTCACTAGTATTTCAGACCATTGTATCTTAACATATCACATTGTTTCTAAAAGGAACAAAAGGAGATAAGAAAAGAAAAGATAACACGAACATTGGTGAAGCGACCGAAGTATGTCTCAACTAATGGTATACAAAAAATGCACATCAACATGACCTCAATAAAATATGTTAATTAATGGTATATAAAGAAGCTCCCATATCCATGCAATAGAACAATGGTATGGAGTATAAGATTTAAGAAATACGTGAAGATAAGGTGATCATGATATCGTCTTGTCATATACTTTGAATTATATCGAGTTCCATCTACGACTAGAGACGAGTAATTCATCACTTCAGCGCAAATAATTAGTTCTCATGCATCAACTTTTTCTTAAGAAGCCAACTGAAAGACCCCAACAGATGATTCAGGTACTATTCATTAGTTATATATTTGTAGTTACGTGGATCTAGTTATATGGAATGTTACTCTTTTTAGGTTGTTTTGAATAAAGCAGCTTTGGAATCCGGCAATCCAGATCTGCGAGACCGTGCTTTGATATATTGGCGTCTTCTTTCAACAGATCCTGAGGTTTTGTTTTTAATGCATAAACCTTCTTATAATCATTCATCCCACTATTTATATTATTATTGAACTAATATAGTTATACTTGGCGCACTAACTATTTATAATAAGCTTTAAGTTCTTAAAGAAAAAACTGTTCCGGGTCAACGATACACCAAAAACTACCCACAAGCCATTTTCTCAGCTCTAAGTTTTGGTTCTCATGCTAAAACTGTTAAAACCAATTCTGGCACAATGACTCGCATTTAAATTATCAAGCTGCTAAAGACGTTGTTTTGGCTGAGATGCCAGTGATCAGTGATGATTCAAATCAATATCAGCTATCCCTTCTTGATGAACTTCTAGCTAATATCGCTAAATTATCCTGTGTATATCACAAACCTCCTGAAACATTTGTAACTCGCGTGAGTACTATTCCAATAACAGAAGAAGTATTTCTGGAAGCTGAGATGCCAACTGTGCACGTTGTTGAACCATCACCAATTATAATCACTTCATTTTCTATAACAGCTCCTGTGCCAGATTTGCTTGATCTTGGTCTTGATGGTGAAGATAATAGTGCTATTGTGCCCATTGATCAACCTGCATTACCTACAGGGTAGAAAAGGTTAACCGTTATTGTAATGTTGCTATTTTGTGTGCATAAATCCACTGACGGTTGCTATTATGCCTCCTCTGCCTGTAGTATTACCATCTTCTGCACTAGATGAATTTATGATCCAGTTTAATAAGAACACTTTTGGTCTTGCTCCTGGTGGACCGCTTCAGGTAATTGTAAATGGGTCGATTTGGGTTACGCTTATCTATCTCTAACGGGTCAAATGGGTTGAGCAGGTCAAACGGGTCCACAAAAGGCCCAACGCGTATTTTAATGCATAAAACCTCCTAGGTTGTTTTATTCAAATAATACAACGAAATGTAAAAAGATTTGGAGAAAAAGCGTTTTGGGTCAACCCAACCGTACCATGAATGACCTTGTTGGCTCATTGCCCACCGGCTGCATCTTCATTTAACCTACATTTTGGAGCAGATCCCGCGAATGCAGCCAGGAATATCTGAAAAGACCCTTGTTTCAATGGTAATGTTCCAGAATATTGCAAGAGGTCCTCCAAACGCACTTTTGCAAGTGGCGATTAAGAACAATCAACAGCCTGTTTGGTACTTAACTGATAAGATCTCAATGCTTGTATTGTTTAAAGAATATGGAAAAATGGAATGTGGTACCTTTCTTGAGGTAACTATATATTTTAAAACAATACGATTGAGATCAGAGAGACTTTTTTAAACAAAGTGCCGCGAAAATGTTAGCAAATAAAATCTGAGAACTTTATTTCGTGAAATTTGATTATGATCTTGATGTTTTAACTAAGAGCAATGACTTTCATATTTCACATAAGATCATATACAATTTTCTGAAAATCCATGAATATGTTAGCAGATAAAATCTGAGAATATTGCAATCGTGATTGTAGACATGGAGATCATTGCCTGATTCTAAGGAGGTCTCAAAGGATATTCCAGACATTGTAATATACAGCATAGATGAAACTATAGAGCGGTTGGCTTCTTCAAATATCTTCTTCATTGCCAAGCGTAAGAATGAAATGCAGCAGGTTTTGTATATATCTGCTAAAGTCCATAATGGACTCCTTTTCTTAATCGAACTTACACTAATTCTTGGGTCTCCTGGTCTTAAATGTGCCATCAAATCTCTCAAGCCCGATATGGCTGAGTTTAGTTTTCGAAGCCCTAGTCTTCTCAGGAGTTGACCTGAGTTTTTGGTCTTTTGACCTTTTTTGTTTCTTTCTTACCTTGGCCTTCTTTAGACTTTTGGTCATTCTGAACCGGTTTGACACATTCGACCCGTTTGACCATTTTTACCCTATTAGCTAGTAATTTTTTTAACCTTCACGCACTGGAGATAAAACACAAGTATAATCCACCGGTTTGTAAATTAATGAGTAAAAACCGTCACATCAACTCTCCATTACTAACATTGAGACTTTGGTGACAATATGTCGAGTTAGCTGATATGATCATCAGACTTTGGGTACCAACCGGTTGTTCCCTATATGAATTTATATAACAAGCAACTTTGTCCACTTGTTTTGGTTGGTCATGTTAACTTTTTGCCTTGTTGGTCATCCCTCCCAACAACTTGATACCAAAGCTTTTAGCTTTTGCCTTTTTTGTCACTGCCAGCTTACAATTTGGCTGTATGTGACATAAGTCTTTCTTTCTTTCTTATTTAGTACTACGTATTATTTTGGTAAAGATAGCATGCCAAGTTTTACGTGATCATGTTAAGTTGTATTCACTATGAAAATGTTACTACAGTTTATTAAAACTTTAATCTAAATATTTTATTTGTGTTCTGTGATCTTTGGAGCCTTCATGAAAAACTAGAAAAAAAAAAAAAAAAAAAAAAAACAACAACTTTTGTAAACTGTATGTTGATGTAAACAAGTATGACTACAAATTTGAGCTTCACATTTGTATCTGTTTTGTATGATTAAAGTGATTAAAGATCAATAACATGTGGCAAGTAACATTATACATTAAACAAGAAAAAGTTTATTATAATGTCATTCATGTGTTCTAGATACTAATACCATATATAGAAGATCTGAATTTTGCATTTTTAGAAATGTTGTGACATAAACATCTTCATCATTAAGTAGTTGGGCATATGTTCCATCATGGTCGGTTTCTCACTTATATTTTCTTTTCTTTGAATTTTAACATTAACGAATCGATGAACCCGCCGCAACGCAGCGGGGTAGTTTGCGAAACATTTTTATTAGTGATGGACCTTTTTGATTTTTTTTGGGTCGTCGTAGAGGTGATGATCAGTATGGTTATTGGTTTGCCTAGTTTGTTTTCGTCTATTTGGTTAACCTGACTACGACGTACTTATGGTTTGGTTTTAGCAAAGTCTGTTTCTTTTTTTTCGGTTTTTTGGTTGACTCCTAGTTCGGTAACCTTTTTTTGGTAGTACAATGGGCCTCCTTTTTTAACCTTTTTTTTAACCATAATGGGCTTCCTTTTTCAGGCCCAATTTTTTTATAAAATTGATACAGTTATCTTTAAGTAGGTAACGTGGTCAATTATACCTATATGATTGTGTATTCCCAAATGACGACCAAACCCAATGTCGAAGAGATCATGGCCGCCTCTAGTTCTGGTGATCTCGCAACCGCCTATAAGTTTTTGTTTACCAGTGAAGTGTGTGAGGATCGTAATTTTGTGGCTCGTATGGAGCAGGAGCGTAATCAGTTGATTGGGAAACTTCGAAAACGTGAGCGAACGACAATTGAGACTCGGAGCTTTAGTCGTTCGAATGAAAAGGCTATCGCCGGTCTGGAAGCATTGGTGGACCTTGAACGTGTTGATCGTCAGACTATGCTTGCTCTTAATGTTTTGATTGATGCTATTCGTGATGGTATAGCGGAGAAGGAGAAGCAAGTAATATTCATGGAGTTGGAGGAAGGGGCGTCGGATGGTTAGCGTGTTTCTGGGGTTGTTTGTTTGGTGCCAGATGTTTCTAGGTTAATAGTTATGTTTCTCTGCTGTTAGTTAAGTATTTTGCGTAAATTTGTTCGTGGTGTATTAGGATGGCTAATGTATGTACAGTCAATGGGTAGATGTAACCTGTAATGGGTTATAGTTTTGTTTTGTTGGTCGTGGTATACCCATTGACTTTAACCACTTGTAATTGTGTTTTGTGAATAGAAAATTGTGGTATTTGGCCTGTGGTTGTTTTATGAAGTTTCTTTTTTGCGTACTGCTTTTGTTATGTTGTTTGAAAAATTATGTAATTATCGCAGTTTTTATTTATAAGGTTATGGCATCTTGCTTTCTTATGTGGATATGTGTGCGACGAATTATTAGCGCGTGCCATCGTTAAAAGGTAATGCATTTGTTTGTTTCTGTTGGTGCATAACTGTTTCCTTTTCCTTCTTTTGCTGCAAAGCTGGTAGCATTACTGTCGTTGTTGGCTGCTTTCGGTGTATTCCCAGTGGTTTGTGTGGTCATTGGGTTTTGTATGTTTGTGGTGGTTTGTAAAGGTACGTATATAGTGGTATGTACTATTGGTGGGAGAATATATTCTTCAGTTTTTTTCCCCTATAAATACCATGTTTATGTTTGTGCAAGTGTGTGGCATTTCATTTTAACGTATCGTCTTCACTACTAAAATGTCACGGCCTCGAGTCTCTAGGAGAACTGGGTTTTCGCTGCGATAGTGACTATTTGCAAGACCAGATGTGTTTGTTCTTTGAGAGGGAGGTGATTCTTATGCGTGAGTGGGAAAGCATGGTGCGTGCTCGTTGTCTTGAGATTGGGGAGCGAATCGCGTATCTAGAAGATCTGATCCGAGAGGTTCTTCAAGAAGGGAACGGCCCGGTTGCTACTCGTTCGCTGGTGTTTCTGAGAGAGGTTGAGGCACGTGAGCGCGCGAAGCAGTTGACTTTTCAAACAATGGTCCGGGAGGCGCATACCGCTCTGCGTCTTGCTGCGGGGTATATCAACATTATTCGTGCGTTGTGATGACGTATTCCAAGTGTGTGTTTGTTATTTGTATGAGTCTTTTTGTTGCTGTATGTGGGTGGTTATGTTGATGTAAGTGGTTTATGTGTATTGTGTGTCCATTGTGTCAATGGTGGTTGCAGCGCTAGGTTTCCTGTCATAGGTGTTGTCATGACAATTGTAGCTGCGTTATTAATCCCTGTTGGAATCACTCCTAAACTAGAATTCAAATGTTAGTAATTAATATGTAATAGTTAGCTTAATTAGGCCTTTATGTTTGTTATTAAGCTAAGGCTTATGTAGAAGGCCCATAAGCCTTGGCCCAAGTCCAATAAGGAAAGGAAGGGATTAGGAGTGTTGCCCTAGCTCCCTCTCCTATAAATACCTTTGTAATACCCTCTTGCACCTTATGTAGAAGGCCCATAAGGGTTGGTTGTTCAATTCATTCACTCTTGCACCTTACGCCTAACTCTTGATATATTCATCTCGTGTGTGTGTGTGTAGTTGTTTAACCGATCTCTATCTCTTCTCTATTTCTACATATTGATGCTTGTGTTACTAATATGGTGACCTAACAGTGGTATCATTCGCCAAATAGTTGGGTGAACATATTTTGTTTTTTTTAAAGTTTTGGTCTTACGCGTGAACGAGCTTCATACTTGGTCACGCTTAAGAACGGAGTTTTTACACTGTTTAATCCAAGATTCTTGTCCTTTCAATGTTTTAGGTGTTAAAATATCTGTTTTTGGCAATAAGTTTCAAACTTTACGTGTGGATCATTGTTTTTTAAACTTGGTTTTTAATGCGTGGTAGTAGTTCTACGCATAACGTGTTTTAAAGCTTTGGATCATCAAGTTTCACACTTTTGTGTTATTTTTGGTGATATTGAAGCTATTTCATCACAAAAATCTGGTTTGGAAACATCGGTTAGGCGAAATCATTTTTGGCTAATTTCTACGCGTAAGTAAAACCCTAATCTTACGCGTAACTTTTCCTTAGTTTGATCTTCAGTTTCGTGGCTTACTCGGTGTTTTTCTTGCTTGGATAAGCCTGAAAATACTTCGACTTTGGATATCTTTTACACTGTGATAGTGTAAAGATCTTTGGTAAAACCTATATTTTACGCATAAGCTTAAGCTTACGCGTAGAACTCATTACGCATAAGATTCTTCTTACGCGTAAGCTCTGTCTTACGCATAAGGTAATCCTACGCTAAGTTTTCACGCTTAACTTTCTCGCTTACGCATAATTTTAGTGTTTTTCTCATTTCTTCGCGTAAGCTAATCCTCTGGCGTAACTATTGTCGTTACGTATCTTTGGTGTTTTACGTATAAGTGGTATTTTACTTTTCTGTGATTTCTACGCCTAAGGATACTTTATCAACAACGTTTCATTCGACTACAAAGATCCATTTAACAACACAAGTTTTCAACATGTCACAACCACCATACTCTAGTTATTTCACTTACACTTATAATCAAAAACAACAACAACTAAGTCCACAACATCAACAATTTAATCATCAACAACAAATTTATCAACAACAATTTAATCAACAACATACTCCACAACTTGCAACAATTCCACAACCTCAAATGGTTCAACCACCACCAAGTCTTCAAGTACAACCTTACACAAACTTCTACAATCAACATCCATCCAGGAGTACTATGAAGGAACCGACATGGTTTGGCAAGATGTGTGAAGCCTTAAGTAGCCAACAATCAATTCATGAAGCTGGCTCACTTGATAGACCTCCAATGCTCACTCCTGGAAATTATGATCAATGGGTGATAAGGTTCTTTAGGTTTTGTGATCTAAAGAAGCCACATGGAAAGTTCTTAAAGAAGGTCATTTTGGAAGGTCCATTTCAGATGCCTACTGTTATCACACCCGCAGATCCAAATGCCAATCCACCAAGAGATGCTGTCACCAACATTGCAATCGTCTCAGACCTCACAGGTGATGAACTTCTACATTTTGAAGCCGATGAACTAGCAATGCAATACATCCTTTTGGGATTACCCAATCCGATCCTTCGAAGTGTTGATGCTCAAAAAGACTGCTAAAGCAATGTGGGAACATATTCATCTTCTTATGGAAGGCATAACACTCAATCAGGAAGACATGGAATCCAAAATCTACTTGGCTTATGAACACTTCATGATTGAACCAGAGAGACATTAGAGTCATATCATCATCGCTTTTTAGACATCATCAATGATTTGGACAAACACAATATCATCATGCCACAAATTGCTATCAACACTAAGTTCCTAAGTAGGCTTGGTCCGGAATGGGAGAAGTATGTCATTTTTCTCCGTCAAGCTAAGAATCTTCATCATGCTACATACGGATTGTTGTACGACTATTTGAAGCCTCACCAAAAGAAGTTGACAAAGAAAGGGCTATCCGTGGACTCCAGGCTCCACAGTCACTTCCGGACAATCAACAACTTGCTTTGTGGGCTCAAACTAGTATTCCTCCTCAACCCGCTCCTCAACCAACTGCAGCAATTACACCATATAATCCATCACAACAACAATCTCACGAAACTCAATTGGTTCCATACAACAACAACAATGATCAAGCACTTTACAGTGAATCCAATGAGGATATTGAAGCTTTTGATGCCCTGCAGCAAGGATTTGTCATGATTGCTAGAGCCTTCGGCCGATATTCCAACAAATCCAACAATCGCATTCGTACCTCATCCAACACAAGGAATCAGGCCGTGGTTAACAATGGAAGAGTTGAAGTTCAGAATCGTGGTAATGTTCGTCAGATGGGAGCTGGTCTAGGGTTTAATGCTATGGGAAGGAATAACATGGGTGCTCCGCAACAACAAAGGGCTCAAGTAGTTGAACATGGGAATGCTCAGAATGGGGTTAATGGTCTTCGTTGTTATAAATGCAATGAGAAGGGTCATCTGGCTAATGCATGCCCGAAGCCGAGGACAAGAGGCAGTGCTTATTTCAAAGAGGATTTGCTCTTGGCTCTCAAGGATGAAGCAGGTGGAACTCTTACCAATAAGGAACAAAGCTTTATGGCAGATGCATATTCTGATGATGATATGGAGGACTTGCAGGCCAATGCAGCAGTGATGTTGATGGCACAAATGCAAGCACTACACATGGGTGACACAGGCCCAGTATGACACCGATGGCTTGTCTCAGTACCAACAAACCATATTCATCATCGATCTAATATCTCACCAACATCCGAATTGGCGAGGCTCGAGAATGTTCAAAATGAGTCGTCCGCATCTCATCCGACGATTCTCAACTAGACCCGTAGTTACATTTGACGATCAAGATGATCTTATGGTTACCTTTGATACTCAAATTGACTCCGTGGTTATACTTGAGGATCCGAATAGTGATCATGTTGTGACTCACGTTGAACACTGAACTTTTCCTAGTCCAGATATTAATCTCTTACTTAAAGACCAACAATCCCGAATGGATGAATGTTATGCATTAAATCGAAATTACACAGAAAAATGCCTTGCATTAACGGGGACATTGAATGCTTAAAACGGCAACTCAATTTTTCAAAACTCAAGAAAACCGGTGAAAAAGTTTTGAAGCCGCTTTTGTTAAATCTCATCAAAACGAACAATCTTTAGAGCGACGGATGTGTGATCTAGCGTCAAGAATGCTTTGTTGTCTCAAATAGAACAACTAAAACATGAACATAAATAGCAAATTAACGCCTTTTCGGAAACTCAAAAAGCCAATCGAGTTGTTAACTTGTCAAAAACAGTTCTCACGAGTACAAAAAGCATTCCACTAAACGAATAGATAACTATCTTGAAGAAATTGTCGACTTACAAAACAAAATCAAAAGAGTTTCAAATGTTGTTTATAAACATGGTGAATCAATCACAACGATTCAAAAGTTTACTTTCAAACCAAATCCAAATGGATATGGACCGAATCTTGCCGATTACAAACCTAAGTTTTCACACAGAGCATTCAAACCAAATCCTGAAGTTTACATGCGAGAACATAGAATTGATGATTCAATTATGAATGTTGTTGAATATAATCGCATGGAGGAATTAGATGCTGATGACGAGAGTCGGTCAAAAATGGAAAATGTCATTTATAACAAACCATTTAACTATTCAAACGCCATAACTTTTGTCACACAACAAGATACTTCTAACAAACCTTTGGTTATCACACCAGTTGCACCCACTTTAGATATTGCGTCTGACAAATGTAATGGAAAAAGTGTTGTAACGAATGCTAAACCTTTAAGTACTTTTGATATTCGGTCTGATGCTTCTTGTGTTATTTGTCGTAAAAGTATGCTTTCCGATTGTCATGACAAATGTGTTGCTAGAGCTATCTTGTCTCGTTTAAGGAATCCTAAGAATCGGAATACCTCTAGGCCTACTAATGCTTCTAAGTGCATTGCTTGGTAAACCGCCTCCTTAGATTCTAAGAAACGCATTGATGTCCCTGTTGCTCAAAGCATCACCTCCAAGGAATGAAGTACCACCTAGTGCATTCACTAAGACTAAAGCTAAGACTAGTTGGAGATGGCAGAAATGGATACATAATACACTAGGATTTAAATGGATGCCTAAAGTCATTGCTGTATGTATTTCTACTATAGCTGGCGAGGAACCCTCTAACTCATCGGGTTCCACATCTACTTCTATAAAATCGTGTCGCATTATCAGGTGTAATGCGGTGTCTGAATCATCCTTTGGATTGTTGATAGCGGATGTTCCCGACACATGACGAGCAATCTTAAAGCTGTTATCAAACTTTATTGTAAAGTTCATTGGCACCGCCGATTCGGAATGATCAATTCGCAGCTATCATGGGCTACGGAGATTATATCAATGGCAATATCAAAATTAGCATGGTTTATTATGTGGAAGGCCTCGGTCACAATCTCTTTTCAGTCGGTCAATTTTGTGATGGAGACTTGGAAGTTGCTTTTAGGGAGAAAACTTGTTTCATTCGTGATCTACAAGGAAACGATCTTATGTCTCGCTCTCGCAATTCTAGTCTGTACACAATCTCAATGCAAGACATGGTTGCTTCATCTCCTATCTGTCTACTTTCAAAGGCAACATCAACAAAATCCCGGCTATGGCACCGTCGTCTCTCACACCTAAACTTTCAAACCATCACCAACCTTGCTCGACACAAACTTGTTGAAGGTCTACCGAGATTCCGGTATTCTAAAGATCATCTATGCTCAGCTTGTGAACAAGGGAAAAGCACTCGAGCTCATTTTTTCGCAAAGGTGGAACACGACTCTCAAAGCATGTGCTTCATCTTCTTCACATGGATTTGTGTGGCCCGATCGCGCGCTGACGATTAATGGCAAACGCTACATATTGGTAATTGTTGATGACTACTCAAGATGGACTTGGGTTTATTTTCTTCCAAGTAAAGATCAAGCTCCACAGATGATCATCACCTTTTTCACGAAAATTCAAATTCACCGAACACGTCGCCGACAAATTCGAGCAGACAAAGGGACTGAATTTGTGAATCAAAATCTTCAGGAATATTATGAGAAAGTGGGAATTGAGCATCAAACATCCATTGCACGTACCCCAGAACAAAAC
Source organism: Chrysanthemum makinoi (assembly GCA_910596185.1). NCBI lineage: Eukaryota > Viridiplantae > Streptophyta > Magnoliopsida > Asterales > Asteraceae > Chrysanthemum > Chrysanthemum makinoi. Next base: position 249,930,414 of record OU343219.1, on the reverse strand, counting down.
GGAGTTGTTGAAAGACGAAATTGTACGTTAGTGGAAGCCGCCGAACAATGTTAATCAATGCTAAACTTCCGTGATTACTTGTGGGTCAAGTCTCAATGCATGCTACACTCAGAACCGTTCAATGATTACAAAACGCCATAACAAAACACCTTTTGAGCTTATCCATAACAGAAAACCAAACCTCAAACACTTTCATGTATTTGGATCCCTTTGCTACCCAAATAATGATCGTGATGACTTTGGAAAGCTCAAAGCCAAAGCGGACATTGGAGTCTTTATTGGATACTGTGAGAACTCTAAAGGTTATCGGATCCGAATCGCCGTACAAAGCAAAAGTTATGGAAGCGATTCATGCTAATTTTGATGAGCTTACTTGAAATGGCTTCGAGCATAAACTTGGAACCCGGTCATAACCGTTTAAATTTCCCTCAAACCCCATCATCAGCTGAACAAAGCCCCCAAACTTACTCGTACACAAATGGAAAAGCTATTTGCTCCTCTGTTTAGTGATGACATTGATGAACGTGCTCGTGTGTATCCAATGTTTCCGCCATTTGCTCAACTGATCAAATTCCAATACGATACACCGGCTACAACAACTACGTTGATGAAGCACCACCGATTGACTCTACTACAACAGTTGAAGAAACTGCATCCAACGATCGAACCGGTGATGATGTTCTTAATGAAGTACCCCCACCGTGATTTTGATCCAAATGCATTCTTTAACCCGTTTACCAATGAAATCGCCGCACGGATGTCGAGGAATCATCCACAAGCCATTTGAATCCTCAAAATCCGCACAATGTATACCAACATCAACCCTCTACACATCGTTGGACAAAAGACCATCCTCTAGAGAATATTATTGGCAACCCGAATCAACCCGTCGTTACGAGACAACGTCTTCACATAGATGGTGAACATTGCATTTATGCACTCACCGTCTGCCAATCGAGCCTAAAACATTAAAGACGTAATGACAAAAGACAACGATTGAATCCATGCAAGAAGAACTCAACCAATTCAAATGTCTTGAAGTATGGGAACTGGTTGAAAGACCAACTGGAGTCTACGTCATTGGTCTCAAATGGATTTGGAAGAACAAATTGGATCTTTGAAGGAACGTAATCGAAACAAGTCACGTCGGTGGCTAAGGGTTATAGACAGGAAGAGGGTATTGACTTTGAAGAATCATTCGCTCTGGTTGCTCATCTTGAGGTCGTTCGATCTTTCTCCGTTCGCGACTCATATGAATATAACGGTCTTTGATGGACGTCAAAACCGCTTTCTGAATGGACAACCGAAGAAAGCGGTTTATGTCACCAACCGAAGGATTCGTTGATTTAGAGTTCCCGAACCATGTCTACAAAACCGAACAAAGCTCAGACGGTCTCAAACAAGCTCCTCGGGCGAGGTACGATAAGTTATCATCCTTTCTCATTGCCAATAATTTTACCAAAGGTTTGGTCGACCCAACTCTTTTCATACAATATCACGGGGCACATATCTTAATTGTTCAAATTTACATGGATGACATCATTTTTGGGTCAACACATAAAAAGTACTCAATCGCTTTTGCAAAACTAATGAAGAAACATTTTGAAATGTCCATGATGGGTGAACTTACGCTCTTTCTAGGACTGCAAGTTCATCAATCACCCCGTGGTATTTTCCTAAGTCAGCCCAAATATGCCCTTGAAATTCTTAACAAATTTGGAATGCAAACTGGACACCTATGCCACACCAATGGCTCATACCAAGAAGTTAGGCGCTGATTTACATGGGAAATTGGTGGACCCTACCAAATACCGTAGTATCATCATGTATCTAACATGTACTAGCGACTGATATTGTTTTTGCCGTATATCTTTGCTCCCGTTATCAGTCGAGACCAACTGAAACCCACCTCTCTGATGCTAAAAGAATCCTCCGATACATAAAGGGAACCATTAACTTGGGATCTGGTATCCGAAGGATTCTCGGTTTTGAACTAATATCTTTTTGACGCGACCACGCAGGATGCTTAGATTCACGGAAAAGTACTTCAGGAGCATTACAATTTCTTGGTGATAACCTGGTGTCATGGCAATCGAAGAAGCAGGATTGTACATCGCTATCCTCAACCGAAGCAGAATATGTAGCCATGTCCGCGTGTTGTGCTCAAGTCATTTGGATGAGAACACAACTCAAAGACTATGGTTATGTATTTGACAGAATCCCGATGTACTGCGACAATCGGAGTGCTATTGCGATCTCGTGCAACTCAGTTCAACATTCGAAATCAAAGCACATCGATCTTCGATATCATTTCTTCAAGGACCACGTGGAGCAGTCTGTTGAATTATACTTTGTGGGTACGTAATACCAATTGGCGAGATCTTCTCACCAAAGCCTTAGCTCTTGCTAGGTTTAATGAGTTGGTCCACCGGATTGGTATGTGGTGTTTGACTCAAGAGGAACTGGATGAACTCTTAAAACATTCTTAAAAACCAGTCAAACACCAATACCTCTTTTGTAAATATTTTTTTCAAAAACAAAATAAAAAAATATAAAATCTGATAAAACAACAAAAATATTCTTCTATCTATATTTCTGTTAACATGTCAAGTACAATTTTTCCGTCAACACTCAAATCATTCAAAATTCATTATTTTTTGGATCAAGTGTTGAGGGGGAGAAAACAAATATTTTTCAGTTTCAAAAAACCTTGTACTTGCATGTTATTTTATCCCGGCTGTTTCTTTAATAATGGTGGTCACATTTCTGGTTTACTGACACTCCTCGGACTAAAATTTATAAAACTTCAGTATTTCTTAAGTCGAGGGGGAGTGTCGTCAAAATTCTTTCCAAATACTCTTCGTTTGGTAACCAAAATGGAAGTTATGGGCGTTGGATGTAAATGGTTAAAGTGGAGGGACTGAAATTGTCAAAAGCTTAAAGTAATTTTTTACAAAACCTCCACCTAATTATTCATATCATTAACTCCTCTCATTTATTACCTCAACAACCTTCATCCTACGCCTATCAATCAATCTCCAAATCCGGTTTCTTGATCATCATTTTGTAAGTGATTTCGTAATCTAAACGTGTTTACAAACAATGGTTTTGAATTATATGCAAATCCAACGGCTAAATCGTGTGTTTTGATGATCTTCGTGTTCTACGCGTAAGCATAAGAACACAAGATCATCAGGTGTGAGTTTTTTTCATGATATAATGGTGTTAGAATGTTCAAAACTATATACCAAAACCATTTTTATCAATCTAATCCACCCAGAAACACGAATTGTCCGTTTTTCAAAATTAGGGTTCATAAGTCGATTTGGGGGTTTTCAAATGAGAACGTTTTTGGTTAAAAAGATTGTTGTGTGATGTTGTTTACAAGATGAATTGATCATATCCATGTTTAGAATCAACCCAGAAACACTAATTGATTGATAATTAGAAACTAGGGTTTATGTTCTTAATATTTGGGTATTTTTGATTCGTTGAGAATTTGATGTTAAAACTTGGACAGAACAACTCACTTGACTTCTAAGTATTATCAGAATCTGTTTGGTATTAATCCCATGGCTAAATATCTTACTTGTAATTCTTAAGTTTTAGGGTTTAGGTCTACGCGTAACATATGTTCTACGCATAACTGTTTAAATTGAGTGTTCGTGATTAAAACTGTTAGAGAATGAATGTATGTGTTAATATTGGTGCTATGATGAACTTATTTCAGGTTTGTTACACGTGAAAATTCACAATCAAGGGTATTTGCCATCTACGCATAAGGATCACCTTACGCGTAGCATGTTATGCTAAGAGAAATCTTACGGCGTGGCGTTCTGCGTAAGGTTCTACATGAGGGACTACGCGTATCCTGTGAAGGATATGCGTAAACAGTGACCTCTACGCATAAGGTTGATTCTTACGAGTAAGCCTTACGCGTAAGGTTCCATATACACTTACGCGTAAGCTCTACGCATAAGGCATTTTTTTCCTACTCGTAATATTTCTTACGCGTAAGTCAAGAACCTATGCATAAGCTTGCGTTAACGCGTATACCTCTCCTGTTTACGCATAAGCTTATCATTTCTACGCCTAAGCCTAGTTTAACCTTTATTATGAATTGTTACGCGTGTAAACTTGTAAATAAATAAATCATAACGCCACGAAACCGATAATGTCACTATAAGCTTAAATGTTTAACAAGTTGTGAATAATAAGTGAAAACATGGACTTTAAAACTTAAAGTTAATCAACTCACGAAACTTATCACAACGTCACTGGACTATTGGACAAACAAGTGACATTGGACTCGTAACAATCATCGACATATCACATTCAATAATTAGACAATAAAACCATCTGTTGACTAACATAATGTCTTACGATATGTTGGTTCTTTTGGCTAAATATCTTTGATCACAACATGGGCTCAAATGCGAATGTGGAAGCACCAAATGTTCTCACCGTTCTTTGATATCTTCCTCATGGTTATCCGATGAAGATAGGAAAGAACAACCCGTGTTGATTTTGATACTCTCACCCCGAGTCTTCTTGTTTAATTCTGTGGACATTCGAAGAATCATCCTTATCGAACATGCTCACCAATTACGCTCTGTCGGGAGATCTACATTCATCAGTTCTGGAATACAATGCAAAAGATCAAAGGACAAAATGTTGTGATGGTGACACTCAATGACAAACAAGTCACTATCACACCTGCAGACTTAAGAGTTGTCCTCCTCATTCTTGTCATCGAGCCAACCGAATACAATGCCGCACCAACTGAAGAGACCGTTCTGCAATTCATGATCAACATTGGTTATGACGAAGCTACAGGAGTAATCACAAAGCATTCATACGTGGATCTTAAGAATATTCCTCAGCCGTGGAGAACTCTCTACATCATCATCTCCAAATCGTCTCGGGCGTGGCGGTGGCTATGAGCATCCCAAGCTCATGGAACTGCAGATATTTTGGGCTTTGGTCAACATGAAACACATCGAAGTTGAAGCTCGATATGGGACGACATGATGTCATTCCTCAAAAAGCTTGGCTCCAAAATCCCATACATCGATATACAAAATGTTGATCCAAAGAGCTCTAGGATACAACTCGATATCCCCAAGAGACTCAATGACCCCAACAATCACTCCATGTTGTATGAGCCTACACTCACAGTCAGATTCAAGGAATCTACTATAAAGAAACAGGGTGTTGTCTTTGGGATCACCTTCTCTCGATGCAATCAAACGGCTTTACTCATACAAAAGGTATCCGGTAGCGCAGTTGATGAAGGCAAAGTTGGTTTTCTCGATGACAAGTCTTCTGGCACACCTATTAGGAAAACCGGAGAGGCAGTGCGAGGAAGTGTTGCAAGCGCGAGTCAAAGAAAGTTCCCTAAGAGGAAACCTCCACTCAAAAGGACAGTTCCCTCTAAGGAAGTTGTTCCTATTCCCATTCCCAAGCCTGAACCGCAAAGAAAGCTAGTGGATGAAAGCTCTGAGGAAACCGATTCAGACGAAGAGGTCATTTACTCTGAAACTGCAACCGATGTAACCCCAACATTAGCTAAACCTCCCAGTCCAAAAGCTGACCAAGGCAAAGGGAAGACTCCAGTACCTGATAAAGAAGAAGAAAGCTCAGATGAGGAGCCACTGGACACTGACTACAGGAAGAAGTTCAAAATCATTAGACTCCAACACAAGGCAAAAGAGTTTGAACAGGAACAAATGCGTGGCCCCGGAGGGTCTAGTGGTGGTGACCAATCTACACCAATTCCTGATGCAGTTAATCAACGCGATAAGGGAATTGGTGCCACCACTCTTGAGAAACAACAAAAGCGCCTGGAGCATTCTATTGATTATGACATTGAGAAACCAGAAACAGAGAAGTCTGAGAAAGAAAAAGCTGATGAGGAAGCTAGGATTCAGGCTGAAGAAAAGGTTAAATCTGGACAAGATGACGAAGTGAACTATGATGATTTTCTTCTCAACAGTCCAATTCGTTCCAAGGAGGAAACTTCTGAACCTCCTAAGGACCCTGAACCTCCTCATGTCTCTTCATCATCAGATTTATCCTCTCACTCTTCACCACCACTGATGACGTACCCTCCGATCAGGTCGAAGGACCCCCCTTCGGCCTCAGTCAAAATTGCATTAGGAAGACCCAAGTCTTTCTTCATAAGTCATTGGTGGCGTAAAACCATTCATCATTGACATGGTTACCAGTTGGGAATCCGCCAGCCGAAGGCCTATGCCCTTCTGTCTTCCCTGATGATGCCAAGACAAATAAGAACCTTGACTTGGTCTTCCCCACGTTCCCACTATGTCCTTAGCTTCCCCGCCAAGTCCGAGATAGTGGGGATGAAGCCCTGGCGGTTACCATAAATCGGGGGCGCCCCCATGATCTCCTAAACGTGTGCTAACACTCTCCAAGCTATTTTCATCACCTATAAATAGGTTGGACGAGTCATTTCAATGGTATGTTCACTTAACACAGTATTTCACATACATCATATTATCCATAACTCATATCATATACTTATTCACACGCCGGAGGTGGTTCGCAGGGCCCAACCCCTGCGCAATCACTTAACGAAGTGTCTACTATTTCTTATTGCAGATTGACTACAAGTTTGGCGCAAGCATATCACCACTCATACCCTTCGATCACCATCGAAGGCCCGGTCGTCATCGAATTATTGTACAATCAGTGGCGCCATCCGTGGGACCCGCTACTATTGGTCTCGTTATTCCAAACTTACACCCAGTCAATCACTCTCACTAGTTTTACGGCATGAATCAAGGGAGAGAAGATACACCCTCCGGGTTTCGACCTTAACACCAATCGGTCAATGATGCTAACAACCTTCCCAATATAACCGCATCCACTTTTACCACACGATCTCACCCTGAAATAACTCCCAAAAACCACGCTTCAACCTCGGCCAACCCCGAACCGGTAATTAGCCCAGCGTTTGTCGAAGCTAACATCGAAGCCTTATAATCCTTACTGAGGGCTAGAAGAAGGCAAGCTCGGAATGTGGAGATGCGTAGGGAGTTAGAATACTCAAGCGATGAGTATGACGAAGAGTTGGAAATGGAGGCTAGGCCCTTGGTTCCTGGGGCTACACGCTCAATGCTAAGGATAGGGTCTCCGAGAAGTCGAAGGCCAAATGGAAGGTCGGTTGGTTTTGAAGACGTTCCGGAGAGGGCTCCGACTAGACGGGAAGGTACGATAGAAGGCTCCAATGGAAGGAGTCACCGAAGGGATGCTACGGAGGTTAATTTGCCACCAATTTTGGCAGCCCATCTGGGAAGAACTGAGGCAGGGGTTCCGTTGCAGCCTTCTCACGCATCTGGCATAGAAGGCAATCCATCTCAAATAAATGGGGGAGGAAATCTTCCTCCTCGTGGTATGTACCCTCCTTTTCAGGCTCAATCTTACCCTCAAGGGGTTTATCCCCCACATAATGGGCAGGCTAGTAATCCCAGTTCTACTCAACCATACGGAAGTATGCCCTACGGGCAACCTATGATATATCCTTCGTACCCTGTAGGAAGTCACCCACCTTATATACCTACTGCTTACCCTCAATATGTTAACCAAAACCCTGTTGGAATACCTCCAAATCATAACCCGTACAATGTTGCCCCTACTTACATGCCCCTTATAAGCGCCTTTATTCGAGTCCATGGGCTCCACAACACCCTTCGTAAGATGGATAGAAGACTACCCTTTGCTCGATGGGTTGAAAATGCCCGCACATATTGGTACCTACGATGGGAAAGGGGATCCGGATAACTTTTTACACTTGTTTGAAGGGCTATTAGAATGCGAAGTGGGTCATGCCTGTTGCTTGTCACGTGTTTTCATACACCCTACGAGACTCTGCCAGTATATGGTGGAACCTGGCAGAAACCGGTAGCATTGTGAATTTGGATGATCTCAAGGCCAAGTTCAGATCACATTTCAACCAACAGAAAAATTTTACAAGAACGCACCTAACGATTGCACAACATCAAGCAAAGGGAAAATGAGAGCACCGAGCTTTCATCACACGATACACCGATGACACGTTATAGATAATGGGCCTGCATGAGGACCAGCGCATCTCAAGTTTCGTGCATGGCCTACGAAACAGAAGTTTGGTTGAATTCCTCTCCACTGATCTCCCTGCAACCTATAAAGGTTTGGTGGAAAAGGCTTACACCTGGATCGAGGCAAAAGAAGTGTCTACCAATGGGGCTCCGGTTGAAATCAAATAAAGTCACAGTAAAACCACGAAGCATCCTTCGTGGTAGGGGTCAAAGAACAAACACAAAAACAGGGACAGGTTTACACCATACCACAAAAACATCAATCATGGGCTTTTGGCTAATCTGTCCAAATCCCCAAGGGAGATACTTGATACGGAAAAGGCTGCGAAGGCCTTTGATCCTCCTCCACGTTTAGCAAACAGAGGCAGGCCTAGAGATACTTCAAGTTCGCTACTTCCATGACGATTACGGACACGACACCAACAACTGTAGAGAGCTCAAGAAACAGATAGAAGAGGCCGTGAAGTCCGGCCAACTGGGACACTTGGTAAAGGGTATAAAGAAAGGTAAAGACAAAGCCTCCGACACACGATCGGAAAAGATACCACACCTGTCAAAGCACCCATCCTCATGGTATATAAAGAAGGTTCTGGTTTAAAGAGGAAAGAAACAGAGGAAGTCTTGTGCGGAGTAGGAGATGTCACTTTTCCTTCACTCACTGGGAAAGTTCTTTCAAATGACCCCGTGGTCATCAAGGTCTTGATCTCCAATAGAGAAGTAAACAGAGCTTACCTTGACTGCGGTAGCTCCTGCGAAGTTATCTACGAACGATGTTTTCTAAAGCTCAAACCTTCAATAAGGTCGAAGAGAGTAGATTCGAAGGTACCGTTAGTGGGGTTCTCAGGGGAACACTCATGGCCCTGGGAGAAGTCCTCTAGAGGTCACGATCGGAGAAGGAAGGCTAAAAAGAACGAAACTCGGTTTTCACGATCGTAAGGTCGGAATCTCCATACAACCTATTGATAGGGAGAACAACAATGCAGAAGATGGGCATCGTTGTCTCAACCATACATGCCGCGATCAAATTCCAAACACCTTTCGGCTTTGGAACGGTTTTCTCGGCTATAAGGTGAAGGAGCCTACGACGGTAGGCAAAAGGATCGAGCAGGTTTGGAGGAATCTTGAAGGATGTTCTCAGTTATCGCGAAGAACGCATTGTGGTAAATGATCTCTATCCCGATCGGGCAGTGGTAATCGAAAAGCAACTCCCAACCTCCTTTAAAGCAGAATTGGAAAAGGTACTTCGTGCTAACGTAAATGTCTTCGCATGGACCTATTCGACATGACGGGGTCCCCAGAACCCTCACCACAGATGGAAAGCCCTTCCGGCCTGAACAAAAACTCAATGAGTTCAAACATATTGAACCCATCAAACAAAAGCGTCGAAGCCTGGTTCACGAAAGAAATGCCACCGCATGCAAAGAAGTGGATGAGCTCGTAGCGGCAGCATACTCGAGAGGTGAAGTATCAAACTTGGGTAGCCAATCCGGTGATGGTCAAAAAGCATGACGGAGGATGGAGAATGTGCGTAAACTTCACAGATATTAACAAATCTGCCCGAAGGATTTGCTACCCTCGCCAGAGATCGATTGGAAGGTGGAATCCTTGTCAGGGTTTCGGCTAAAGTGTTTCCTAGAAGCTTATAAAGGTTACCATCAGATACAAATGGCGGAAGAAGACGAAGAGAAGCGGCCTTTTTACAGAAAGGCGTTTATTGTTACAAAAAGATGCCTTTTGGTTTGAAAAATGCAGGTGCCACCTACCAACGATTAGTGGAAAAAGCCTTCCACAAGCAGATAGGTAGGAATCTGGAGGCATACGTAGATGATATGGTCATCAAGAGCAGATCGGAGGAGGACATGCTCTCCGACATCAAAGAAACCTTCGACCAGCTTCGCTCCATAAATATGAAGTTAAATCCCAAGAAATGCTCCTTCGGTGTGGAAGAAGGACAATTCTTGGGGCATCTGATCACCAAGCAAGGTATTAAGGCTAATCCTTCAAAGGTTAAAGCCATCACAGATTTGCAGCCTCCTAAGTCCCTAAAGGAAGTGCAAAGTCTGAATGGAAAGCTAGCAGCCCTCAGCAGATTCTTGTCGAAGGGTGCAGACAGATCTTTACCGTTATTCAAAACACTCAAAGGATGCACAGACAAGAAGACGTTCCAGTGGAGTATGGACGCAGAAGCAGCCTTCCAAAAGTTAAAGGATTTCATGGCTATTCTACCTACACTAACAGCCCCTATCAAAGGCGAAGTGTTGTTCATGTATATTGCAGCCTCCTTCGAAAGCATCAGTACTGTGTTATTGGCAGAAAGGGAGAAGAAGCAAATCCCTATCTACTTCGTTAGCAGGGTTCTACAGGGAGCTTAGCTAAATTATCCAGCATTGGAGAAGCTTATTTTGGCCTTGATCCATGCTGCGAGACGCCTTCGAAGGTACTTCCAAGCTCACCCCATAACCGTACTTACTGACAAGCCAATTAAGCAGATACTCTCGAAGCCGGAGAAATCTGGAAGGATAGCTAAATGGGCTATCGAGCTAGGAGAACATGATATTGAATACAAGGGCAGAAACTCGGTCAAAGGGCAAATATTGGCAGACTTTTTAGCAGAAACACCCTCCAAACCGAAACATGACAGAAAGGTTGTTGAAAAGAAGTATGATAAAGCAATCGAAGGGTGGAAACTTTATACTGACGGAGCCTCCAGCTCCGATGCTTCCGGCACAGGTCTCATGCTCGTTGACCCCAAAGGGAAGGAGTACACTTATGCACTCCATTTTGAATTCGATGCTACGAATAATGAAGCGGAGTACGAGGCCTTGTTAGCAGGTCTCCGATTGGCCAAAGATATGGAAGTGGAAGACTTGGCTATTTTTGTTGACTCACAACTAGTAGCCAACCAGATAAAAGGCTCCTACGAGGCAAGACAACCCGTGATCAAGCAATACCTGGATAAGGCCAAAGAAATGCTCGAAGGGTTCGCATCCTACAACATAGAGCATGTTTGGAGAAACCAAAACAAGAAGGCGGATGCACTTAGCAAACTAGCATCAATGGCATTTGCTCATTTAACTAAGGAAGTTTTGGTCGAAGTATTGGCAGATAGGTCCATCGTCCAAAAAGAGGTGTCTGACGTAATACAAGAGGAAGACTCGAATTTGATGACTCCAATTAGAGAATATCTAATAAGTGGTATACTGCCAGAGGATCAGAAGTTGGCTCGAAAGGTGCGCATCAAAGCACCACGCATGAATCATGGGAAATTACTTATACATAAGGTCTTTTCTGTCCCCTTGGCTCCGTTGTGTAGGACCAAGGCAAGCTGCCAACATCATCCAAGAAGTGCATGAAGGATCCTGCGGACTTCACGCAGGACCCCGCTCCGTTGTCTCTAAAGTCATGAGGGTAGGATATTACGGCCTTCGATGCAGGGGATCTGCCGCCATCATTCGAAGTGTGAAGCCTGTCAAGTTCACTCAAGAGTCCCAAGGCTACCAAAGCAAGATATGACTTCGTAGCGTCCGCATGGCCCTTCAGCCAATGGGGATAGATATTGTAGGCCCTCGCCGGTTGCTCCAGGAGGAGTAAAGTTCTTGGTTGTAGCCATCGATTACTTCACTAAATGTGTGGAAGCAAAGCCTTTGGCATCCATCACAGGAAGACACATGGAAAAATTTGTGTGGGAACATATTATCTATCGGTTCGGAGTACCTCACATCATTATTTCAGATAATGGGAAGCAGTTCGCCGAAGGAGTATTCCCAGTGTTTTGAAGAGGTCTGAATATCAAACAATCTTTCACTTCCGTTTACCATCCTCAAGGTAACGGTCAAGTAGAAGTTACCAACAGAGACATCATACAAGGAATAGAATGAAGGATGGGATACAGTCATCACGGTTGGGTAGATGAACTACCACAAGTACTTTGGGCACATAGAACGCATATGAAGTCAAGTCACGGAGAAACACCTTTCAGCTTGACATACGGCACGGAAGCTGTCATCCCTTCGGAAGTAAGTGTCGAAACAGAAAGGGTCATGAACTTCGAAGCAGCAGATAACGAAGAAAGACTCCGTAGTAACCTGGACCTACTTGAAGAACGAAGGGAAATAGCCTCAATTAGAGAGGCCATCCACAAGCAAAAGATTGAAAGGTACTACAACAAGCAGGTCCGACCTTCGACCTTCAAACCAGGGGAATATGTCCTCCGACTCAATAGCGCAAGTAAAGCTGAGTACCAGGGTAAACTAGGACCTACATGGTAAGGACCCTACGTTATTAAGGAAGCATATGGCAACGGAGCCTACAAGCTGGAAACCTTGGAAGGAGACGCTATTGATAGAACCTGGAATGGCACTACTCTTCGCAAGTTCTACATATGAAACTTACAATGTCTAAGGACACATTTTATTTGCTTTCAATCAATGTATTTGCATTCTTCTCACTTGGGGAAAGAAGCATTAACGGTAGGCGTCTAGTATTCATTTCTTAAAATGATGTAATCCTCCCTACCCACTTAATGATAATAACACATTTCCCTCAAATCTCTTGTTTCATTCAATACAACAAAGATTTGTCCACCAAGTCGCTTTATAAGTTTCAATGTCGAAGGGATGTACAAAGACTAAACAACATGTCTTGCTCACATGCATAACATCCATCTCAACTTCACATTAACTTTCCTATATGGCCTTAAGGTATTTCAAGCCTTTCGCTGCCCAAAGGATCAAGACGGAGTGGGTCGCGACCCTTTGTCAGCAGTTAAATTATACGATTGCTAATATTCTTGGTGAAGTAACTACACACAATGAGGCTATGCATCTACCATATGCCTTAGGTTGTAAAAAATATTTTTACGCAAGTAAAAATAAAAAGAGAAGAACCACACATAGCAAAATTCAAGCCCTAGTGGCTTCAAAGTAGATTACTGACTAGTCTAACTAGTCTAAAACAGGCCGTAGCCTTAACGATCCAACAAAATAAAATATTGTCTTAGGCCGTAACCTACATCACACATGATAATTGTTTCATCAGGCACGAAGCCTGGAAAGGAACACGGACAATTGTTTTAAAACAGGGTACATACCACCCTGGGGATCAAATTACAACCACATGGTTGCCTTCATCAAACCTTGGAATGAGTGGGATCAGCTGAACCTGGAGAGGGAACCTTGGGTGACGGAGTCCTCTTGGAGGAAGATGGAGGCTGTATTGTCCTTGGCTTCTTGGCCAGCAGGTCCTCAATGGGGGCCGCTAGGTCCTTCATCACATCTGCAAGGAAAGTGAACTCTAAGGCAGTTAATTGATTACCTGCATCATCATACTCTTTTTCATGAGTAGCCCTGTAGTAAGGAATTTTCTCCAGCACCACCGGTTCCCCAGTCTTGGCTACCTCCTCCAAAGTGGTACACTTGCCATGGAAGATGGCAGCATTCACCACATTCCCAATAGCAATTCCCACATCATCACTATGGTAAAGTTCCATAGCAACATAGGGGATCACCTTGGTTACCAGATCCACTATGTCCTTCTTCAGCATCTTCAGACAAAGGTTTAACCCATCCACCTTTTCTCGAAGTTTGATCTCTTGGTCCAGCAACTTTGCCCTCTCTTGTTCGAGGCCCCCACACTTGGATGAAAGAACAGATATCTGCTCCTTATAACCAACAACCATTGAGCCTTCGATAGTTAACCTGCTGCACTCAGCCTCGCTTGTTGCTAGCTGACCTTTAAGATTTTCATTCTCAGCTCTGAGATCTTGCACCAAGGGGTTCTTGTCAAAATCCTCCAATGCTTCCTCACACTTCTTCTCCAGGTCTGCATACTTCTGATCCCTAGCCTTCTCCCTCCTCAGCATAACATCCATTTCTTCTCGAGATTTGGTGACAACACGGAGCAATTCCCTTGTCCTAGCATTGAGTTGGTTGTCAAGCATGCACTGGCGGACATAGCTTTTATCATGAAGGTCGCAGAGCCTCTCTATGGACATGTTATCCATCACCCCCTTCCACTTGGGTGGGATCACAGCTAACAAGTTGGTGACAAGCTAGGGGAGAAGGAAGTTCCTTCGTATCAGGAAGTCCTACAAGAAATGTACATTTCATTAACATATTATATTTGGTACCTAATTTTGTTTCACGTAAAAAAAAAAAAAAAACTTACCATGGATGTCATCGCCGCTGGGCCCTTCGATGGCTGGAAATTCCACAGCCTTACCCTGGGCACTCTTCTTCCGGGTAGTTCGAGAGGGAGGAGTAGGTAGAATGAGCTTTCTTTTCGAAGCAGATTTCACAGCTTTAGCACTGGCACCTTTCCTGCTTCGGACCCTCTCACCTATGCCGGAGGGTCCTACGATAGCCAATGTTCCTTCGGAGAATGGTTCGTCAGAGTCAGCAACGTTCTCCACCAACTGATCTTCTACATCAACGGGCTCCTTTGACGGTGGAGCAGAGGATACAGGCTCGATAGGCTTGGCTTCCACCTCATCTTTGTTTATGGACACGGATGGGGAGCCCACGCCATAGCTTCTCTCTTGGGGATTCTTTGGGAGAAAGCTTACCTCCTTTGCACCTCCAGCCACAACAAAGTTCCTGAACGACATCTCTGCACAAAGAAGCAAATAAGATAAATATCAGCGAGATAAGTTTTAGTTTCTTATGTTAATTTAAAAAATACATACTTTCTCCATCACAAATTATCTCAGGTACCAACGGAGACTCCTCCCATCTTTCAGCAATGCCACCATGAACACGATTGGCTCAGGGAAGGTGCAGCGGTCAAATGGATGACGAGCCAAACGTTGATACAATGGGTTTCTTCTCACAGTATAAGGCAATGGATCGGTAAACCTTTTCTCATCATATTGAAAGTCTGGGTTCAACAATGCAGAGTATCCAGGAGGGATAATGGTAGTTTAGATATAAAAGAACTTGCCTTTCCAGTTCCTTATGTTCGTAAAAGGTCTATCTATCAAAATGGGCACATCCCTTTCACCCCTCTTAGCCAAGGTCAACCAATCTCCTCCCGGGTATAGATTCAGAAAATCCCTAAGCACAGTCAAGGATGGTTCAAACCCATAAGCTTTGCACATAACAATGTATGTCGTAAGCTTGGCTAGGCCAAAAGGGTTGAACCTAGAAATGTGTACCTCATAATACCGGAGGAATTCTAAGATCAAAGGATGCAAAGGTATCCTAAGGTTGGAAGTGGTGAAAGCATGGGTATACAGGCCTACATAATTTTCAGGGGCATCAAATATCCCTTGATTTTTACTCGGTAGCATTATTTTATGCTCCTTTGGAATGGGATAATCAGTGAGGAACGCTTTAAGCTCCTCCCTGGTTAGTGTGTAGCCTTGTTGTTTTATCACAAATTTTTTATTGGTAGACATGATACCTTCTAAAGAACACAACAATGTATTTGAAATACAGAGAAGAAGAAGCGCTTTACCTTGTTTGGTCGAAGGCTTGATCGGAAGAAGTTTTAGTAGGTGAAAAACTTTGGGCGAGAGTTAAACTTTGTTAGGGTTTTCTTGTTTTTGCATTTTATATACCCTACAAATGTTGCATCTCAGCCCTACACGTGTCCGGACTTATCCCTTTCCTACCGGATTTCAAACCATTTTTAAATTTTGAAAGGATGTTTACTTTTACCGAGGAAATAGGGGTAGTTAGGATTAATCTTGCATTTATTACGGTCAATAATTACAAGCCTTTTCATCTTCGTTCGTTTTTTGTGACGAAGAGGAGGTTTCGTTTTTATTTCTGAGTCATAAGCAATATTTCTTGTTCGTACATATCACTTTCGACTGGGGGGCTTGATGACGTACCCTCCGATCAGGTCGAAGGACCCCCCTTCGGCCTCAGTCGAAATTGCATTACGAAGACCCAAGTCTTTCTTCATAAGTCATTGGTGGCGTAAAACCATTCATCATTGACATGGTTATCAGTTGGGAATCTGCCAGCCGAAGGCCTATTCCCTTCGGTGTCTTCCCTTGAAGATGCCAAGACAAATAAGAACCTTGACTTGGTCTTCCCCCACGTTCCCACTATGTCCTTAGCTTCCCCGCCAAGTCCGAGATAGTGGGGATGAAGCCCTAGCGGTTACCATAAATCAGGAGACGCCCCCCATGATCTCCTAAACATGTGTTAACACTCTCCAAGCTATTTTCATCACCTATAAATAGGTTGGACGAGTCATTTCAATGGTATGTTCACTTAACACAGTATTTCACATATATCATATTATCCATAACTCATATCATATACTTATTCACACGCCGGAGGTGGTTCGCAGGGCCCAACCCCTGCGCAATCACTTAACGAAGTGTCTACTATTTCTTATTGCAGATTGACTACAAGTTTGGCGCAAGCATATCACCCCTCATACCCTTCGATCACCATCGAAGGCCTGGTCGTACGAATTATTGTACAATCAACCACCATCCAGAAGAACAACCAAATCCACATCCAAATCTGTGAAAAAGCCAAAGGACTCTTGGATTTCTCGAGCAAAGACAAGGATCGTTAAAGCTGTCAAGCAGGTCAGGAAGAAAGACGTGCTTTACAAAAAGCTGAATTTTCTCGCTGACCAGGTCCAATATCTTCATGACGAGAATGACAAGATGTCAGCTGAAAGGGAGTACATCCAGAAGTTCATGCAACGTGATCTTTAAGGGGAAATGAACGAGATGATCAAAGGTTACACTCACAAGTTCCTTCTTGACATCGTTCCTGGGGTGGCAAAAGAAATGTACACCGCACAACTCTATCGAATCTATTGCATTTGGCCAAGCAAACTATGAGATCAACACCTATGACAATAAACATCAATCCAAATGATCCCATAATATTCTCATATGCTGAATTGGTTTCCAGGCTGGTATCTCAAATGTCTAAACGATCTGCAAAATTTACTTCTTACGAAGGTAAATTGTTTGAAGCATTGCTGGAATACCAACTCAAATCAGCATGCCTAAACGTCCAAGAGACGATGAAGACAAGGATAAGGATAAAAATGACGAGCCTAAACGTCCAAAGCAGTCTGGAGAACCATCATTTATGCCACCACCACCCCGAAGGACTTCACCACTAAGACGATCTCCTCCTCACTCTTCTACTGACAAACCTCAGGACTCTGAGTTACCACCTCAGACAGAGAAAACCGGTGATCACTTTGAGTATACTGGTGGTGACGATGAGGAAGTTCCTGAGCCCCAACAACAACCCAATCCTCCAGCTTCAACAAAGAAACCATCATCCTCATCAAAGCCAAAGAAGAAGAAGAAGACGCCTAAGGCTGATGTCATCTCATGGCTCGACGAAGATGACACCGAATTTGAATGGTTTTCTAAACTTGTTGATGCCACTCCCGCTCTTACTGATGATCCAGATATGGTAGAAGGTCGTACGTTGGAGCATGCTAAGTTACTGCAAGAGAAGTTCCGTGTGAAGAAGATGACGAAATCAGAGTTGAAACGAATCAAGAATGAAGCATTTCAACGACTCAAAGACAGCTCGGAAAGTGCTATTGAAGCTAAATATCACCATAATAATATAACACGAGCCATGTCTAACAACATTGATTGGCTCAACCCTGAAGCAAACATCGACTTCACCAAAAGAGACAACCCTCCATACTACACCGACTGGTCTAAACCTCTACCAACGATTGGCCAACCAGATCAACCTAGGATTCCATTTCGCTACTTCTTCAAAAAAGATTTGGAATTTATTCTACACGGTAGCGATGGTTCAAAGAAATACGCTACTTCACTTACACTTCCGTTCGGACCATATACTCCAAGCTGCATAGCCATCGAAGAAAAGGCTACCCACATGTTTTCCAACAGCGTGGAACGGTATGATATTGATGCAATGTACGGGATTCACCATTGGCCAGAACGCCGATGAATCTACTACAAAAGCTGCCAGGTTCGAAAGTCTCCACATGAAGTGTAAAGTGATAAAGGGATCGTTGCTGTTAAGCATGTCACCCTTTCGTCTAAATGGGATTACACCTTTCTCAAGACTATCGTGGTCAAAAGACAAGACGAAAGGGATTATGAATTCTGTGAAGCGGACTTTCAGAACTTGTCTCTCAACGACATTGAAGATTTGTATCTTGCCAAAGTCCGGGAAGAATCGATATTTCTCGTGAAATTTAACGTGAATACATCAAGTCCTTGCTCATCTTCATCCGAAGCATAGTGATCCAGGAACGTGTAGAAGATTTACAACTTGCTGTTGAATCGTATTAGACTCGTGTCAACTTCACGGACCTCAGCTAGAACTTCCTGATATCAACCATCTTCCACAATACACTCTTGTCAGCAAACCATTTGGAGTAGTTTACCGCAGTGAACTACAACGCAACTGCTTAATGGCGTGTAGAGATCTTCATAAGTTTGGAGATCACACAATGAAGAGTGTCAGGGACGGCTTGGCTTATAGGTTGAAGGAGATACATGAAGGAATTGGTTCTCCAAAGCGATGAAATTCTTAGGATAGACGGGATGTGAAGAGGATCATCACTCGAATTGATGAAAGGTTGTACAGAAGGGACCAGTTCAGAACTCTAGAGAGCTTCGTAGGTGGTCATCCCAGGATTACTCTCACAGGTTATCAACGCACTGTTCGCATTCCTGGAAAGATTGATGGACTGCCTGGTACCCCTTAAACTGTTTTTATTTCATATTAATTTGGATGTGTGATTTTATAATGAATATAGCTTGTGCACACATATCAGTGTACAACCCGTTCTTGTAATGAAAGGACCCTGTGGTACGCTTCAGTGCCACAATCCTTATAAAAGGAGCGAAAGCTTCTTACTTTTGAGTAAAACTTATCAAACCTTTCATTTTTCAAAGGTTTTGCTCAAAAGAACAAGTACTTCCCCTTATGTTTTTCAAAACCTCAACAGTTTATATCACATGTTGAGGGGGAGTACTTGGAGAAAATCTTTGTTCAACAAATTGTTCTTGTGATAACCTTCCTACAAAACTCGAAATAGACATATTTGATATCAAAATTTTGTCAAAAATAACATTTATATGCCATTTTTGAGGGGGAGAAAAATATGTGATAAGAAATATGTTGTGTTTTGCTACTTGAATCCTCGTGTGAAAAGACTTCAACCCATGAATTGACGGGATCTGAACAGTCATACATTGAAAAGATTCGTCTTCCAAGACTTATCCAAGTAAATTGTACCCATTCAAGAAGCTCTTGATAGACATGAACTTTGACGGGTTTGACAACCTTTCGGGGTTGTCCACATCTTCAAGGTAGTTATTAGAGCTAGTTGTCACCTAAAAGCTGACAATGTACCTCTTTAACTATGCAACGTAATCGTGTCTCGCAAGGAATTGTCTATCTTGAGTCGATCAATTCAAAAAGTGCACGCTCTTCTCTCACTGTGCAGATTTCTCTCAAAACTCTTAAGCACATGTGGAGGGGGAGTATTTCAGAAAATTTAAAACTCTTGAAGTGTTCAAACATGTTTTTCATTCACAAACACTTTAAGAGATTTTCATGAAAATGGTTTTATGGCAATGGAGTTATAAGGTGATTAAGGTTAGGAATAATCGTCCTATGATCCGCCAGAGCCGGAGGGATCTACCCAAAGACACTACCAATAGTTAGAATTAGAAGTCCTCAGGTATGATTATAAAAAGGAGAAAATGAGAATCGGAGAAAGAAGGAGTTGAAGAATTAAAAAGAAAAGCAAAGAAAAGGGTGAAAAGAAACAGCCCTTCAGATTATTCAACTTAGGGCAAACACCGGGTTCAATTCATATGCTACTGGTTGTCACTTGATGACGCCAGTATTGAAGATTAAAAGTCGTCATGGACCCAGTGACGCATGCACTAAACCTTCTTAGCCACTCAAGTTTCTCTCAACAGAAGCTTGTTGCATTCTCACAGGGAACCCTACGTAAACTATCGGCTTTCTCTTAGAGATTGCTGGTATTGAAGAAGGAGACCCTCTCCCTAGTATCCGCTCAGGAAAACCAAAACACACTATTGAGTCTAGAGCCACGCGATTCATCAAAAGATCTCATAGGTACACTTGACATTTCATCACTTGTTGTTCAACAATAAGAACAACAGTGGTACGTTATCGAGTCCTACACAGATCCTAGCAATCTGTCGAGAACATTTATGAGAAGTTCATAATTGTGATCCTCAGTGAGTGAATGGAAACTCCTGACATGGTCAACATCAAACAGCCCTGACAGCAGGTCACTTCGGTAACTCTCCGTGGATTACGCTTAGTGTGTCTCAAACGGTCTACAGTCGTGAGGTGATGCTTCGGTGTATCTCAGCGACTCATCTGAACTGTAGGTGTACTTCGGTACATCGCGTTATCTCACTTGTGGGACTCCAGTTCAGGAACGGCCTTTGTAAGAATTAGAGTTGTGTTTTCACACTATGCTGTTAACACTCTCGAAGTTCAAACCTGTAAGTGCCGGAATCCGCTTATTACTAACCTTTCTTATGTTTTCTTCTTATGGAAGCTCTGGAGCGGACTGATCGTACAGATTCTTCACATGCTCATACCAACATCATCACTAATGGAAGTTCTCTCAAAAGGCAACACAAAAGTTAGAATTATTCTTCGTCAAGTCAAAGAATCTACAAAGTTTAAAGACTAAGAGAACTTCATCAGCACTGAAATCCAACGTCAAAGAGCGTGTGAGCATGTTGAAGAAAGACGTGGAGACACTGGAGCAACGAGGCTGACCTGATGCAGACAACAACAACATACTATCACTACCATCACAAAGAACAAAGATCAAAGAACAAAGAAAATGATGACGTCAAAGCGGAACTGTTCAAAGGAAACAATTTCTCTACACTCGGGAGATTGTTCGAATCAAGGCAATTCTTCTCACAAGAAAGAAGAATGTCTGAAGACGTCAAAGCTACTATTACATCAACACCTTCACCGTTCACATCATCAATCACTAACACTTAGGGGGAGATTGTTGGAATCACTCCTAAACTAGAATTCAAGTGTTAGTAATTAATATGTAATAGTTAGCTTAATTTGGCCTTTATGTTTGTTATTAAGCTAAGGCTTATGTAGAAGGCCCATAAGCCTTGGCCCAAGTCCAATAAGGAAAGGAAGGGATTAGGAGTGTTGCCCTAGCTCCCTCTCCTATAAATACCTTTGTAATACCCTCACTTGAGGGTTGGTTGTTCAATTCATTCACTATTACACCTTACGCCTAACTCTTGATATATTCATCTCGTGTGTGTGTGTGTGTAGTTGTTCAACCGATCTCTATCTCTTCTCTATTTCTACATATTGATGCTTGTGTTACTAATATGGTGACCTAACAATCCCTATGTTGGTTGATGTCTTATGCAGCACGTTTAGCGGATCATATGTTTAATAGGTTCTATTTCTGGTTCTGTTTTCTGAACTAATGTGTATGGTAGAACCTTTTTTGTATCGGCTGTTGCAGTTAGTAAGTGGCAGCAATTCTTGTTGCTTATGTTTGGTAAGCCGGCATGTTATGTAGTAGGTAATGAATTATGGTTGTGTTTTGTTACTGATAACTTTGTGTTGTTTGAAATTTTCTCTTTAATCTAGGCTGCGTTGATGCTCTTTTATTATAAGTGTGATTATCACGGTTGGTATGGGTGTCATGTATCTTTAGCATAGGCCGATGTGTAAAGCGAACCCTTTAGTTGCTTTGTGTAGGTACACAACCTTTTTTTTTAATAATTTTTTGCTAGAAAGCTGCCGGTGTTCCTGTTGTTATTGGTAACTTTCGGCGTGTTCTTATTATTGTATGTAGCTGATGTAGTTTGCATGCTTTTAGTGATAAGGAAAAGTGTGTCAGTAGTGGTATGCACTGGTGCTGAGGGTATGTGTTCTGTACCTTTTGTGGCCTATAAATGCTATTGTTCATATTTCTCTATGTGCTTATTATTTTGCTCTATCAAAGCATTTTTATTAAAAATATGTCACATTCCGCATGTCTTGGAGAACTTGGTTTTGCATGTGACAGTGATGATTTGCAAGATCAGATGTGTCTATTCTTTGAGAGAGAGGTTATCTTGACACGTGAATGGGAGAGCATGGCGCGTGCTCGTTGTTTGGAGATTGGTTCACGGATCGAGTATTTGGAAGACCTGATCCGAGAGATTCTTCAAGAAGGGAATGGGTTGGTTGCTCAGAGGTCTTTGGTGTTTTTGAGGGATGTTGAGGCGCGTGAGCGTGCTAAACAGGAAACCTTCCAAGCAATGGTGTGTGATGCACATGTCGCTCTTCGCTCTGCTGCTGGGTATATCAATAATATTCGGGCATTGTGATGGTGCTTTTCGCATGTATGCTAGTTCTTTGTGTCTGTGTTTCTGTTGCTGTGTGTCTGGGTTTATGCTACTGCAAGTAGTTTATGCGTGTTCTTTGTGCGCATCTAGGTGATGGTTGTGGTATTAGTTATGTTGTGATGTGTGGTATTGTTGATATGTTTTTATTATTTTCAGTTGGTAGTGGTGCGTTACGGCCTGTAAGAACGGTCCCTAGGTTTTAGGATGTCTTTCATTTCTGTAACGTGTATTCTCATAAAGGGCTGTTCCAAGTGTCATACTCATGGCTGATTGTTTTAAAAGCCACAGACTGTGGTACCTGATGGCGTATGTAATTGGTTTGTACGATCTCATGTTTAATGGATGTTGTATGTGTATTTGTTTTATAAAGTTTTGCATGTAATGAAATCTCTTTTTATGACTTTTACAATTAGTGCTGTCAACATTTTCTGATAGTGTTGCTATTGTTTGTCTGTTAAATGCTAACAGTTTATGACACCTGCTTATATGCAATAGCGTTGCGATGTTCCTGTTACTACTTCGGCTTGGCCAGCATGTGTGCGCTGTAACAGTCGCTTATATACAGGAAAATTGCCATGCCTTAAAGTACACGGCTGAAACTTATATTCACAAAAGCATTAGATTACAGGATACAAAATTATGCAGCTATCCCTGCATGGTACGCATGCGTGCGATGCTTTACGACACTGTTTTATACTTCTAGCTAATGTACATCCTGACCTGTTTATACCTATCCGGGATGATAGAAAATTATGCAGTTGTTCCTGCAATTTGCGCGCGCCTGCTGGACGCTAGCTTAGGGTAGTACAGGTCATGTAATTACACGTACGGCACATAGGTTGGGGCTATACTTATAGCCATATCTGTTATATTAAGTATGCATATATGAATACCGGTACCTATTTGTTTGGGTGGATCTAGTCTAGTTTCGGTTTCTTTGCGCTGTGTGAGGAGGATCCCTCTTCGGGTGTTTGGAACAGGCCCTTGCAAACTGTGGTTGATTGAATATCTGCTGGTTCCGCTTCCTTTTCTATGGGCTCATCTGATTGAGGGGGCGGGGTGATAATACCTGCGACAGTGTCTGTCACAACAGGAGTCTGTGTCCCACTTTCTGCAGTGGCAGAAGAGGCCCCTTTTTCTGCATGCGGTGGATTTGGTGGGAGCGCTGGTAGCGGAGCAGGCGCAATTCCATCAAGGATGAATTTTGGAAAGCCTCTACGGCTGCCTTTAGCAAGATGCATGTGGAAAACATGTGTTGTATTTTCCAGTTGCTGTATAATTGGTGGCAATGCCAGCGGATTTGGTTCAGGTATGTAGCTAATCAGGTCGTTTACCTTCAGAGCAACTAATGAATCAGCCTCTGGGCTAAAACAGGTGACCATGACGCTCCCAGTGTCGTCAGCTATGATGATCCTAAATGAGTAGCTGTTATCATAATTTACGTCATTAGGCGTATGTGAACAATGAATTTGATTAAAATGTATGTATGATATGTAACGAATTATTTTCATAAAATCTTTTAAATAACACGCTGTTAAAGTTGTTTCTCCTACTTGTAGTTTGCGACCGGCTTCATTCCCGGCTGCTGGCAATGCCTGTGTGGCATATTTTCTGCTATTTTGTTACCACAGACCTTGCATCGGTTAAAGTACCACGCATATTGCTCGTCAATTCTCACAATTGCAGCATGTGTTGTGAATTGTTGCTGTTGAATGCAGGATAAAAAAAGTTGTCATTGCAAGTTTTTGTTGACCCTTTTTTGTTTTATAAGTAATTTGCTTACCGTGATACTCTCGGGAGTGGCTTGTGTTAGCATACTGACAGTTGTAAAACGATGGGTAGGAGGTTCGTCTGTGTGAGGCATGTCCACTGCCGGTAGCTGCGGAGGTTCTGCCATAAAGCCCATTTCGTTGTACCTGTATGAATGCTATGTCATTGGTTGTGCAGGTTAATGAATGCTAGTTTTTGGATAAAGTATCAAAACTGTACACTTGGCGGATACGGTCAGTCTCTTCAACGCATGGATTTAAATAATAGTGTGTTGCCGGCGTTGCTGAAAGCTGTAATCCTCCTGTTTGTTTCAAATGGTTTATATTTTTGTCAGTAACATTCTGTTGCTATGTATTATGTGGTGTTTGTAATAATGGGATGCATACCTGAGTATCTTTTAGCCCAGCAACAACTCACACCGATGATCACTGGCTGTTCCATATAAGCTAGTGTCTGTGAAGGAAAGCAAGTGGCCATCTCATTCCAGAGTGTCAGCGTCACGACATTACCACTGTAGGGCGAATGTTAGATATAGATGCTATGGGTTTGTATGTACGCTGTGTTAATAATTACTGGTCCTTACTTTAAGTTCTGTATGTCAACATTCCTGCGCAGAATCCTGTTGGTTGTTGCGTCACCGAATTCTTTAATAGGCCCAATAGCTCGGATTATTCCTATGTAATCTGCGTATATATTACCAGAATTAGATTTGCTGATTTTTTTGACGAAAAAGGGCATGTGATGTATATTATACCTGTCATTGTATAATCCCTGGTATCTGCCCGCTGGCCTAATTCGTTGTATGCAACAAAATGAAAGTGATGTTCCGGGAACCCACGGTCTTCAATTTGAGTCACCTGAGTGTATTTTCCAAATAGCAATGTCATAGGATTGCTTAATGTGTGCTGCCAATTCTCTATTTTTTTGCACCCGAAACGCTCAATCCTGTAGCACAATCCAGGCTCAAGTTTGGTGTCGAAGATTTTCATGTCCCATAGCTGGACATTTTCTTGAATGGCGGTGGCCTATTGATGGCAAAGTCTGTAAGGTTTATGGCATTCGGTGAAAGCATAACGTACATTAAAAAATGCGGACGCTTACATTTTTGTCTAAAAGGATAAAGCAAAGGCCCGTTGGATTCGGATCGGGAACGTTTTTGAGATCCATTTTCGGTATACCTTTACTTCAAGTGGCTTGTCGAAATCGGCAGGTTTCAAGTTCATCAAGTCAGGAGTTTCTGGTTCCAAAAGTGGTCCTTTGCCTTTGTCTGTTGCAGGGGGTGTTGCCGATTCGTCTGTTTTTTCCTGTTGTTCTTCGATTACAGGGTCCGTAATAGCTTTGCCTTTATCTGCCATTTTTCTGTCAATTGGAAAAAAGAGTGTCAATATCCATTTAGCACTGGATAATACAGTGTTTATTAGTGAAGACATACATGGGTAACATACAAATAAATGCTCTATAGGCAAATAGTATGCTATGCACAGTGGGAGAAAGGACCTTTTCGTTCATGAATTTTGAGCAAACCTAATGGTACAACGTTAAAGATAGTGACAATGATTTTCACGTCGCTCATCTGCTGGATGTGTGTTGAATACATGAATAGCTTTAGGATACCTGGGAATATGAAGGGCAAAGCTGATAGTAGAGGCATGAACTTCTTAGCTGTTTTGGATACGGTTAACGAAACACTAAAGGCGAGAGGTGTAACTCTACTGAATTAGTAACCGTTAACGAAAAACATGATAGGCCGTGGAATAACTAATAAATAAAAGGTAAAAAAATAAGGTAGTGCATTGTCAAGCGGGCAATATAAACCGGGAAACTATAAATAGCATTTAAAGTGTGACCTAATCTAGCATAATCCTGATAATAAGTCTGCATTCATAGCCAACAACGGGTTAAAGAGAATATGATAATAGCAGGTTATAGACAATATCGTATTGCAAATGCAGGTAAGCATTTGGGTGCAGCAAGAACATATATATTATGTGTGCTATGGAGAACGACTTTGCGAGGCAAAAAATGCCTGTAACCTGTGGCATAACAATTTTATTAAGAAAGTCTTTGTAAACAATGTTTTTTGTGGTGTTAGGCTGCCTCCCTAGTGATGGCGTAATAACCATTTTTAAACCTGCGGGTGATGTTGCTCGGGAAAGGGCAACATATAATTAGCCGTGACCAAAAATCGGCTCCGGAAGATAGACACCAATTTTTTTTAACGATTGTCCTTGGCTCTTATTAATCGTCATCGCATAACAAACTTTTGCAGGAAACTGCTTTCTTTTGAAAATGAACGGCAGCTTATCGTCGTTTGTTGTTAGTAAAATCCTTGGTATGAACACCTTTTGGGCTATTTGTGTGCCTGTTATAATTTTTGCTTCAATAACCCTTGAAAGCATCTGACTAACAATCATTCTTGTACCATTACACAGACCCCCGGCTAAATTTAAGTTCCGAAGCAGCATTACTGGTGTCCCGATCTTAAGTTCTAGTGTATGCGGTGGCAGGCTGGAAAATGTTAGTGAATTAAGGTATTCGGCTGGATAAAGCAACTCCGTTGCGCCTCCGTCATTTGTCCTTGGGATTGCTTGGTCGACGCTGCTGTAGAAATGGCTTTCGTTGTCTAATGCCTCCATCACTTGTTTGTTGATGATATCCGCTGTCTCATTTTTTGGGCATACTATTGCCTTCTCTTGTAAAACCTCGGCACACGGCTGTTCCAATGTTTGATGATCATATATAAAGTCTATAAGTTGTTGTCTGCCTTCTTCAGTTGGTGGGAAACAATACTTTTCAGGCATTTGAATCCGTGATGAATTTTCAGGGTCGTTAGCGTCAGGCTCACCAAAGTTTCCGTTCCCTATGTCTAATAACCATGATGAAAATTGCTGTAATTCTTCGTGCTGAACTGGTGTATTTGACGGTGAATGTACACGCATATTCTGATGCAAGGCAAAGATTATGAAGTGGCACCAAAGGTATGATTCAGAAATTGATGAACCGATAATATCATTTTTCGTACCCTTCTTCTTAACTGGTAGTGTTTGCCTGAAATCGCCACCAAGCATTATAGTTCTGTTGCCAAATACTTTGGCTGGAGCATCGAATATGTCCCTTAATGTGCGGTCCAGGGCTTTAAAGCACTTTCTATCATTCATAGGAGCTTCGTCCGAAATTATCAAATCTGTTTGTTTTAACAGCGTTGCAAGCTGTGACCCTTTCTTGAAGCCGCACACCGACTCGTCTGTTAGATTTAGAGGGAGCTTAAACTGCGAATGTGCTGTACGGCCAGATGGCAAAAGCAATGATGCAATACCAGACGATGCTACGGCAAGTACAATCTTCCCTTCCGACCTGAGGCTGGTGATTATTGTCTTCCAAAGGAACATTTTTCCTGTACCTCCATGGCCATACACAAAGATCATCTGTTGTTTCTCGTCGACCACTGCTTCCACAATGATGTCAAATATCTGACGTTGTTCAACATTGAGTTTTGGAATAAGCATCTGTTTTTCTTTTGCGAGCTCATTTCGGTTGTAGCTTCTTTCCTCCATAATGCTTCGGTTCCTTAAAACGTGGACCAAATCGTCAGGAGGCATACATATACCAAAATCTGGGAGTGATTTACCATAATGTGCTAACGCTGCTTGAAGTTCATACAAAATGCCCCCTTTAAGTTGCGGCTCATCGACATGTGGAAACTCCACGCCATGGATAACTGACAAAATTCGTGGAATGTCATCTGACATGTATTGCCAGAAGGAATTCCATAGGCTGGATGGATTCCGAACGTCACAGAACACCAGGATTTGTGTGAACAATGCTCTAATTTCAGAGGCGGATCCTGACGCTGCCGCTTCCTGTAGAGCCACAAACCATTCGCCATCATCTTCTAGCAAACCAAGTGCCTCTGCCGCAACCCTGTTTGTTAGATATGTGCAATTGTTAACAGTCCGAATTCCCGGGAAAGAAGTGCACCCCTTTTGATGACATAGTAACAACCGCTGATAAAATAGGTCCCCCAAACTCGGATGGACGTACGTCAACCGACCTATTGATGGTTTATTTGTGTTTTTTCTTGGAAACCATTGCCTGTCTTTTTTGGACCAAACGAACTCTGAAGGGAATTGCAAGTACGTAAGACGTCTCCCAATCCCATACAACCTGTTGAAAGCTAACCATTCAGTAAGAGTGGTTCTCTGCGCCCAAGCATTTTCAACTACTGATTGAAGACGTTGCCCATTTCTGAAGGTAATGTGTTGCATGTTTTCAGCGTGCACAGTTAGTATTTGGACAGCCGGATCTCTGCTGTGTATGTCGAAACCAAGGATGCGCCAACATGCCTCATGAGGTCCGATGTAACGTGCGTCCATAAAATTCTTGATTTCATCGATAACTATGGCACGCTCGGTTGGGGCCGATGGGGAGGGTGCTGTTTGACAATTGTCTTGGCTTAACACATCACGCGGCCTAGTTACTCTGGCAACGATCCTATCTGTACCCTTGGATATGTACTTGAATAAGTACTTGATCAGCATACTCCATCCACAACATTCTACGTTAATGTGTGCATAGAATGCAATAGACATCATCCGATTATACGGCACCACATATCCGTTATCAAGGCGGACGTTATGCCTCTCACGATCAATGTATCTGTCCCTCAGTCGGTAATGCACATAACCTTTGTCGTCAATGAATGTGTTTGAGCAGTAGTCTTTTGGGAAAGATTTTTTGCATGATGTTCTTCCTTGCATACACGCCGCAGATGGAAAAGCAGGACCACAGGGACCATGAATCATGAATTCTGTGACAACTCTAAACGATTCAGGATCAGCCAACCGGTCAGGCAATTCGGCTGACACACACCTGTCTATGTCTTCGACCGTCATTGTCCTGGAGTTATTGCTATTCCATAAAAAAAATGGAAGTGTGGCAAACCCCTTTTCTGGAACTCAACAGTGTATAACACTGAAAACGGACAATGCATTAATTAGAATCGAAACAAATATGATTACATCAAGTTTTTTGTTACATATGGTGCAAATATGGAGACGAATATATGAATGAACAATGAAAACTAATTATACCATAAACAGACATCGTTACATAAACTTGCTGAGAATATGCATTCTGAAAATGCAGTTGAATCTGTAGAGAAGCACTAAAAAAGTGTTTAAATATAAGTGTAGCTGGGCATTTCATAGTACCTGCAATGACTGGGCCAAAGGGTTGCCGGTCTCTGACATACTTTATAAGATCATGTATTTTTCTTTTAAATACCCTATCAATTATCTCGGGACGATCTGCTGCTGTCAAGTGAGGAAACGTCTGCATGTATTCTTCAATTTCTGGCCATCTTACATTGCATGTGAAGGTCACAAAAAAAGACGGATTTCCGTGAACTCTACATATAGCCAATGCATCTAAGTAGTGACTATACATATAACGCGGACCCCCTGTGAAAGATGTTGGAAGTATTATTCTCAAACCAATGTCTGAACCCTCGCGGTCTCCTCTGGCAACAACATCATAGACCTCCGCCAAATAGTCACCTCTGATATCGGACTGGTTCTTGCGTATGAAGTCCATCCTGCTTTGTTCCATACAACAATATGCCATCACAACATATTGTTGGAAAATTCGACCACCCCTTGTAATGAGACCATATTTGCCGACCCTATCATGTATCTGGTAAGAATAGTACTGATGCATTGTAATTTTTTTGTCGTCTTCAGTGTCCACAGTTTCAGCGCCAACCAACCTTAATCCAGTATAATAGCCTTGCTCCCCGTAAACGAACAACAGTGGCAAATGGAATGCCATGTAGCACGGGTGAAGTTTGTTAACCCTTTGAGGATCACCTGAATGTGACTCGATGATGATGTCAAATTCAGATTCACTTAGTGGACCGTCTTCAAAAACTATAGCGCCAATGCAATCTGCAGTTGGAAGTTCATATTGAGGTGCGCTAACGACGTTATATAACCTCACCTTAAATGCCAGAACATCAGCTTGCTGTAGCTTGTCCCTAGCAGACCTAAATAACTGGACCAGCGCATTATGTTCATCCAGGACACGTATCAAACCCTCAACTATATCCCTCCTTAAACCACTTCTATTCCCATCACGAAAATGGCTCGGCCTATTATCCACTTCATGGTCGGTATCATATATATAAAGCTGCAGAAATCGTGGATCCTTACCTTCTTCTGGGCATAGCCTCCCAACACGGTGATATATTTGCCCAGATACTTTGAAAACATATGGGCCTCGACCATTATTGATAGTATCATCAATCGTTGCGCCTAACGACGTCATGGAAAACATCTGGTTATATGCACGTATATTGTTCATGAAATGGTTGTCAGAATAAAGTTCCTTCACATATTCTGGGTAGTCGGTTGGCGTAGGCAAACGCACACTGCCACCTCTACAACACTTGTTATACAATGGTCCTGAACGCCTTGTAGAAACGCTTAGCCGCTCTTCATACCAGAATCGAGCATGGAAATATCGGCAAAAACAGTCAGACGGCCCAAAGGCTTTATATTCGGACGGTGGGCCTACAAAATGTGACACGTCAGTCGGTCGCAAACAAAGCCTTAAAATATATACACAGGCAATGTAAATCGTACGATAACCATAGATAAAACATACGAACCATGTGCTACTGATGATTGGTCATGCAGCCTTGCCCTTGGTATTTGCTGAAAAGTAAATTAGTCATTTCCCTGCACCTTTGGACCAGATGAGGTGCCTGCTTCATTGTTGATTCCAAATGCTGTTGACATAAAGAAAAAAACGATTAATATGTGCATAAGGTGGAGAACTCAAGTTCTTATGTAACCATTCTTCCATATAAACACCACAAAGGTACTACGAATACTATCATACACCGTACCCCGACGTGAAGCAGGCTGCTGCAAGGGACAGACAAAGGACTCTGAAGACATAGCCTGATTTGGTATCGCTGGCATCCGTCGAGAAGTAGACTGGTCGTTGCCCAGATTCCTTGAAACGGATGAATTGCCTACTTCATTATTCCCTCCAAATGCTGCTGAGATAAATACAAATGGTTAATATGAGCGTGCGTCACACAACTAAAGCTCTTATATAAGGAAGCTTTCATATAAATACCATTAAGATGCAACAAATGCTATGACACTACTTACCACGAAACGAAGCATTTTCCTGCAAGGAATGGACAAACAATTGCGAAGGGTTCACTGGATCTAGCATTGGAACTGTATCCATTGGAGCGGCAGATAAAACTACGTTCGGCCGACCAAGGAAAGGCAGTTGTGGTAGAGGCATAGATGTAGTCATTGCGATCATTGGGGCAGGACTTGTTAGCAACAACTGCTTCTGATCATGAAAAAAGCAATAAACAATAACACCTAACAGCAATGCAAAACCTCCACGTACTAAAAAGCTAAATAAAAAATATCGTGAAAAACCATCAAACATATGAGTGCCACCAACCGAGGACATAGTATCCACCCTGTTCAACCTACCACCGTCGATAGACACAGCATCTTGAGAAGCAATTCGCCTGGGTCTTTTAAGAACATACTCCAAAGCATCGCGAGCTTCTAATTATGTGGCGAAAATTTCCAAAAGTTAACATACATAGGGAACGCATAAAAGATGCTGATAATAATAGACATACATATTGGATACAATACGTATGAAAAACAAACCTCCAACTGAGCGTTTGCCCTGCCTAATGGACAGACATCGTGATGAAACAGACACCGAATCAGCCTCACGCATACTGATTGGAAGGTAATCCGCGTCCATTTATTGACTGGCATTGTTTGCCGTAGGAAGGACTTTGCCTGAACAAAAATCCAAAACCATGGGAGGAGTTGGTCGGGCTGCATACAATAATATGAAAAGAGGAAAACCATTAGTTAGCATACCAAATATAAAAAGGTTATTACGTAAAAAAATAGTATGCAACAAAAAAGGAAGTGTAACCTACATCCAAGCGGAATTGGCCAGGATGATGCTTCTACCAAAGGTGCTCGAGCCGTAGCAGGCACAAACGACGGCGTCGCATTTGTATCCTCATATGCTGGCACCATAGGTACATCCATAGCCAACGAATTCCGTCGGCCATGAACCACCTGACGTTTCGGTCTCCCCCTTGTTACGGGCACATGCAACTGGTGTGACATTACGACCACCACCTGTGGCCAGAAAGGAGGTCTCCCCTCTCCCATAAGGCTGCACACCAACTGGAAAAGCACACTCAGAAACCGCATGACACAACCCCCATCCAGAAGGACCTATGACAGCATCATCAACCTGCAAATGCAAACGAAATGAGCACACATTTTGAAAGACACACAATAAGAAATACATAACAGCAGGCAAAAAAAACGTACCCCAATAACATCAGCACCATGGGATTCATTAGCAACAACTGTTGTCATTTTTTTTCCCTATCCTTTTGAATATAACCTTCATGGTTGTCACCAAACTTCCTTTTCGATGAAGAATCACACGCATTCTCACATACAATAGGATAAAACGCCTTAAGAGCGCATGAACGATCCGGCACCGATAGATCACGGTGGACTGATAGGTCATGGAATGCACCATCACCAACTGAACGTGTCAAAAAAGGTACCGAACTGCCCGAACTCCGAACAACCGCATCAGCAGCCAAGCCGCAACCAACAAATGGTCGAACACAGTTGTCGGACATAATTTCAAGGGCGGTGACAATTGACGTGATTTATTTTGTGGTTTGCATTCGTAACTTGGAAAAATAATACGGAACAACTTACCGGAGCATAACAAAAAGCAAATAGGTACAAATACGAAAATCTTATGACGAAAGAGTATTCGGATACCGATAACAAAGAAAAGCAAAGAAGTTAGCAACCTCACAACATTCAGAAACAAATATCCTTACATGCAGGTTTAAAAAACATCGAAACAAACGCAAACTGAGCCTAAGATGCAGGAAACACACAAACCGACAGAAACTATTACCGACAAATCTAACATGCAAATACCCTAGCCACCATTAGAATAGAAACAACAACATAAACATATCCAGTTGGAATAAACTCATCGTATCAGGGCAGCAACACATAACCTCATGCAAACAAAGACACAAAGATTATAAAAAATAGAACAACTAAGACAGCACATGCATATTCAAGCGGATCTGAGGAAAACCTACCTACCAGTTCTACGTGTCGGTCAGTTCTGGAAGATGAAAGTAGGAATGAGAATACGAATAGCTGCTGAACAAAGGATAAGAATCACCCACAGGCCCAAAAGACAAACAACCAAGTACATGAGGCCCAGAAAGCATGCGGATCCAATAAACGCAACAATGAAATGGGCCTTCTTATTTAAATTTGTGTAAACTATTATTCCTGAAAGTTTCCTGAGCAAATGTATATAATATAAAATATATGCAAAAACCAAAAGGCAGGAACAAATAACAACCCATGGCTCTACAAGATGTCAACATGAGATTGGAAAAAACCCATTTTAAAACTAATATATCCGTTGGGAAGCAGATGTCGCCATTCGATAGGAAGAAACCCAATTAAATAGTAATATCTCACCCGACACTTCCTCCCATGTCCTCACGCTATTATATATAAAGATAATACTATATGTATTTTTTTTCTCCTGGGGAACCGGTTCGATACTTATACATATATAACATCACATCTTTGTATTGAAATTATGTTTGGAGTATTACAAAGAATATTTGTATAGATATAGTATATACTACGTAGTACATTATGTTTAGAAAAATGTTGTTTATCTAGCTGCTGTTTAGTTGTGGTACATAAAATGGATCGTGTATGTATTTTCTTAACCTTTGACTACTAAATAGACTTTTGAACAAGGATTTTTGAAAAAAAGAAAAGTGATATGCTGTGTAATAGCAAACTTTGTTAGTTTATGAACGTAAATTAATAGATGTATGTTAGGATCAAACTCGAGATCACGAGATTGCACACTTTACGTATGGAGAATTAATGATTAATGATTTAATATAAAAGGTTATATTTAATTATTAAATACACACAAAACAACTAACGAGCGTTAAATAATTAAAAATTTTAAAAGTAATTGACTAACGGCCATTAAGTGTTAAAGGAAAGGACTAAAGTAAAAATTAGATGTCAAGAAGTATCCGGAAACCCTTTGGGTTTGTGTAGCCGGTCGTGTAGGGATTAGGATTTCCTAATCCTTATCAAACTTGAGCTCTAAGTTTCTATAAGTATATAAATAAACCTAGGGGTCATTGTTTGACATCTTTTGCGCACACACATTAACCCTAAACTTGTTTTTTCATTGTGTTTTGATATTGCCGATCGAATACAACCCTATAGGGTCGATCGGAATTTTTCCAAACCAAACAAAACGTTTTGTGATTCGTTTACTAGCATAACATTAATTTGGTATTAGTACGTATGTATAAGAACGTGGTACTAACACACTATTGTTAGTATCTATTTAGTTTTCAGTTAATTAATTGCTAGCTTGGAATTGCAAGAGGTACGCATACTATTTAGTTTTCAGTTAATTAATTATATGTTATATGATCTTTACGCTTCCGCACTTGCTTTGATGTTTTATGTGTTTTATTTACATGATAGTCATGTTATTTAATTCCAACAAACTTATTATAAAGGTTAATTCTTTGTGATGAAACGTTTTCTAAAGTCTAATTTTGTTTGTTAAGGTATAAACTAAACGAACACAGAGAACGATTTGGTTGGAACATATATGGTATCTCGTAGTCCTTCTCTTTCAATTTTTTACCATATGTACCTCGTTAACAATCATTCAACCCTCACCATTTAACTATACACATGAAAACACACATAACGCACACACGTTGTTAGCCTAGACTTTTGTTTCGTTAACAACTTGTGACACCTTAATCTATTTAAGTTTATATCAAAATGTAGAACCTAAAGACCTTGATAGATCTTTGAGCACTCGTAGATCGTTAGTTATGCTTATGTAATCACAAACACACTAAAAGACAGTCTCTATAACTTGTATTCAAGAGGAAATTAAACACAAGAACAAACACAAATAACTAAGAACACTTTGATCCTCTATGGATCTTTTAATAATACTAAAACTTTGTTTTTCAACTCGTACATAACTCATACTATTGTGTTCCTTTCATAGACAAGGAACCCTAACCCGTTTCCCAAGAAACGTATAAACATAAAACTAAATAAGATATACATTATAACTTCCAAATAAAGCTCATGCATATCCTAACTAACTATAGAATACGCGGAATATCTATATCCGCAGAAACCATCTACACGGTTTCATTACTTCAGTAGAATTAAGTCTTCAGCAGATTCCACAACTCTTCAGCAGTAATCTCAGCACAATTCATACTTAGTAGAATTCCCAACAATCCTCCCCTAAACTGGAATTTGACTAGGTTAAGTTTTAGTTTCTCGATAGATCGTTAACACAGCAAAACAAGAGGATTGTACTCGAACATCAGCAGCAAAGAATCAAAACAATTACACCTCTATGATGATAAACCTTTAAAGCTCCAGATCTTTGCAGCAACAAATGACAAAATGTACATCAAAACATATTAGTTTCATACTATTCTCATCACATCTAGGTGTGTTAACTCCTGTGAGAGGTGAATCATTGAAAATAATGGATTTGATGTCTCTTTACCAATATCCATTACTATTGGAGTAGCCATATGTTTGAGTTCGAAAACTATGGTACACTGATAACCATCTGATTTACTAGCAAATCAGCAACTATGAACGGATTTGACATGTCTTTACCTGTAGTCGTTTGCTCAGGACTAGTCAATTCTTAGGTAGAAAGAATCCCCTTGGTGAATTGATTACCAAATATGGTATTCCACTGCCTTTACCACAATCCATATACTTGTGGGCTAGCCAATTCTTGGATTCCAAAAAGGAATAAACCATGGTGAATTGATGACCATACAAACCTCAGCAATTAAGCATGGGTGAGTTGCAAACCCTATGATTTTGAGCAAACCATTATAGTTATCAACAGATTTGATGTGTCTTTACCAAAGTTGTACCCTTTGGAATAGCCAACTCTTTGACATACACAAGGCACATCTGGTGAGTCAATAACCATCAACAGAACCATATACAACAAGCAAGAAAAGGTTAGATAAACAAAAATATACAGACGTTTTTTTTTTAAACTAAGAATGAAACAAATAAAGAAAGAAAACAAAGAATACAAATAATACAAGATAAAACAAGATACCATACTCAAGAAGATGCTTGATGTTGCTGAAGTTGAGTCTTAATCAATCCAATCGATTGTTCAGCATGTAACATATCATTCCCCACTGGATCAGGAGGAACCTCCAACTTCGTTCTAAGCATGCTTCTCATCAAGTTCACAGATAAAGGATAAATCTTATTAGAGAACATACATACAGTCATCCCACTTTTTGTCTCCACCACATGCACACTGGGAATAAGATAAAATCTCCAAGTCTCAACCTGCCACTTATGTGAATCTTTCCAAATTGAATATCCCTTACCATTTGGAGATTGAGAGTCAAACAAAACTTGAAGATCACCCAACAAGTATAAACCAGAACCCTGTGGTGAATGATTATCATAATGCTTTGTGACAAGGCCATGAAGTGTAATCAAATCTTGCCTATCCACCATATGGAGTATATCCTTCAAGAAGTTAAACTGCATAGAAGTATTATCCAACATAAAGATGGTGTTAAGCTGTCCATCAGTCAAAGTCCAAGTAGTCAACACACCATGAGACCCTTCACGAAAAGCATCAGCAGATCCTTCTTTAATGAAAGTTGAATCAGCAGCCTTTAGATCCAAAGAACGATCCCTGAGTGACTTATGAATCCTAGAAGTGTATGTCCCAGCTGATCTCACAGATCTCCTTAGAGTAATGTGTCTCCTTTTAGACATCCTTTTCTTCCTTCTACCTGGTATATAAATCTCCATAGAGACAGAAGATGGTACCTTCTCAGATTCATCAGAGACATCTTTAGCAGGAATGAAAGAAGTAGAAGTAGAAATTGGAACAGCACCACGCAAAGCATACATTTTCTCAAGCACCTCTCTGGCTCTCTTAGCTTTAGCTGCTGCTTGTTCAGCTTTCCTAACCATTTTTGCTCCTTTTTTATCAACAGGTGCAACAGGATGAATAGGAGCAGCCATATCCTTTGAATCCAGAGATGGATTAGCCACACTAGGTAATGCTTCAGAAGAAACAACAAGAGGTTCAGCAGAATGATCTTTTTCAGTAGATGCCTCAGCAGATACAGCATGAGAACTCATCTTGGGTGTCACATCCTCAAAAGAATCCACAATCTCAACTGTCTTGGTTCTTTTGGCCTTTGGAGCATCTGCACTATCAGCAATCCTCTTCAAGTTAGAAGGTGGTGTAATCTGCTTCATAATTCTATTGTACATATTGAGTAAGACATCATCAGATAAAGCCCAGACTTGCTTCTTTGTCAAACTAGATTGATAGAAGCTAGAACTTTGATTATACACCACAGTCCTCATATACTTTTTCTTCTGAGCTGCAGTGGGTGGTCTTTCTCTTTTAGCTTTAGCTTTCTGTGCAGCAATGGATTTTCTTTGTGCAGCTGCAGCTTGCTTCCTTTGTTGACCAAGAACCATCATTTGAGCAGCAAAGTTGTCACTGTCAAAAGCAGCACCTAAGATACTTTGAGCAAGAGTAGGATTGGATGCAGCTTGATGAGTGTAAGTATCCCATTGCTCATCAGTAAATTGAGTGGACATTTCATCAATTTCTCTTTGTCTCTCAGGAGGCAAATTGGTAGCAAACTGAGCTTCAAGTTTTTGAGCCAATGCATGACTCTTCTTCATATCTGCATACTCAGCTAGCAATCTTTCTTGTTCTTGCCTTTCCTGTTCACTTACTAGATCTGAACCAAGCTCCTCATCAATCATAGATCCTTTTCCTTTATCAGCAGGTTCAAGAACAGAATCATCATGTGAAGTATCAACAATGGGAACATCAGAAGAAACACCCATGTAAGCATCAGCAGTAAAATGTTGAGGAGTGTCTTCAGAAGTAACATTAGCATGAGGATCCAAATTAAAATTCCTTCCAGCAACAAACACTTCATCATGAGCTGCTGAAGGTGGAGAAGTGAGTTGTTCTTGTACAGATGAAGATTGACCAAGCTCAGAAGCAACATCCATCATTGGAGCATCAACATTCTCATCAGTGGTTGTCACATTGTCCACACTTTGCAATTTTGATGATTCAGTGGAATCCTTGCTCAAATATTTTCTTGTTCTCCTTCTAGAAAACATAATAGGTTCCTTGTGCTTTGAGGATCCAGCAGCAATTGGAGAAGAAACATGAGTTTGTTGAGCAACATTAGTCAAGATTTCAAGTGAATCCAAATTAGCATCCTCTTGCTCCTCATCAGAAGAAACCACAAGCCTCCTTTTGCTATTTTGTCCAAGTTTGTCCTCTAAATCCTGAACCTTTTTCTTTAACTCCACAATCTCATCACCAAGTGTAGATTTAGTCTCAGCAAGCTCCTTTTTAAGATCTGCAACCTCTTTAACAGTCCTGTTGAGCAAAGCATATACATATGTGAGAGTAATAGGGTCCTCAGCTCCACCAGCAGATTTCTCTGTGGTAATGGGAGCATCATTGGACCTTTCAGGAGAAAAATGGTCATGCTCAAAGATAGGAGAGCTTTCAACAAATGGCTCTCTTACAGGACTAGGTGTGGGCATTCTAATACCCTCATGCTCAAACTCATCAGGAGTAACATGAGTAGGTGGTGGACTAGGTGTAGGTGTGGGAAAAGGTGCAGGTGTGGGTTGGTCAGGAGAAACATGTGATGCTTCAGCAGTCATGGAAGGGCCCTCATCCAAGGCAACTGATGGATTACCATCAGCAGCAACATTAGTAGAGGGTGGAGCACCAACAACATTACCCTCATCAGCAGCCTCATTGCCTT
Source organism: Chrysanthemum makinoi (assembly GCA_910596185.1). Lineage (NCBI taxonomy): Eukaryota > Viridiplantae > Streptophyta > Magnoliopsida > Asterales > Asteraceae > Chrysanthemum > Chrysanthemum makinoi. The sequence continues at coordinate 249,891,191 of OU343219.1, read as the reverse complement.
GAGGCAACATAGCTGCTAGCAAAGGATGATGTTCCCCCTCAAAATGAGTTTTCATTGAAGCAAACAGTTTAGCAGTTAAAGCTCCTATAGGACAAAAGGCTCGGACTTGGGATGTAATGTCTAAAATCATTTGCAAAAACCTAGGGTACATTAAAAACTTATGCTTTTTCCTTTGAACATTTTCAACCATGTTATCAAAAATATACTTAGAAAAATTATAAGTTAAACCCTGTGACAGACATACAATCCCACAACCCAATTGGGTAGAAAATTGGTCCCATCCACCTGACTTATTACTAATGCACTGAAGTAAAGTGTGTACCAAAAATCTCCACATGGGTCAAAGCATGTTTTTGTGCCACATATCGGTTCTAGTACTCTGATAACCCACAGCTCTTAGCCCAGCAAGTATCTCCACAGAATTAGAGTGATAAACCCCATCTACATCGTCCAAATGAAGCTGTCTCCTTATCAAATCCTCTGTCACAACATACTCTGTTCCATCTATCATAGTTGCAATCTCTGTGTCACTCCTTTTCGTAGCAGATGCCCAAAACTGTGTAACCAACGATTCATATATCACATCCGGAGAGTGTGTTAAAGCATAATGAATCTTGGATCGCTTCAAGAACTCCACCATTGGTTCATATAATTCATGACCCTTTGCTTTTCCCAGAAAAGCAACTTTGTTATGATCTTTCTTGAATTGAAGCGCCATGTGAGAAATTGTGATAATGAGTTATGATTCACGCAACTGGAAGTGTGTTTAAATCAAGTGAAGAGGGAATCAGTTATTTTGGGCGAAGATATGCGAAGAAGGTATTAGTAGAAGTTACCCAATTTATGGTCAAATATATCGAAACAAGTTGTTGACCATATCTGATGTGGAAAATAACTTCAACCAAATTCAAACTTAACACTTTAGCAGAAACTATGGTCAATCTGCTGAAGAAGGTCAATCAGTAGAAATAACTCAAGTAACTTATTAGACTTAGTATCTTCGGTAAATATCTTGAGTTTTACTGTGCCACCCAACTCGCATTAAATTTCATTAAGCCTTGAATCCGCTTATAAGATAGTCCCAATGCACATTTAACACACATCAATTACCCCAAATTAACTTCAAAAACCCTAATTTCTCCAAAGTTCCACAATCATCAACAAAGACCATGTCTACCAAACCAGAAGTTATTGATCCATCCTCCTCTCCAGCATCATCATCATCATCATCAGCCAGTGATGATTCACGCCTATTATTTCGATATCCTCATCAAGATGAACCTCGACCTTTGAAGTCCCCCTTTCTCCCTTCTTCTGAAGATGATAGTGTAGTGGATCCAAGTGAGTCTTCTAGTGATTCTAATGACTCCTCAGATCATCTAGAGCCAAGTGTTGTGGTGATTGCACTTCCTGCTCCAGGAACTGGTGCTTCATGCCATGGAAGCAGGGGAAAGGGCAAGAGAGCTGAGGTGGCGGGAAAGGGAAAAGGGAAGATGAAGTGATGCTTTATGGTGGAACGAGTAGATGGAACAACCGAAGATTTTTCGTATCACAAATCCATCTACCATGCCAAGAGCCAAAGATATAAAACTAGGTTCTTGAGCATCTTCATCGTCGTTTTCATCATTCCATCCTTTCCATTTTCATCTTCAGCTTCAGCTTCTTCGTCGTACTGGTCATGTATATCCACCAGCTTTTGTAATAGATGATAGGAACTGGTATAGGTTTGGTAGATCTTGTATAGAAAAGGTCTTGTATTTTCATTTGAAGTTGATTGTAAGCTGTAAGCTATAAACTGTTTCTTGAATGAATGAACAATTAAACTTCAGTACTTCTCTTCAGTAGAAATAATTAGATCACTTCAGTACTTCTCTTCAGTAGAAACAATCTTTAAGCTTACATGACCATATTCCATTAACCAACTTTGTGAACTTCAACTAATAGAGCATTCTGCAAAATAGACACAGAGTAGCAAACACACCAAACCAAACAAACAAAACTCAAAGAATATAAGCAGGTTAGTGTTAGCAAACAAAAAGATAATCAAATATCAACAAAGTTTACAAAATATACAACTAAAATCCTCCCCTGAGGCATATGCCTCCCCTCAAACTTTGCAGTTAAGGGTTAAGCATCCCAATATGGACAACTAAGTGTTGAAACCTAGGTCCATCAAAAGCTTTAGTCAATAAATCTGCCACATTATCATCAGTGTGAATCTTAACCACTTTTATCAAATGTTTTTCATATGCATCTCTTATGTGCCTGATTTCAATATGCTTAGTTCTACTGTGGAAAATTGGATTTTTAACTATGCATATGGTACTTTGATTATCAATAAAAATTGTTGTGTTCATGAAGTTAAACCCATAATCCAACAATTGATTTTGTATCCATAGTACTTGACCACAACAATTTGCAGCAGCAACATACTCTGGTTCAGTAGATGAGGTAGCAACAATAGTTTGTTTCTTGCACTGCCAAGAAATCAATCTTCTTCCAAGGAATTGGCAACCTCCAGTTGTGGATCTCCTATCCAGATTTTCACAAGCATAATCACTATCACTATATGCTTCCAACTTAAAAGGAGACTCTTTTGGGTACCAAAGACCCAAATTGGGTTGGCCTTTGAGGTACTTAAAGATCTTTTTGACTGCATTCAGATGGGAAGAAAGTGGAGTGACTTGATGTCTAGAACAAACACTCACAGCAAATGTAATGTCAGGCCTAGAAGCTGTTAAATACATCAATGAACCAATCATAGATCTGTATAAGTGAACATTCACAGCTAAATCTGGTTCAATGTTGTTCTTTGGTTTTGGAGCTTCATAAGGTGTAGTGGCAGTTATGACATTCTCCATATCAAACTTCTTCAAAATGTCCCTCACATATTTATCCTGACTGATAAAAATACCATCAGGTTTCTGCTTAACTTGGAGACCCAAAAAGAAAGTAAGCTCCCCAATAGCACTCATCTGAAACTCTCCCTTCATCAGCTCCTCAAACTCCCTGCACCAAGCTTCTTTAGTGGATCCAAATATAATGTCATCCACATACACTTGCACAAGAATTATGTCTGTGGAATTCTTCTTGAGGAAAAGTGTTTTGTCAATGGCACCTCTTCTATAACCATGCTTCAGCAGAAATGCTGAAAGCCTAGCATACCATGCTCTTGGTGCCTGATGTAGTCCATAGAGAGCTTTTACAACCTTGTAAACATGATGTGGATGATCTGGGTCTTCAAATCCTTTGGGTTGAGTGACATAAACCTCCTCTTCTATTTCACCATACAGAAAAGCACCTTTGACATCCATTTGATATACCATGAACCCCATGAACCAATTTTTGAAACCAAGATCCAAACCTGCTGATTTTTGAATTGTTGCATCTCCTCTTGCATTGCTTCAAGCCAACTTGAATCTTCAAGAGCTTGAGTAACACTGGTTGGTTCCACTTGAGAAAGAAAATAAGCAAACAGACAATGCTTAAAGTATGTGTGATTGTCCCTTTGCTGGTTTGAGACATAGGAAAGAAAAGCAACTTGACCATATTTAGAACTTGTCACAGTCCTTCTAGTTCTAACTGGTGCTAGAGGATCACCAATAACATTGGATTGAGGATGAGCAATGTTGATCCTTTTTGTAGCAGTGGGGTTGACTTCAATAGATGTATCAAGATTAGTCACAGTTGGCTCAAAATCACTGTCATAGGAAGGTGAGGTGAAGATGCCAGCTTTGGGTTGATGATTTCCAAGATCTGAAGGACTTGGAAAGCGTGTATAAGGTTCTCCAAAGTCTGTGGACACTCTAGTAGAAATGGGAGACCCTTCAGGAGAAACAGGAGAACCTTCAGGAGAATCATGATTTCCACTGACTGTTTCTCTAGCAATCTCTCCACCAAGCCTCTCAGCATCTAGGTTAGCTGCATACTCTTGCTTCTGAAGCCTAGCAAGATCCTCTGCATAGTGTGACTCATCTTCACTCTCATCAGAAGTAACTTTAGAAGTATCACCTGCAAAGTGGTTAGGGGAGAAGGAAGGTACAATAATAGGTTGTTCATCATCCTCAAACTCACTATCTGAGTCAGCATCCATGGTACCAGCATTATCAGTGGGAGACTCTGGTGTATCTGCATTTTGGTTAGCCACATGTCTAGAGTAACCCAAGTAATCAGTTAAGTAATCCAGGTCAAAAGACCAAACATGACCTTGTCCTTGAACATTAGGTTTATCTTCTAGAAATCTCAGGTTCAAAGTCTCCTCAATCTTCTTAGCATTTAAATTATATACCCGATAAGCCTTACTATGAGTTGAATAACCCACAATATACCCCTAATCAGCTTTCTCATCAAATTTACCCAATGGATCACTTGTGTTCAAAATGGTCACTTGACACCCAAACGGTTTGAAGTAATGTATAGCAGGAACTTTCCCTGTGAGAATTTCATAAGGTGTCTTGAAGTGAGGTCTAGTAATGGATACCCTGTTCAGTACATAACACGCTGTGCTAACTGCTTCAGTCCAAAACATAGTGGGTAATTTAGAGTCTGCAAGCATGGATCTTGCTGCCTCTATTAAGGTTCTATTCTTTCTTTCATCTACCCCATTTTGTTGTGGGGTTCTTGGAGTATTATAGTCCCTTTTGATGCCTTTAGACTTACAGAGTTCTATTAATACAACATTCTTGAACTCTGTCCCATTATCACACCGAATTCCTTTAACCTTTTTGTTCAACTGGTTTTCAACAAGGGTAATGAACTTTTTCAACACTTGAGATGTTTCATCTTTAGTTCTCAGAAAGAATACCCAACAAAACCTGCTGTAGTCATCAGTGATTACCAGACAAAAATACTTGTGATCAATACTTCTGACTTGGGTTGGACCAAAGAGATCCATATGCAGCAACTGAAGAGGTTCTGTAATAATGCTCACAGCGGTTATAGCTTTGTATAAGGCTCTGTGTTGCTTTCCTTTGTTGCAGGCAACACAGTTATGTTCATTGGTGAAAACTTTGGAAGGAAGTCCTTCAACTAGACCAAGTTTAGAAAGTTTGTTGATGGTCTTGAAGTTCACATGAGCCATCCTTCTATGCCATTTTGTAGACTCATCCAGGGATGCTTTAGCCACCAAACAAGTTAGGTCACCTTCTGGTTGAACATCATTCAAGTTGAATATATATAGATTGTGATTCCTAGGAACTCTCAGCAGAATTGATGTATCTTCTGGAAGTTTGAAGTCTTTAGATAGCACAAGACATTCATCCTCAGAAAAGAATACTTTGTTCTTGGTGTCACAAATTTGTGAGACTGAGAACAAGTTGAAGTGTTGCAGTTCCTTTACATAGTACACATTCTCAAAATCCAGTAGAGGTGTTTTGATGGTGCCTTTCCCAGTGATTCTACCATCACTTCCACCAAAAGTCACATTGCCTCCTCCTTCTATGGGTACGAAATTATGCATCATATCTCTGTTCCCTGACATGCTTCTTGAACAACCACTATCAACAATGCCAACTTCCTTATGCTTAAGAGGATGATTCTACAACAACAACAACAAAAATATATACAAAATATTAGTACACTGTAGAGGCTCAAGTCATCACTGACTTGAGCCTGTGGATCATTAGAGTAATGCCATGCAGATGTATAAGATCCACCATTGTTCTTGGGTTTCCATTGAAATTTAGGTCCCTTTTGAGTCAAAGAACAACCTGCTGAGGGCTTCACAGCAGTATCCCGATATCCCTTCCCATCATACATTGAGTCAACACATCCAGGCCAATAACCATTTTGAAAATAAGAACTAGTTGGTCTCACATATGGTCTAGCAACAGATCTTATCCAAAGAAATGGAGAAGGTTTATTATTAGTTGCTTGTGGAATAAAAGATGGTATATCATTAACATTTGTCCACATTGGTCTAGGTTTCTTTTGACTAGCACATGCACCCATTCTTTGCTCATGAATATTACAATCCTTAATCAAATGAAATTTACTTCCACAAACAAAACATGTTTTCTTTTTAGAAGATTTATTCAAAGTGAAAGATGTTCTATTACATGCAAAATCATTCAAACCACAAACATTAACAGAATTGTTTTTAACAAACTTAAAAGCATTATTGTGCAAAGAATTAAAAGACAAGTCTTCAGAAGAAACTGTCTTGGAAGTTGATTCCTCAGCAGCAACTCTAAAAGGCTTGTAAGCAGTCTTGGGTGTAGGCTTGGGCAAGGTCTTGGGAAGGTCTAACTTGTCATTTGAATCACACCTGGTAGTGGTCAGAGGACTTGTCACTGTCACAACAAGAGACAAAGTCAGTAGATGAAGAATCAGGGTCTGGCAAGTCTTTTGACTTTTTGCCATAAAGATGGTGTGATCCATCAAAGTCAACTGTGAGGGAAAGGTCAATGGGCATATGTTCTCCTCTAATAGGTCCAGGGACAGCATGTAATGTTCCTTCTTTGACATAATTAGCTAAACCTGCTGGTGTAGTTTTACGCCCATCATGCCTAGCTTCTAATCCTACATACTTTTGAAACCCTAAACCTATCCCTGAGGTCTCAGATTGACTACTATAGATATGTCTAGCTAGATTGTTACCTGATATTAACCATTCTTTATGTCTAGCTACTTCCTTATCTAGTTCCTCTTTTAGCACTAGGTTTTCAGAAACTACCTCAGCTTTTTCTTTCTCGGTACGTTTTAAATCAATTTTAGCACAATCTAAATCACTTTGTAACACCCTGATCTTTTCATCATAAGCCAATTGATTCTTTTGAAACCAAACTTTTTGTCTTTCTAATGTTTTTAAAGCCTGTTTATAAGCCTCAACTTCTACATAACATTCATTATATTTAGGTTTCAATTCATCATAGGCTTCTTTAAGTTCATTATATCTTTCACTACAACTAAAAACACAATTGTGTACCTGAGAGATGCCCATCAAGGCAACTTGATCATGCCTATCCTCTGAAGTACTGCTTGCCAGCAATCCAATATTCTCAAAACTAGGACCTTCATCATTCTCATGCTCATGCATCTTCCAGTTGACATGGTCATCCATAGCGACAAGAGCTATGGAGGGTCCAGCCTTCGAAGTTCCAGCTTCCTTTTGAATCTGCTGATAGGAAGAATATCTCACCTCATCACCAGCCTTCCTATCCTTGCATTCTCTAGAGAAGTGACCCATCTGTCCACAAGTAAAGCACTTGACCTTGCCTCTGTTAAATCTTGATGGATCTCTTCCTTGGAAACCAAACTTTATCCCAGACTTACACTCAAACTTCTTGATGTTCATTGAGAGCATAGCCAGTTGCCACTTCAAATTCATCTCTTCCATGTCAAATGGATCCACCTGTTCAAAGTCCTCAAAGGCTAGTTGCTGCTGAGTGTCATAATCAGCAACAAAAGAGTGAATCACATCTTCCAATACACCACTGGATTTAGGTTGAGAACTTGATGAAGTTGCAGTGTAGGATGATGATGCTGAGGAAACAGGACTTGGAGCATAAGTCATCCTATTTGATGAGGCCCCAACAAATGCTGTGTGACTAGGAGTGGATGAACGAAAGGGACTTCTCACATCAGGCTCAAGAGATTTAAGTCTGTTGTATAGTTCATCAAAGGTGAGCATATCCAGCCCACCTTTAGCTTTGAGGGCAATGCTTACTTGCAACCAAGATGCAGGTAATGATCTCAAGAACTTTGAGTTGCAGTCATCATTATCTGGCTTTGCCTTCAGCTGATTTAATTGACTCAATATCTTATGGAACCTGTCATACCCCTTGTGGATACCTTCCTCTTCAGAGATTTGGAATTCTTGAAACTGTTGTTTCAGCATTGATTTCCTCATTCTCCTTGACTCCTCATTCCCACCAAACCTAGCCTTGACTACCATCCATATATCTTTTGCATTCTGCATGTAATGAAAATCACCCAAGTGATCATCAGGTATAGCCTGAAGGAGAATAGTTCTGACTTTATTCTCTCTCTGGACAGCCAATATCTCTTCAGCAGATTTGGGAGGAAGGATGGTAACCTTACCATCAGGATCTGTGATATGCCTCTTCAAACTGTTCCCCTTCTTCACAATTTCCCAGAGATTCCAATCAATGTTGGAGATCCAATTCTGCATCTTCATAGCCCACAAATCATATTCCTCCTTCTTTAGGTATGGGAACTTTGCCTTGCTGTTTGAAAGACTAAGTTGTTGCAGAGATGTGTTGTTTTGGTTGTTGGTGACCTCAATGTCATCATCTGATCCAGTCATGGAGAATGTTGTTTTAGTTGTAAGAGTGTACATAAAAGATTATTCTTAGTATCACAAAGACTCTCCTGAGGCTCTGATACCACTTGTAGAACCTAAAGACCTTGATAGATATTTGAGCACTCGTAGATCGTTAGTTATGCTTATGTAATCACAAACACACTAAAAGACAGTCTCTATAACTTGTATTCAAGCGGAAATTAAACACAAGAACAAACACAAATAACTAAGAACACTTTGATCCTCTATGGATCTTTTAATAATACTAAAACTTTGTTTTTCAACTCGTACATAACTCATACTATTGTGTTCCTTTTATAGACAAGGAACCCTAACCCGTTTCCCAAGAAACGTATAAACATAAAACTACATAAGATATACATTATAACTTCCTAATAAAGCTCATGCATATCCTAACTAACTATAGAATACGCGGAATATCTATATCCACAGAAACCATCTACACGGTTTCATTACTTCAGTAGAATTAAGTCTTCAGCAGATTCCACAACTCTTCAGCATAATCTTCAGCAGTAATCTCAGCATAATTCATACTTATTAGAATTCCCAACACGAAGTGATTTTATGCTTTACTAGATATCTACTACGAGCCTTATAGATATCATCTTAGTTTCATCGAGACAAATTACACACAACCTTACACCTTCGCACGAACCGATTTGAATGAAATTTTAGCAATAACATCAACAACAAAAAAAAGGTTTTGCATAAAACCTTAAGTTCTGCACCAGAGCATAGGCAAAAAGTCCTCGTTTTATTATATTTGGTCGTCAATGGTAGTTATACTAACGCAATTGTCATCTTATCTACCAAAGAATCTAGAAAAAACTAACACATCTAACTAATAGGTTGTGGCTTTGTATAAATACTCTCGATTAGGGCTAGAAAAATCGAACAACAATTGAACTGAACTGAACAATCGAAACTGAACCCACCTTAGCCGATTTGGTTTTCTGTTTTTTTATGTTAATGGTTTTTGGTTTCAGTTCGAGCCAAAATTTGAGAAAAACACACATAACCGTTTAAACCGAACCCAGACACAAAACCAAAACCGACCAAGTCACTTCAGTCTTGATCTCGGTTCATATCCTTCCACAAAATCGGTTTTCGGGTTGGTTGCTCAACCCTATTTTCGGCGTCTCAAAATATATGTTCCCTTTCAAATGTATAAAGTTTAAAAAGTGTTCCATGTTCATCAATTAAATATAATTTTCACTCATTAAACTATCAAAATGAGTTTGTATTCATTAAGACCCTCCGCATGTACAAACTCACTTTAGTCTTGATCTCGGTTCATGTCCTTCCGCCTGTACAAAGACCCTCATACTCTTTTACCCGTCAAACACTATCTTCAAAAGTATATATTTAGACGAATCAAGTTTGTATTAATTCAAATTAAGGTTAAAGCTGTAAAATTTTGAATCAAAATAATATAAACCCATTAAAAATGTAAAAAACTAAAAGTTGGTAAAATATATCAAAATAAATATTAAATTAAAGAGCATATAATTTTAGAAAATATGATAAAAATTAGTTATATAAAAATAAATAGATAAAAAGATATTTCAGTTTTAAAATAAAAGTAATTTTTTCCATTGACAAGTGACACATGTGATTTTTCGTCATTCGTAAAAAAATTGAGATGAATGATAAAGATTGCACCTCATTATCTTAATTTTTAATGAGATCCACTATATAAAGGTTTTTCTAACTTGTGTTTTATGGACACAAAGTTTTCTTTTTTTCTTTTTTTTTTTTCCCTAGAAAGGTGAATGTTTTTATTATAATTCAAACTTGCTTATAACACTTACAACCAATTCAACACTCATCAAATGGACATACCCCATTGACAATTAAGTGGATCTCATCATTAGAGTCACAAGTTAAGCACAACAAAAATACACAGAAACTCATATAAAAATACACTTCTTTTTCGTAAACCCTTATATATTTATGATGTACTTAACTTGTGTCATAAATCACAAGTTTGAAAAACCCTTACAATAATACTAGTATCTCAAATGATTTTATTAGATATAGATAGTTGTAATATGATGGTTGTCCGAAGTTTGGCGAGTGTGAAAACAATGAAGATATGATACGAGAGTAGTTGAAACGAAAGCCCAAAAAAATAAAGTATCATCGTCGTCGTCGTCATCACTAGTCTAATAACTCTCTCTCTCTCTCTAGACGACTTTAGTTTACCACCATCAATCACCGCTTCCCTTTCTTCCTAACAACAAATACTAATAATAAAGTCGTCGTCATCGTCGTCTTTCACTCCAACAACATTTTTTCATCGATTTCACATTCTTACTACTAATAGTACCTGAAATTGAAGTATGATTTCTTTCCTCCTCAAGGTAATACTTTCCACTTGCTTTGACTTTCTTTCAATGTATCTATTCCATAGATCGATCTATTTCTAATTTGTGCTTTTAGATAATTAACTCGATTGTTATATTATTCTGTGTGACCTAATTTTAGTTAGTTAGTTAGTTATAAGACACAAGTTTAATTAGTTAATTGTTAAAGGAATTATTTATGATGATATACAATTAACTTGAACCATCAAAGGTTAATTGTATATCAATTGTGATTAGTTCTAACAGGACACGTTTGTTTGTTAGAGAATGGTTACACACAACTAGTAAATTATTACCACAAATTAAAAGCTAATATGACGAGTCAAACCGAGTATTTGTTTGCTCGAGACGATGTTATATGTCTCGAGTGTATAGTGATGGATTTAGAGGATTAGATGCGTAGAGTCTTCATGCCAAGTAAATTGTAGGATCCGTGGATTAGAAAAGGTAGATGCAGGATCTGTAAGTTGCGTCATATCTTTTGCGGTACAGTAACAAGTTAGGGATTGTTTTTACATCGTGGATAAGAAAAAGGTAATTGGTAGAGCTTGTTTAGATAGGAATTTTAAGTTTGCGGATACAGTAAGAAGCTAGTGAAAATTGAAGCTCCGATTGCTAATGAGAAATAATTTCTTCAAGTAATCCTTGATAATTTTATGATCGAGTCCCTCTTGTACGATACGTGGTCACTTTGGTCCAATTCCAGTCATTAACTTTTAGCACACTGAAATGCATCACTTAAGGATGCTAGAATACTAGATGTGTTTATTGCAACAGTTTACCAATATGGATAATTATATCCGCAACCCGATGTTAATCATGCAGTCTTGTGCGTATGATCGTATGTAATACGCTAGGTTGACATATGAGAGTCACGAGACTTAAACTCTTCATTTTGTCCCATGGAATTCTAGCTACTCTAGAATGCTCAAAACTGTTGATTTTGGTTCCAACTTACACCTAAAGTGGTAAATCAAACCTACTCGTGCAAATGGTTTCCAAGATATTCAGTGAAAGTTTATAGTTTTTAACTTTTTTGTTAACAATGAACATATATTGGTTCCTTTTTTCGCAGATGATGCTGTTATTAGTTTACGTCTGAGGAAGTGGTTCATTAGTGATGGATCCTTGCAACTGCGTTGAGCCACTCTGGCCACCTGATGACCTTCTGATGAAATATCAGTACATATCGGATTTCTTCATTGCTCTTGCTTATTTCTCCATTCCACTGGAGTTAATATACTTTGTTAAAAAATCTGCGGTTTTTCCATATAAATGGGTGCTTGTTCAGTTTGGTGCTTTCATTGTTCTCTGTGGGGCTACACATCTTATTAACTTATGGACCTTTAATACGCATACAAGGAACGTAGCTATTGTTATGACCACTGCCAAAGTCTTGACTGCTGCAGTGTCATGTGCAACTGCGCTTATGTTAGTTCATATTATCCCTGATCTACTTAGTGTTAAAACCCGTGAATTATTCTTGAAAAACAAGGCTGCAGAGCTTGATCGTGAAATGGGTATCATTCGTACCCAAGAAGAAACAGGAAGACATGTTAGAATGCTAACTCATGAAATCCGAAGCACACTTAACAGACATACCATATTGAAGACTACGCTTGTTGAGTTAGGAAGAACATTAGGACTTGAAGAGTGTGCTCTGTGGATGCCGACACGTAGTGGTTTAGAGCTGCAACTTTCATATACTCTTCGCCATCAAAACCCTGTAGGGTTTACGGTTCCAATTCAGTCTCCTGCAATTAATCAAGTTTTTAGCACCCATCGTGCTATTAAGATATCGCCTAATAGTCCTGTTGCTAGATTACGGCCAGCTTCTGGCAAATATATGCCCGGGGAGGTTGCTGCTGTGAGAGTCCCGCTTTTACATCTTAATAATTTTCAAATTTATGATTGGCCCGAACTTTCAACAAAGCGTTATGCGTTGATGGTTTTGATGCTTCCTTCGGATAGTGCAAGGCAGTGGCATGCTCATGAGTTGGAGCTTGTTGAAGTGGTGGCGGATCAGGTTTGGAGTCTGTCTATATTTTTATACTGATATTCTTTTCATTTTTTATAGCAGACTAGCAGAGGTGACAAATTCGAACCATTTACTAATTAGTGGGTTCATATTAGGTTGTGTACACGTGTTTATTTGAATGGATCAAAGTAAAAAGACTTAGCTAGTAGGGGCGCATGTTGAAAATTTAGTTTGTTAATGTGATAACATGGTTTTTTTAGTGATAATTGACGCATTGATTATATATAAAATATAGACTTTTTATTATAGACGAGATGTGTTTGTCGGTCAGCCTGACCCAGCCCATTTCATCCGTTTACCTAATCTGCTTGACACCTAATTTGCCATCTCTAGTTTTTTATGGTATATTTTTTTCAAGTATATCTAGAAACCTTAGGTGGATACACTGATAAGTTGATCTTTTGCTTCTTCTTGTGTAGGTTGCCGTTGCTCTTTCTCATGCCGCGATTCTAGAAGAGTCTATGAGAGCTCGCGATTTGCTTATGGAGCAGAATGTGGCACTCGATCTTGCTAGAAGAGAGGCCGAAACTGCTGTCCGTGCGCGCAATGATTTCCTTGCAGTTATGAACCATGAAATGAGAACTCCTATGCATGCAATTATCGCACTTTCATCATTACTACAAGAAACTGATTTAACACCCGAGCAACGGCTCATGGTTGAGACCATTCTCAAGAGCAGTAACTTGCTTGCCACTCTAATAAATGATGTATTAGACCTTTCGAGGCTGGAAGATGGTAGCCTTGAACTTGATACTGCAACTTTTAACCTACATGCTCTTTTCAACGAGGTATTCTCTTGTGTCATGTTAATTATGACGGTGTTCAGATTTTAGTTTTGGAACTAATTGTGGATTTAATGTTTGGATAAATTATAAAGCCGTGTTTTGTTAATCTGCTTCTTATCGACTACAACAAATCTTTGTTTTAACCTGATTTAAAAGATTTTTATTATGTATGAGTGAAAGCAGCTTGCAGTTACTTACTTAAAACTGCTTATCTCACACAAAAAGCAGATAAGCAGTATCTATAAGCAATCCTAAACACCCCTAATCAATCCCCAACGTAAAAATTACTTTGTCTCTTATAACAGCTGATTCTCTTATTCTGATTATTTAACATCATATGATCACCTTCAAAACGCACGGCAAACATCCCCTATATGTTTCTCTAGACTTTTTCCTTTGCTAGTAGTTTTCTGCTGACGAATGTGTGCTTCTTTTCTCAGGTGCTAAACTTGATACGGCCCGTTGCATCAGTCAAAAGATTGTTCGTGACATTGAGCCTTTCATCTGATTTGCCAGAGTATGCATTTGGTGATGAGAAGAGACTCATGCAAATAATTCTAAATATTGTTGGCAATGCTGTGAAATTCTCAAAGGAGGGCAGCATTTCAATTTCTGCCATCATGGCAAAACCAGATTCTTTAAGAGATCCTCGATCTCCTGACTTTTTTCCAATCCCCGGTGATAATAGTTTTTATATGCGTGTTCAGGTTTGTTTTCCCTTTATCTCTTTAGCAAAGTCAGCTCTATCTGCTAGTCGTAGAGGTGGCTAAGTAGTATTAGGCGGGTTGGGTGGCAGGTCAAAACATATGCTTTTTATAGAATCAATACAGGTCATGTTTTATTGACCCAGGGGACTATTTGTCCAACTTGACCTTTTTATACAAATATTATGTTTGATATAGTCAAGAATAGGGCTGAGCAAAGGTCCAAAATCGAACCCACCCGACAAAAACCGAACCGAGCCGAGAACCGATTTCGTGAAAACATGAACCGAAACCGAACCGAATATGATCGGTTCGGTTCAGTTTTGGGTCGGTTCGGTTTAGGTGTGTTTTTTGTCGGTTTTGGATCGAACCGAACCGAAATGACCCAAAACCGAAAATAGGAAAGACATGAAACCGAGACCGAACCGAAGGGCTGTCGGGTAGGCTCAGTTTTTGTCGGTTTTGTTGGTCCGGTTCGGTTTTGGGTCGTCCATGCTCAGCCCTAGTCAAGAAAACAATTTATTACAATAATGGTCTATTTATTTCTAACATAACCCTGATCGACCCATTTATACGTAAATGGGTCAAAATTGCCAAATTTAGCTAAAAAATTTAATGTGCCGAGTTCACTTCTTAACTACACTTCTCTAGTGCAGGTGAAAGACACAGGAATCGGAATCAGCCAACAAGACCTTCCTAAGCTGTTCACAAAGTTTGCAGAAAGCCAATCATCAGCAAGTAGGAATTCAGGTGGCAGTGGACTCGGCCTTGCCATTTGTAAAAGGTAATTCTGCCTTTGTATCTTCTAGATTATCATTTCCTGTCCATCATGAAGTTGAGGCGATGATTTAGAGGCTGCAGAACTGGCAGGCTGGTTAACATGTTAAAATAGTTTTGGACCAAATTGGGTAATATTTGGTGCGACTCCAAAATGAGTTGGGTTGACCAATAGTAATACCACCTTCTGTCAACTAGCTCACAAAAATGGTATTGTTTCAATACTGCTTATAAAATTTGAATAAATGATTCAAAGAGCGTTGATGTATTAAAATTACACCTAGTAAAATTTTTTTGTCCTTCAACCCCCTTCCTTAGTCCCCTTTTTTGTTTTTGACCTGTTTGAGATAAAACATAATTCAAATCGACACATTTATAAGTAGATAGATTCATAGATTGAAATTGTCACCTATGGTAGTTCTAATTAACCCTCTATCTTGTATTGATGCAGATTTGTGAATCTAATGGAAGGTAATATATGGATAGAAAGTGAAGGTGTTGGAAAGGGAGCTACTGCAATATTTTATGTTAAACTTGGGTTTCCTGCACGTGTAAATGAATCAAGATACCCTCATATGAGAATTCCTACAAAACTTGGCCAGACAAGCTTTACAGGTCTCAAAGTTCTAGTCATCGATGATAACGGGTTAGTTATATCTCAACAGTTTCCGTTGAAGACCCTTTATTTTTAACACACTGCATACTTGACTTAAATTTCCAAGTAAAATAAGGTGTTTAAAGAGATGGCAGAATGACCAGGTCAGGCGAGTTGAGTAATATGTGGGGTTGAAATGGGTGGGATGGTTTGGTTGACCAGAAACACTTTCTATCTGAAATTGTTTGCCTTTTTTGATAGTTAGCGTCAGATTACGAATAATCTAAAATTCTGAATAAGATGATAACGGACGTTTTATGGATTCACCTTTTGACCCGTTTTCTGTTAAGCTATATCTTTCATATTACTTTTGACCCTTTAGACATCCGAATCAACCCACTCCCGGTTAAAATGGGCCAAAATTGCCACCTCTGATATATATGTACACACACACACAGATACATAAATATTTACATATACACGTATTTGACACAACTTTCCTATCAACTATATAACGTAGGGTTAGCAGAACGGCAACAAAGGGTCTTCTGGTGCACCTGGGCTGTGAGGTAACCACAGTTAGCTCAGGTGAAGAGTGTGTACGAGTCATCACCAAAGAACACAAGGTTGTTTTCATGGATGTTTCATTACCTGGTTCAGACAGTTACAATGTTGCAAGACTTGTACATGAGAAATTCCCAAAACGCCGTGAAAAACCGCTGATAGTTGCACTCACAGGCAACACAGACAAAGCGGCAAAGGAAAGCCTGTTGAAAGTTGGGATGGATGGAGTTGTACTAAAACCTATATCAGTGGAGAAGATGAGGGTTGCTTTAGCTGAGCTTTTAGAACATAAAAAGGTTCTACATGAAGCATAGCAACTTAATTACCATAAATTTCTCATTTCAAATTGAGGATTTTCAGAACTGTACATATTGCTACTTTTTGAGTACATACCGTGTGTTATTTCTACTATATGATGGAAGATTGTACTGCTGTTTGAAGTAAGTTATAACATGCTGAATAGTACCCAATTTGTTGCATAGAATTGCAATCAGAAACACTTGACTCTGCTTCTACTGCTCGGAGTTTGAGGTTCAATTTATGCTATTATTATCAGTTTTTGTTTTTCTTGGTTTCTTCATATGCAGTCTTTATGAAATAATGTAAACCGTTGACGATCCTTGTAGATTTACTTGTAATAACACATGATTTAGTACTGAAACAATTATATGTTGTTTGTCTCTGGAAGAACTGTTGTCGTCGTAACATTGAAAGTTGAGTCAATATAGTTTTTGTATTTGACTTTAACTTCAGAATTGCAAGTTACAGGAAATGCATAAAATGTTTCAAAGTTCTTGTTTAGCAGAGTTATGTATATGGTTTAGAAATATTCTCACACGAGTTTCAAAGTATTTCAATAGTTAGACACAGTTTTTAGCCTTAAAGGGTTGTAGTCCAATAGTATTGCATGTTGTGTGAGAGAATACTTCCTAATGAAATGGTATACGTATGAAATGTTAGAGATGTCCTAACGATATATTTTTGGTAAATTGCAACGAGCATTGGTTGGCATGCCTAAATGTATGTCTAATTTAATGTGTCATCATCTTATTGGTCTGGTAAATCACAGGTACGCACACAATAACACAAACAAGAACACGACACTGTTAAAGAAACAAGAACAGTTGCCGGAACACGCAAACTTTATTGAAGAAATCTTAACTCAAAAACTTCAATTGATACAATGAGAATCTCTACCCTTCGCGATATATATAGTCTAACCTAGACGCGTTAGACTATAACTATGATTACATTAAACCTATCCTTAATAGACAAATACTAATCTATATTAAGAGAACTTAGACGAGTTGGACTTGCACTCCAACTAGGACTTCGTGATTCTGATAACACGCCATAAGCCACAACCAAACTCAAGAATTCGCCAACAACAACAAAGAGACTCATTTGTTCATAAACCAATAAACAACTACCACATTTATTTAAGCATAAAATTAGTCACACATTTCGACATCTCTATCATTTTCCAATTGCAACCACTGGAAAATGATGTGGACCTCAAGTCTTTTTCGCAAAACCGTTACCTCACTTTTCCTCTCCTGGTTCAGATTTACCCTATTAGTAACAGTTTTTGAGTTTCTGGGTAAGAAGCCAAACTCAAATTTTTTTTTTATTTTTTATAAAATTTAAAAACAATATATCCTAAAATTACTTTATTCATAAAAAACATTCTGAAATAAAACAATAAACTTAAAAACATAACATAAATTCCTTGTTGGGATTGGCGTTCATCGGATCGGCGTCTTGTGTCCATAGATAGCACCGTATCTTCGGATGAGTTTCGATTAAAAGATCAAGAACATCTTGCTTCATTTTTTAAGCTCCTCCATCATTTGTGAAAACATTTCAGGGTTTGAACCGGAACTGCGGCGAGGATTAGGCGAGCGTTGGCTCTTTTGCGATTAAGCAATCGTCGGGTCCAAAATGCTTCGGGTTCTCTTAGTAACCGAAGGCGATTCGTCTTGCATTTGTTGAGTCGGATTTTCCCTTTATGCTTGTCCTTCAAAACTTCAGCCGACGAATGTTTAAAATCGCCATGATATCGTTTGTACAAAGTGTAGCAACGTTCCATGAAATCCATATCGTTCTCCCCCAACATTCACAATCGAATTAAACTGGAAAGCATGCGAGTTACAAACTTTTGTTTTGCTTCCTTGTTGTAAGCTTCCAAACTTTATACCAAAAGCGTTTCATCGCAGACTTTTGGATCTCGGATACTTCATGTTTCGCAAAAACGTTCAACAAGGTGGAACGATTGGTGGGACGATCTTGGTTGTGATTCGTTTTGCTGTTGTTGTTGTTGCATTTTCCTGAAAACAAAGCGTGATGATGGGATTCCTGAAAGCGAAGGAAAGTATTGTTGGTTTCATCGTTAAGCATTCGATTGATCCAATTTGTTTTCCAGTGGTAAAAAAGAGGTACTTATTTTTATGTATATTTAACTACTCCTGCTCTTAGTATCATAATTTCCAACAATTGTTTGGTGGCTTGTGGGACAAAGGTGGTCCAGTCCTCACTATATGATCACAAGATTTAATGCCCGCCAACCTATTTGCATGACATTTGGGCCCATTTTTTAACTTATAGTTATGTTCTCTATCAAACTAATAAATAAATGTTTTAATTTGTTAAAAATAAAAAATAAATTAACTATTAAAATGTATATCAATTCAAAGGCTGATATAACTAATTTTGTGTTTAAATATATGTATCAGTGTTTTATTGGCTTGTAAAATAATGATTAACGTAGCTGTAAGTTAACAAACATGTTTAGACGCAAAATTAGTCATGTCTTTCACCTTTTGATCATTTTTCTATTTAAATGTCAATAAACCCTTTATAGCGTTTCAACAAGGTTTAGTTACCCGCGGGTTAAACCCTTTACATATATTCGGAGTATTATATTTATAAAGGAAATACATCTGCTAACTCATTGTTAAGTACACTTGAAAAACCATATCAAGAGAGAATTAAACCAACAATGTGCTAATATACTCGATGATGACGATAATAAACAATTAGATATAAACGATAACTAAATATGGCTCGAAATTACAAGGTTAAAGATTAAGAAGATAGTATGATAAAGCCAAGAAACAAACTTTTCTATCTCCAGTTAATTCTTCTACGATTAAGAGTTGTGCTAATCGGTTAGGATAATAGTATCTATACACAAACAACACGCACGCGCACACACAACCGGGACATCAAGATTATCTAATAGCTTCGATCCCTTTGGCTTCTTCCAGATTTTCTCCTCTTGGCTGCATTGATGAACTCCATTATCGCTTCCATTTCACTTACTTTCTGTGACAAGGAAAACATATTCGTCAGTAGGGGTTGCAAAATACGCGGATTAGGTAATTGGGCAAAGGGGTAATAATTTTTAAACGGGTCCAAACTCCAAAGGCTTCA
Organism: Chrysanthemum makinoi; assembly: GCA_910596185.1. NCBI lineage: Eukaryota > Viridiplantae > Streptophyta > Magnoliopsida > Asterales > Asteraceae > Chrysanthemum > Chrysanthemum makinoi. The sequence goes on along the minus strand of OU343219.1, from coordinate 249,871,646 downwards.
GCTAGGTTGGGTTGCGCCCCGTTTATAGTGAATCAAAATGCAACACAAATCAAACCAGTTTTTATCAGCAAATTGCCACAAATGCGGAAGATTAAAATGAGGAAAAGAACACGGGAGAGGAACCTGGGATGCAAAGTGTTTGTGAACTGCGTTGACTAGTTGTTCCTTTGTTGGAGTAGAGTGAATGTTTCCCTAAAAAGATAAGAATCAAAAGTTAAACCATGTATGCAAAACTAACATTTTGTGTATATGGTTGCATATATGAGACTCACGAGATTAAAGGTACTGTAATATCGCCATAGCGTGTTGGTTCCTAGCTTAGAGAAGTTCACTTTCTGCACATTCACACGAAAGCATAAAAAACAACTCCAGATTCACATACGCATATGCATGTCAACTATTTCGGTCAAACATGTTGGTTTTTAGCTTAATAAATGTTGGTATTTCAGATCCTCACCAGTTTATTTATAACTTTTTGAGGGTTTTTTTTTCCGCATCATTGAATTTAAGGTTGCAATGTGTTGACTACCAAAGTCAAAGTAACCTCTTTTTGGTCCATGTTTCTTATTAACTAAAAGTTGTCTATATAGCTTAAGTCATTTCAAAACTTACAGGATAACACGCGTTCATATTGGATTGAGCTTCTCTACAGCCATTACGACTAACAGATTTCACAGCAGGAGATGGGCCCCACGGTTTTGTGTAACGAACTCTGGGCTTGTCAAGTTTGTTGAACTCTGTAGCAGAGGCTGCAAGTGAAGAACAAACCAACATAAAGTTGACATCATTTATTTTTTCAGATGAATAGTTTTAGGGTGTGTTTGTTTCATTAAGATGTTTTGGGTCTGAATCTGACTACCACATCTTACTGGTAAAAGGTGGCTAGAAAGTCTAAATCTGAACGAAATAATGTTGTTTGTTTTTGTATAAGTGTCCGAATGATTTTAAGTCCTCGTTTATGCAATTTGTTTATTAAACCAACGCAATGCGGTAATAAGTAACTTATGTAAATATGAAACAATACTTTTTATCATAAATATAACATAGTTAATAAACAATCAAATATATTATATAAAGTTTACAAAACGAGTAAGAGGCAGTAAAACAAGTCCCCCACCTCTCTTGAGTAAGATGTTATATGTCTAACTGTGTCTTACTCAAAAGAACAAAACAAACAAGCAAAACGTCTGCCGTCCTCTTACTGGAGGGCTAGTAAGACTTTTTTTTTAAAAACAAACACACCCTTAATGAATTATTTTGATAACTAGGCTAGACATTTTAGGGGTATTTTAGGAGGTTAGTGAGCGTATAAACTTACGAAACTCGTTAGCATCAGACTCGCTGTCTGAAATCTCAAATTCATACTCGTCATCTTCTTCAAGACCAGTTGGTGGTTCAAGAACACTCAACGCATTCCGTTGCAGCTTCACTTCAATTCCATTTTTCAAAACCTAGTAAAACTTGAGCTTTTAGTCATATGTGGACCATAAGTCAAATGCGTAAAATAGCTTCAATAATCACAAAAGAGAGGTATCTTGTGGACCACAATACCACCATCAATAGTTTGACAGTTTGGAATGAGGACAATGGGCAAATAAGGCAATTTGCGTTCAATTTTTTCCCAAAAATAAAGAAAAACTTACACAGCCTACGAATGGAAATTCTTGTGAACTTAAGCAAACAATAACAATGTACAAATAAGTCAATGTAACTTGGCATCTCGCCACTAATAGAAAAAGGTTTGTTATCATGTCAAGTCGACCTCTCATAATGGAAGTTGTATTCAATAATAAGACAACAACGTGTTAAAGAGACAAAACAATTATTTTTCATTGTTACCCATTGATGATATGAAAAATGGTTTAAAATTTTAAGTTAATATAAACATATAACCCGAAATTCTCAACATAAAGAACGTCACTTCTATGATACCGTGTTTAATTATAAAAGAATTTTGTGAATCAAAAACTAGTACCATCAAAGCATCAATGATTTGTGGCAGTAACAATCGGCCAAAAAAGTTATATTTCAGCTTTGAATCAAGAACATTGGAAAGTTACTATATTTTTGTGACACCCAAGGTTGAAATTTTGGCACTTTTGTGTCACTGGGCGAGTCTACACGCTTTGTTGAGGTACAATGACCATCTAAAAACAAAAAAACAAGAAAGCGTATAACCCAAATTCTGAAAAAGGAATCTCCTATTCATGAAACCCTATTTAATAACATCACTCGAAGATGACAAAATAAAAGATTTTATCACCTAAAAAAATTGGCCGAGTTACCATGATCGCGCTATAGATGTAATTTAAATGGAACATGCTACCCAAAATCTGGATAAAAAGCATTTCACTTTCATGATACAACATTTGATTGCATCTATTGTCACCACTACCCCTAACAACATTATTCAAACAAATCGAACTATGATGGTCCCATGGTACAATTTTAATCATTTTGGCATGCTATTTTTTCACCTTTTTCGCCTTAATTAGTGTGACGAAAAGATTCAAAGTAACAAAGGGTGCATGGAATTTAAATAAAAGCAAGTAAAAGAATAAGGAATACCAGCCAATGCCAGCCACCAAGACCAACAGCCTTCTTGACGACGCCTTGTAATCCCACTAAAACAGATTTTGTACGGTTGTTTCCCGTCACAATTACTTTGGTATGCCTAGGAAGAACAGAAAGCTCTTCGTCCCCACTTTCTTCGCGGAAAGGGGATAGCACTCGAGAAGAATATAGTTCCGGTTCTAGCATTCCTCTTAGTTTCCGACAATTGTAAATCTTTATATCAAACTTTATCCTATTCTACTATCTAATCCATAACATTAAGCAAGAAGCTAAGTCCACCCTAAAAACAAAAACTCTTCAATCACATAAACAAACATCAGCAACTCCAAATACCTGATCAAAAATCAAAATTCTCATTAGAAACTTTAAAGTATCAAACTTTTATTATGTTTTACATTTACATGTCAAGAATTTTAACTTTTTTTGGGAAATTTGGTTTGAAATGATGAGAGAGAAAGAAGTAGTACTAGTTCTTTATTCTTATCTATCTGAGCTTAAGAAAATTGAAACTTTAAAAATCTGTCAGGAAGCTTTTAAGAGAATGTTGAATGCAAAAATGACCCACAAACTCATTGGATCACTTCACGGATTCAGTTTGAAAACAATAAATGAAATGCATACTATTAAAAATTATTATCATATACATTTAATCATATGGCATTATGAACTACAATTTGACCACTTGGAGTCTTTGATCTTTAAGAACAAATTATATAAATTTCTAAAGAAAGTTGTCTTAACTATCTTCAAAACATCCAACTCATTTCAATGGAATAAAACTAATTCCCTAATCACTAAGTTCAATTCTAAATTAATAAAAAGTAAAAAATATAAAACAAAGAACCCTGGACCATATCTGCAATCATAAAAGAATATAACCAAATATCCCTGACAACAACAAACCCATATGCATAAAAACACAATTTTCATTAAAAATCCAAACTTGATGCATAAGATCAATGATTAAGCTTAATGGGTATTGTACAATATCTCAAAAAAAATCAAAAAACTACTTAACATTAAAAAAACAAACTTGATGCATAAGATCAATGACTAAGCTTATTGGGTATTGTAAAAAAAAAAAAAAATGTTACTAACTTGATTACAAATCCAAACATTATTATAAAAATCTTAACTTGATCAAAAGATCAATGATTAAGCTTAATGGGTATTGTAAAATGCATTAAAACTAAAATAAATAAATAAAAATTATCATACCATCAATGATTACTTCAAATTTGGATTAAAACACTAATCTCAATCACAAAATATACTACTGTATAATTAGCTAGTAAAAAAACTTAAAAAAAAAAACAGAAAACGAATGATACCCATTACCTCACACATCACCAAATTATTAAAAACATGCAAAACTATACTACAAAAAATAATTAGCTACTAAAAAAAAAACTTAAACAAAAATATATTACTACATTTAAAAGCAAAAAACACAAAAATGAATGATACCCATTACCTGAAAAAGAGCAAAATGATCAAGATTCACAATCTTGGGTCATAATTCAAGTGAAAAATTGGAACTTTTTCATGGGTTTTGTTTCTTAAAGTGTTGTGTTAAAATGTTGGAATAAACAGAACATGAAAGAGAAAAAATGATATGAAGAGAGAGGAGTGAGGAAACACACACACAGTAAATGCTTACCAACTGCCATTCGAAACGACCTGCAAATGAATACATACATACAATTTGTACGGTCAATCACCCACACAATCTTCTTTACCGGTTTATCCGGTTTAAAAGTCATTTTGGCTTGGCTTGGTTTTTTGTCGTTTTGTGAGATTTCGAAATTTGAAATATGAGAGTTTTTGATGGTGTGTAAGTGTACCTATTTGCTAACTTAACACACTATGCTATTTCTGGAAATGTGAATTGATGTGTTACGAGACTGGCATGGTGTAGCGTTGTTGGCCGATTTTTTAAATTTTTTTGTTAAAATACATTTGTGCAGTTTTTTACGTTATGTTTTTTTTTGTGTATTTCTAATATTTTTGTGTTATTTATTTTCTTAAAATCTACTTAAAATATATATTGGGTTTTTAAAAATCGTTTTTCGATTTAAAAAAATTGCTTTTTATATAAATTTCTTATAAATTTTTTATAAATTTTTTTATAAACTTTTTAAAAACTTTTCATAAACCTTTTTTATAAATTTTTTATAAACTTTTTTTATAAATTTTTTATAAACCTTTTTCATAAATTTTTTATAAATATCTTATAAATTTTTTATAAACTTTTTATAAATTTTTTTTTATCAATTTTTTATAAACCTTTTTTATAAAAAATTTATAAATTTCTTATAAATTTTTTATAAACTTTTTATAAAGATTTTATAAACCTTCTTTTTTTTTTTTTTTTTGTAAACGGCCCAAACTCTATGTGATCAGGCCCAGAAAATGCAATCTTGTAGCATGTCTTTGTATGCTCGTCATCTTGTAATTCTGACATAAAACTAGCTTTTGATCGAGTTTTAATATATACTTATAATTATTACTATTCATGTGGTGTAACGATTTTAAAATTAAAAGAAGCTGTGTACATAGTGTGTTATGAGAAAAATATATAATCCTTTCGTCAAAATTATTGTCTCCGGACAAAAATATACATCGTTAGAAAAGTAGGATGATTACATTCTTTAACCAATCAAATATCATCTTTACCCACTAAACTTTTTTTTGATTGGTTGACACAAGAAGAGACTACTGCTATTATTTTGTGACATCTTAAAATGAAAATGGAGATTAGTATAATTTTGGGACGGAGGGATTTAACTATGGATTATGTTAGAAAATAGGATCACAAAAATCTGAGAGTCGTGTAAACACTTTCAGATTGAAGTATTTTGATGGTTCTATCGAAATCTTAAATCGGATAAAACTAATATTAGAAACGAGAATATGTTTTTTAAGTTATGAAACCGAACCAGATGGATAATCTAAACATATGACCAACATAACTGATTGGCGGTTGTAACTGCCATAGCAGTTACATTAACCACCGAATCAGTTAATTAAGGGACAAAATGTCAGGAATTTCATTTTCAAGCTCGACCCGGTAGAGTCTTTGCCCTTGGACCCTGCCGGGGATGCCGCCCCTTGGACCTGTTACGGGGCCGCCCGGACCGTTATTGAGGCTTAGCCCGAATGATAATCATAATAACGTCATACAAGTGTGCACTCCGCACAAGCCTGACTTGTTGAACATTTTATCACAATTACACATTGCTCAAGTAAGTCAATCTATTACACTAAAATAATATTGGTGATGCAAATTCACCAACAGATTATCATGATAACATCAGGTATTGCTTCAGTATTATCACTCTCTCATTACAAATCAATTGACAGGTTAAGAAATACTGTAACAAGTAGAAATAGATTATATGTTAAATCTCAACTCCTAGCTAAAGGTTACTGCAACTGATGCTCATTGACAGAGGTTAAACTTTTAATAAAATGTCCATCGGCACTCCAAAAATGTGCATCGGGAGGGTTTCTTGGCTGATTTAAAACTTTTAGGGATTATATAAATTATCATTAACTAATCATCCATGAATGTTTATTAAACACGATCCTTTAAAAAAGTTAGATACCAATCAACACTTAATTGTGATTGGTGTTGGCGTATGTGTCCGGACGCCCTGGTGTCCGGCAAGATCACTGGCCAGACGGAATGCTTTATCGTCCGGACGGTAGGTAACAGTGCCCAGGTTTTACGGGATTCTTACCACATGGCCTATCAGGTAGGGTTACTATAGACCTATGGGCAGGTAATATAGGTCTGCACGAACAGTAAGTCTACAGTAACGTAGGTACATAGTTGGGGTAGTATAAATACCCCAACACATTTAATGTTTTGCATTGAATACACACACATACATTAACCACCGCATTAATTACCACATTTATTACCTTTTCCTTACTTTCACGTCGGAGCTTGGTCCTGGAGATCATCAGACGAGGCTACGCGTGTTGTCCATTGTCTTGAGGAAGAGCGCTTATTTTCCTCGACACCATTGATAGAAGCCGAACTCCCGGTCAAGGTGAACAACGAGAATTTGCTTCAACAAATTGAAGCCATCCGTGGGACCCTAATTCATTCTCTGGAGGTTTAGATGGCGATGTCGGAAAAAACACCCCGCCCAATCCTCCTCCCTGCAGCCGATGCGATGCGGCGGAGTGGGTCACAAATGACCGACCACGGACTACGGCGGATACTGAAGCCCAAATGGCATCACTAGAGGCCCTCATCAGGAATATAACACGTCGGAGCGGTCCCATCACACCTATTCGATTGTCATTCGGGATGACGAGGATGGACGAAGGATGTCGAGCCGAACCCAAAAGCGATCTTAGTAAACGCGCAAAAAGAGATGGCCCGGTCACCATTCACGAGGCGGATCATAGAGTTTGCCGGCCCTAAACATGTCATGCCCACTAACCTGAAACTATACGACGGATCGACTTATCCGGATGATCATATCAACCGTTTTGTGGGTGCAACCAATCAAGGGGGTGGCCAATGCACGTGGTGCCGAATGTTCCAGCAAACTATGGATGGAGCCACACAGGGATGGTTTAGCAACCTAGAACCGGGGAGCGTAGACAGCTGGGATGACCTCAAAGACCAATTCACCACAAGGTTTGCCCTACGTCAGAAAAACATGAAAGACCCCACAGAGATCACCCAGATATTAAGAAGGGCAAATGAGGTACTATCGGATTTTAAGGAACGCTGGACCGATGAAGCCAGTAGGATACCGGGGGTCCCTGAGCTCATGAAGATATCGGCATTCATGGGCGCCCACCGATGCCCTGACTTGGCTAAAAAGTTTTACGATCAAGTCCCTAAAACCGTTAAGGAAATGATCACACGGGTGGAAGATTATGTCGAGGCGAAGAGGCATACAAAACACCTAGCTACCAAAAGGAGAGGCACACGAGTCAACACGTAGAGTCAATCCCTCGGTAGTAAGGGACCGAAACTTCAGAGGAGGATTCGGAGACAGGAGAAGGGGTGACCGACGACCTTGGGAAAGGTATGATTCCCTACAGAGAGAGGCCTTTTCCCTATATGTTGCTCTAAAAACCGAGACGCGACCCCGAAATGAATTCAGACGCAATGATTTTAATAAACCCGACAACCATCGGATCTTGCTCTCCGGCCTATCTAAACAACCTAAGGAGATACTGTCCACGGAACACCACCTAAACCTACCCCCACCACCCCCGTTGCAAGGAAAACCGAGCAAAGAGAATGAGGACAGGTTCTGTGAATATCATGGAGAGAGAGGCCACTTAAACAATGACTGGTATCATCCGAAAAGCGGTTAGAGATGGCTCGAATGGGAAATGGATCATTTGGTCAAAAGCGTGCAACAAAAGGAGGGAGAGACCGAGAGGTCACAACGGAAAAGGAAAAGTGATCAACATGGTCCGGCATTACGCCGAAGATCATAAAAGAAAGGCCGGGCTTTATGACGAAGACTGGATGAACGTCCCCATATCCTTTCCCCGGATAGCTGCGGACGACCTATCCGAAGAACCACTGATTGTAGAAGCTGAGATAGAAGGTTATTTTGTGCGAAGGGTATTTGTAGATGAAGGTGCCTCCGTACAAGTCATGTACGAACATTGTTTAAGAAACTTGTGCCCATCGGTTCAAGCCGGTGCAGGAAACCAGTTCGCCGTTGGTGGGGTTTTCTAGCGAAGTCATTTAGCCAATGGGAAAGATTGAACTAGAAGTGCGTGTCAGAGATCATGGACTGTTTCGGACGGTCATGGTGACGTTTACGGTCGTGAAGTCACCTTCACCTTACAATGTAATATTAGGCCGAACAGGTTTAAAAGAGTTAAAGGCCATACCTTCGACCATCCACGCGATGATGAAGTTCCCCACTCCGAGAGGAATAGCTACCCTGGTCGCCAAGAGGGCCGTAGTTATGGAATGTAGGAGGTTGGAAGAAGGACATGACCCTAGGAAGAGTTACTCCCCCGAAAGGAAGACCGAAACCAAGAACCAAGAAGCTCAGAAGGACCAAAAACCAACGGAGGATATCCTAATTAATGCAGCTTATCAGAACAGCGAGGTAGCCATAGGAACAAGATTCTCTCGGGAATGCGGAAACAACTCATCGAACTTCGAGAAAAAAAGACATTTTTCTCGAGGAACCGCGGACATGACCGGGTGCCGAGGCGCCTATCAGACTCTCTCTGCGTAGCGTCTCCGACACACACCGATTGCCCAGAAGAGGAGAACATTCTCGCGAGAGAAAACCGGTGATTAATAAAGAAGTGGAGGAATGGGTTAGTGCCGGGATAGTCCGACCGGTAAGATACCCAACGTGGATATCCAATCCGGTGTTGGTTAAGAAATGTGACGGAAGCTGGAGGATGTGTATTGACTTCAAGAACCTGAACTCTTCATGCCCCAAGGATTATTACCCCCTGCCGGAGATAGACTGGAAGATTGAATCCGTCATGGGATATAAATATAAGTGCTTCCTGGATGCTTACAAGGGCTACCACCAAATCCAGATGAACGAAGACGATGAGGAAAAGACGGCATTCTACACGGAACGGGGAACGTACTGTTACACCAAAATGCCATTCGAATTAAAGAACGCCGGAGCAACCTATCAACGGTTGATAGACTCCGCATTTCACTCACAAATAGGGAGGAATTTGGAAGCATATGTGGATGATATGGTCATAAAAAGCGAGCGGGCGTGAAATGATAGGTGACATTAAGGAAACCTTGACCTTAGGAAGATAAACATGAAGTTAAATCCGCGGAAGTGTTCTTTTGGGGTAGATGAAGGAAAGTTCCTCGGCTATATGGTGACGTCGGAAGGAATAAGGGCTAACACACGTAAGACAAAGGCCATCATGGAGATGAAATCCCCGGGAACCCTGAAGGAGATGCAAAGCCTAAGTGGGAAGCTAGCAGCCTTGAATAGATTCCTATCAAAATCAGCGGAAAGAGCCCTCCCTTTCTTTAACACACTAAAGAACATCACCAAAGAAAATAAGGACGAATACCGATGGACGAAAGAAGCCGAGATGGCTTTCCAGGAAATGAAGAGGCTGATACTTGAACTACCTTCTTTGTCCACACCAAAGCCGGAAAAGCAATTGCTCATATATCCCTCGGCTTCAAAAGGAGCTTGAGCGCCAATATCTTGATGGTAGAAAAGAAGGGGAGGCGATTGCGGTACATTATGTTAGCCGGACGCTGCATGGAGAGACATTATGCCCCTATAGAGAAGTTAGCTTTATATACGTTACATGCGTCGAGAAAGGCAGAGGTACTTCGAAGCCCACCCCATCCGGGTCATCACCGACCAACCCATCAAGCAGATACTGAATAAACCAGAAGTCTCAGGAAAGTTAGCTAAATCGCCGTGGAATTAGGAGCATACAACATCACCTACGTCCCTCGTAATGCAGTTAAGGGGCAGGTGCTAGCGGATTTCCTAACGGAAGTACCGGTGGAATCGGGATCCAGAAAAAGTGCCGACATAATGGAAGTAGGGGAGGGAGAATGGTTACTATACACTGACGGAGCATCCAACAAGAAAGGTTAGGGCGGGATTGGTTCTCATCGGCCAGAAGAAAGAAGAACTAACCTATGCTCTACGGCAACTTCCTAGCACCAACATGAGGGAATACGAGGCCCTGGGGCCGCCTAAGGATTGCAAAAAAGCTCAAAATCAGGGTACTAAGTGTGCGAGTAGATTCAAAACGGTAGCCATCAAATCAATGGGAATTCACACTACAAAGGAAAGCATGCAGAAATACTTAGGACAGGCAAAAAACTACATATCTGGGTTTCAAAGCTTTAAGATTTGCAACATCCCGAGGGCCCAAAATCAGAAGGCATATATACTAAGCAAGCTAGCATCAGTAGCCTTCGACCACCTAACCAAAAAAGTACTAGTAGAGGTCCTAGAAAAACTGTCAGGAGGTAAAGAAGTGGTTAACACCATAGTAGAAGAGGAGACGGACAACTGGATGACACCGATCATCAAGTGCTTGGAAGAGGGGGTTTGGCCGGAGGATCCCAATGAAGCCAGAAGCTTAAGGATGAAAATTCCACAGTACGTTATGGAAGAAGGTGTCCTCTTCAAGAAGGGTTACTTGGTGCTAATTATGAGATGTGTAGGGCCACTACAAGCAAACTACATAATTCGTGAAGTGCACGAGGGGTGCTGTGGAATGCACGCCGGACCAAGAACCGTGGTGGCCAAACTTATGAGGCAAGGGTATTATTGGCCCACCATGCACCGGGATACCCGGGAAGAAATCAGGAAATGTGACTCTTGCCAAATACATTCTCCGGTACCCAAGCTCCCTAAGACACCATTGACCTCCATCATGGCCCCGTGGCCTTTCTACCAATGGGGGATGGATGTATTAGGCCCCTTTCCGGAAGCACCAGGCCGCATCAAATATCTGATAGTGGCAATTGATTATTTTACCAAGTGGATAGAGGTAAAGCCGTTGGTCAAAACCACAGAGAAAGATGTCATCAAGTTTGTATACGAAAACATTGTATGTAGGTACGGCTTACCGGGGGTCATAGTCACTGACAATGGGACCAATTTCGTCAATGACCCGTTCAAAAAATGGTGCGAGGGTTTGAAAATCAAACAAATGAATACAACCGTGGCACATCCGCAGGCTAACGGATTGGTAGAACGGGCTAACAGGAGCCTGATGGAAGGAATAAAAACGAGGCTGGGCCGAGAGAGAACCGGATGGTTAGATGAGCTACCTAACGTTCTATGGGCACACCGGACAACCCTTAAACGAGCAATGGAGAGACCCCATTCAGCGGCGTGCGAAGGCGAGGGTAATCACAAACGAGAAATAGGGATGCCTACGCCGGACAATGATGTTCGGGAGGATCGAACGAGGAAGAACAACGTCGAACTGGACCTTCTACAAGAAAGAAGGAAAATCGCCATCCAGAAGCTAAGTATAAGACACGAGGTTGAGCAATATTACAAGGAGGGTCAAACCAATGAATTTCAAAGTGGGAGACGTTGTCTCACCGGAAGAACGAGGCCACCCGGTGGAAAACCAAGGGAAGTTGGGACCTAACTGGGAGGGGCCCTACTGAATAGTAGGAGCAAATCAGAATGGCTCTTATAAGTTACAAACGATGGAGGAGAAGGAGGTCCCTCGGACCTGGCACACTATAAACCTCAGAAATTGTTTCTTATAATTGTTATTGTGATAGGAATCCTGCTATCATTGTGTAACCTAAATTAATTATGTACGTTGGTTCAATGATGAAAGTTTTCCCATGATGGGGAAACAATTTTCTGTGATAACTCATGTGATATGTGACAATTCCGACGGTTGACCCCTGTCGAGTATGAAAAGCATAAATATGCCCGAAAGCACCTATCGGATGCCCTTTAACTTTATAAGGATGCCCGGAATACGGATGCCCGAGAGTAAAACACTCCGGACGCCTGGTGGAATAACCACACAGATGCCCGAGCACACGTGTCGGATGCCCTAGTAATGGAAGCCCTTTTAACATTATAAGGACGCCCGGAATCTGGATGCATGGCGTACGCAGCCGGATGCCCTCAGAATAACCGAATGAGGATGTCAACGCGAAATATAAAATAAATGAATAAGAAAGAACAACAAATTATCACAACCAAAGGAGGGGTATTCATTTACAAATTGGCAAACCACAAAAGAAAATCGTTAATTATTACAACCATATCATCCGAATAATTGTTCACAAGATTACAAGCCATAAAGATAACTAAAATTTAGGCATTCTGCTCTGCAACATTAACCGGAGTATCAGCGGCCGGAGTACCAGTGGCAGGAGGAGGATTGGATGTCCCGGGAGGATCTTTCCTGACAGGAACTTTCGGTTCCAAATTTAGCAAATCCCCTAGAGGTAAACGATAGGAGTCAGCAAGCTTTTGAATGCAAGGATACTCAGCTACGAAAAGCTTGTCATACTTAGCCCTCCATAGATTTGGAGCATCCCGGTTGACATTCCTAATATCCTTGAGAGCAGCCTCCATCTCCGCTTCGGTCCTGTTCCTCTTGGCCCCCGTCACGAATCACGCGATCGTGAAGGCGTATACCTTGGCCATGCTCTTTTTATACTCAACGCTTCGAGCGACGACTGCCGAAGGCAAAGTGTCCGGACATCGTTTTCTTTACCACCTCGCTCGAGCAACCTCGGCCACCCGGCTTACATTTCTCCACTGCAGAGCCGCCAAAGATTGGTCCTTGGCCATCAACTCGCCCTCAATTTCCTTATTTTTCCGCTGTGCGAGAAGTCTCCCTCCACTCGTCCCTGTCCCGGGTCACCCTATCAACCTCCTCCTCCAAACCTTTCTCTCTGCTGCACTAGCTTTCGGATCGGAGTCCAGCTTCTGTAACTCCTCGGATAACCTTCCGTTTTCACCCTCGGTGGCAAGAAGTTTCTCGGCAAGCCCCTGACAACCTTTATGATTTTCGCTCAGTTGCCAATACCCGTTCAAGAGATCTCTAAACCTCCTCAGCAGTTCACCCTGAGCTATCACACTCTTCCCAAAATCCTCATATGCACGACGGATAAGATCAATGTTATTCACCTGCTCCAGAGCTCCTCTCTCAGCAGGAGTAGCGAGATTATCAATCATCTCCCGGCAGGAACGGTATGAGTTTATCCGGATATCATCACGGAGAGCCCAGTTAGGGATGAAAACGTTAGTGGTCTCATCTACAAGGAAAAAAGGATGGTGAGAAAAATTTTAACAAGCAAACATGGATTAATGAATATAAGATTAGAGTGTACCTGAATCTAGGAGAACCCTTTCAACATGATGAGGGCCATGACTGTGAGGGGCCGATTGACCTAAAAAAAAAGTGGGGTGAGCAATTGGAAATAACAAATGAATGAGGGAGTCGCACGAGAGTTGGCACATACCTTCAGAGTTGTGAAGTGGGGAGTGGACCGGAGGAGAATGGCCGCCTCCTTGTTGGGAAAGGGGCGCCTGTTGCAGATTCCCACCACCTCCAGCCCCATTATCGCCCATCCCCTCAGAGGCTACATCCTCTTTATCCCCTCCGGCAGCAACAGTGGGGATCTCCTGTTCAGTATTGAGGTTTAAGTTCACCTCTTGGTAATCCGGATTGGCTTGGTTCAAAGGATCTGCATTAAGCACAGGTGAACCGGAGGAGAAAGTCTCAACGAAACCCGTCTTCCTTTTCTTTTTTTTTCTTACTTTGGGCCTTAGAGGTCCCCTCGCCTTTTCTCTTTGCCGCTAGACGCTCATGACCTCTCTCTTTTTCTCTCTGGCAGCCCACCCGGTCCGCCTCTTCGGCCCTCCTGTATATGGCATCTTTACCAGGAATCGCTGTTCCCACTGGCAAAGGATTTTTAGTCCTTTTAGGCTTCTCTCGGTTAGGGTCAACGGCCGGACCCTTGCTCACTACAGTATCGTCTCATTCCGGGAGCTCCAGATACTCAGACATATCAACAACTGCAAGAGGAAAAAGTATCTAAGAAAATCACAAAGAAACGGTTGCAACAAACTCTATAAAGACCGAAAAGATAATTACCATGACCCTCGGCATCCTTAAGAACAGGCTCGAACCCGTTCAAAACCGAGGAAAGGTGGCACATCCACAGACTAATGGTCGGCTTCCTTAAGAAAATAGAGTCTCGCTAAGCCTCTCAAAGCATCGACTCAAAACCCGGAAGGAAAAGGGTCGGTGATTTTTGAATCCTTGTGCCTCCATGCCATGGCATAGGGGATTGCCCTCCGGTCGATCAGGAAAATTTTTTCTTTTCAGTGTTTAAGACCGGTGAGCACCTCCTTGAAGCATTTATAGGCTTTCTTCCCTGTCCTACTCTCGAAAGAAAACCAGTGCCCCTGCTTACACAACCGGTAAAACGCCCGGAACAAGGATACCCTAGGTTCAATATTCAAACTATAACACCTAATCTCGAAAAGTGTCACCCGGTTCAAACCAAGAGGAACCAACTGGGAAATATGAACCCTAAAATGTCTGATCACGTTCAACAAAAATGAGGAAAAGGGGATCCAGACTCCTCCGGTATCCAACTGCCGGGGATATATACCAATCTTATCCCCCGGCAGTTGATCCATAGTCATGCCATCCGGCGGAAGATGAGGACGAAGGTCAGCGGGGATACCGTACTCAGCTACTATGTTATCGAGTTCGGATTGTGTCAACCTAGAGGTGTGAATATGCATATCGAACTTTGGTACAACCAAAGGTGGGACTGTCTCTTCGGTTTCTATAAGGGGAGTGCTCTGTTCCTCAGTTGGGTGTTCGGCCATTACTAAAAGGATACCGAAAGAAATGTACAAATAATTACGAGAGGAGAACGAAGCGAACCTTACTGAAAATGAAGAGGATGACCGGCAGTGAAAGCTATTTGAGTCGGGTGAAATGTGTGAAAAAATAAGAATGGTAAAAATGAATATATATATAGGCGGTGAAAACCTAGGAAAGCTGTCAAAGCGTCCCATCGGTCGATAAAAGGTGGCGTGGCTCAATCTCACCCGTCCACGTTGATCTCGAGAAACTGAAAGACACGGACAAAAGCCCAACGAATGGCGGGCCCATCGAATAGCCCAATACCCACAAAAACTACTGAAACCCATGGCAGGCCGGAGGAAAATGCTCTTTTCTTAAAAGACAAAATAATTTTAAGTATTGCACCATCGGTTTCTACCCGGTGATACAATACTGGGGGGACATGTTGGCGTATGTGTCCGGATGCCCTGGTGTCCGGCAAGATCGTAGGCCGGACGGAATGCTTTATCGTCCGGACGGTAGGTAACAGTGCCCAGGTTTTACAGGATTCTTACCACGTGGCCTATCAGGTAGGGTTACTGTAGACCTATGAGCAGGTAATATAGGTCTGCACGAACGTTGAAGTCTCGATAGCGTAGGTACATAGTTGGGGTAGTATAAATACCCCAACACATTTAATGTTTTGCATTGAATACACACACCTACATTAACACTTGCATTAATTACCACATTTATTACCCTTTCCTTACATTCACGCCGAGCTTGGTCCGGAGATCATCCAGGGGCGAGGCTAACGCGTGTTGTCCATGTCTTGAGGAAGGAACGCTTATTTTCCTCTGACACCATTGATAGAAGCCGAACTCCCCAGTCAAGCTGAACAACGGGAATTTGCTTCAACAATTGGATAATTAAAACTTTCTTGTGACTAATAGTTGTAAAAAAAGTATAGTCTATGACCTGTTATTAACAAAACTTTCTTTTATAAAACAGTTATGAAAGAAAAGGAAGTTTTACTCTATAAAATATCACGATGTGTATTAGTTTAATTTTTTTTACTGTAGTTCATTAAAAAAAGCGAAAATTACATGGGAGGCCTCTGCAGGGGGGAGTTGTCCTGCAGAGGACCTCTTTTTTTCATATGTCAAGAAAGGCCATGGAATTCGCTTCAAATTTGTGCAGAAGTCCTAGAAGGACACGTGTCGGCACCCCCTTAATTAAACGTGAGGAAATTAAAAAAAAAAGCAAATCGCTTCTTATTTGAAGCGAAATCTGACATATGTGGGGACACCATCTGACGAAGACAGAGAAAGCAACCTAATCGCTTTAATATTGAAGCGAAATTATCACTCCATGCATTGGGACTAAGCAAAATATCCTGCATAATCAATTCGAATGACTACTTGTTACTGTGCAAAATTTATCCGAATAACAAGCCCAAATTCCTCATTTCGTTTTACATTTCCAGTGAATATACGAAGCAAGAGTAGGTGTTTTTCTCACATAGTTGCAAAAATCTTCCTTGGTTTTTATTTTTGTTGCAGCGTGGAGTTTTGGTAGCTTTGGTGTTAGTGGTGTATTTGTCGGTGGTGGTGTTGTGGTCATTGGTGGTGCTTGTTGGTGACGGTGTCATTGTTGTTGTGGTTTTGTGGTGGTAGTGGTTAGGTGTTAACGCGTTTGCTTGTTAATATGGCACTAGTTGTTCCGGTAAATATTTTTTCTTCGATATCATTATTTGGTGTTTTATGCTTATTGTGTAGTTAATAACATATATTGTTATTAATTGTTGTTTTAGGATTTTGCCGTTGACCTTACCTGTAGAAGTAAGCTAAGATTAGTTCATTACCTTAAAAAATTAGAATACCAATAAGGATGTATTTTTTAGGGACGTGTTTTGGATGGATGTTTGATATAGAACAAATGCAAGAGACATGTATTTTATTACATTATATTAGTTTATGTCAAGTCGAACCTGAACCGGGAGAGACGGAAGTGGTTCCATTGAGGTATCGTGTAGGAGATTTTGAGTTGAAATTTGGTAGAGAGGAGTTTTGTTTAGTAACTGGCTTGATATTTGGGGTTGATTTTCAAGATAAATATAAAGATCAACCTACTCCTCTTAGGAGATGTGTTTTTGACTCACGTTATGATGGATGTTCGATAACTGCTGGACTGTTGAATAATTTTATTTTTAGCGATGAATTTGATAAGCTTGTCGATATCGATGCCGTTCGTGTTAGTTTGCTAGGGTTGTTGGAGCTGGTGTTGTTAGGCCACGAGTTTAATTACGTAGTCCCCCCATGGTGCATGGCTTTAGTAGATAATATTGATGCTTGGAACATATATCCTTGGGGTTAATGCGTATGGCCGACATTACTGATCGGTTAGTTGGTGCATAGGTTCACGTCTAGAAGCTTTTTGTGAAGCCCGACCAGCCCGGCCGGACGGTAAGGTAAAGAACCCTAAGTATATGCTGAAGGGCTTTACATGGGCCTTTAAGGTATGTATATATATATATAATGTTAGTTTTGTTGTTTATGTATATATATAATGTTAAAGTAATTAACCAATTATTTTTTTATAGACGTAGATTTTGGAGACTTATCTAGACAAGGCTCTTGATTTTTTTAATCGTCACAAGCTCCATCCGAGAGTGTGTGCTTGGCGTTACAAGCGGCAGTTTAACGCTGTTACTGGATAGTTTATTGGTGAGTTGTTATTTAATCATGTCATTTAGTTTTTAGTGATTCATAACAATATTCGTATTTGTTGTTATATAAATTTTAGGTAGCGGAACCTACATTAAGACTTGTACCCGATGCATATGAGTCCGAACAGGGTTGGTTACGTGATAGCATGGCATTTTTGAGGCGTAGTCTTGAACCACACCAATACCCCCACTTTCGGACCAATATAGCGTGGCGATGTTCCGGCCTCGTTTATCATCAATTGACCTAACTAGAGGATATGAGAAAGGCTCAGGATGCCAAGTTAAAGGAACACGACACAATGTTGCAACAAATATTTGGTTTCTTTAGTGGATTTAGTGGTTTCCCGAGCAGCGCAAGTATATTTGTATAATTTTTTATTGCTACTTATTTGTTTTAAAAATTACTAAACATACTAATATTGTGTGTAGGGTTTAGGGCAATTTGACTGGAGGTCTTGGGTTCCCGACAGCCGCCAGCAGTATATTTGTATATTTTTTGTTGCTAATCATTTGTTTTAAAATTTACTAAACATACTAATATTGTGTGTAGGGTTTCGGGCATTTGGAATTGGAGTACCGGTTCCGAGCAGCGTAGGTAATTTTATTTTCATTTTTTGTTGCTAATCTTTTGTTTTAAAATTACTAAACATACTAATATTGTATGGGGTTTCGGGCCGGCATTTGGAACTGGAGGTAATTGGTTCCCGAACGCAGCGGTATGTTTTATTTTCATTTTTTTTGTTGTTAATCGTTTGTTTTAAAATTACTAAACATACTAATATTATATGCAGGGTTTGGGCCATTTGGGCTGGACTGGAGTAATTGGTTCCCGAGCAGCGAGGTATGTTTTATTTTCATTTTTTTTGTTGCTAATCATTTGTTTTAAAAACTACTAAACATACTAATATTATATGTAGGGTTTCGGGCAGGATGGAACTGGATTTAGTGGTACCCGAGCAACGAGGTATGTTTTATTTTCATTCTTTTTGTTCCTAATCATTTGTTTTAAAAATTACTAAATATACTAATATTGTATGCGGGGTTTGGGCCGGTAGGCTGGAGGTAATTGGTTCCCGAACACGCAGGTATGTTTTATTTTCAATTTTTTTGTTGCTAATCATTTGTTTTAAAAATTACTAAACATACTAATATTATATGTAGGGTTTCGGGCAGCATGGAACTGGATTTAGTGGTACCCCGAACGCGCATGTATGTTTTATTTTCATTCTTTTTGTTCCTAATCATTTGTTTTAAAAATTACTAAACATACTAATATTATATGTAGGGTTTCGGGCAGGATGGAACTGGATTTAGTGGTACCCCGAACGCGCAGGTATGTTTACCAACGGCATGTATATAATTTATTCATTTGTTTAAAAATTACTAAACATTCTAATATTGTATGTAGGTATTTGGCGAGGCTGGTCGAGGAGATGGGGGGTTTCATAACCCCCCGAGTAGTTCTTTCTTTGACGGGGTGTCTCGCCACCAGTGGGCACGCAGTTATACGACCACGCGCCTCACTCTAGGACGCCTATGCCACAACAAGGATTTGTTCCGTGGTCGGGTAACAATGCGTAACAAGGATTTGTTCATTGTAGGTAAATTTATGACCCACATAAGCATATATCCTTTTTTCCTTTTTCTACTATAATAGTTGCATGTATATTTGTTCCGTGTTAGGGTGCTATGAATCGAGAAAGAGAGAAGTTAGTCCTGGCGTTATTTGTTGAGCCCGTGGGATCGTTTGCCAGACACGACTCCTATTCCCAATAAATGGGCTAGTAGGTGTAAGGATAATGCCATTTCAGCAAATATTAGCCCGTTAGATCTTGGAAAAGCTATTGATGAAGAAGAGGATAGGGTTGATGATGATGAAGAAGACGGGGATAGAGTTGAGTTTTTACGCAAAAATTATACTGGAGAGTACATTTCGTTTTATAACGTTGACCCTACTAAGGTAATCATTAAACTACGTGAATATTTTTTTTAACAATGATTAACAACTTATTATTGATATTACTTTTGGCTATTTAGGTTAGTCGTACATTATATGAAGACTTAAATACTTTACTGAGGAACCCTAAACCCATATACGAATTTGTCATGTGATGGGTTTTGCGTGTGAGACAATTTTTTGGCGTGAATTGCTCCCTTTTTGTTCCAAGGTCCCAAGTAATGGTTGGCTTGCAGACGATGTAAGTTTATTATTACATGTTTATAATGTATTTGAATAGTTTTTTTTTATAGAATGGTTAGTAATAATTTTAATATTTTTTTGATATGAATTAGCATATGAATGCATGGACTGAGCTTCTAATTCGTCAGAGGCCAAATGGTGCTCATTGGACAGATGCGAAATCAACACTTGCATCGTATTCTCCGGGCACTTTTGTCTTCTTACTTGTGTGATAGTGCATTACGAGGGAACGTTAAGTGGGAGGACACGTCCGTACCCTTCCTGGGATGAGGTACAAGTGGTAAGTATTTTTGTTTAATGATTTTAATGCGTTTAGTATTTTAATAAGGTATTTAATTGTATGTAAGCTAATGATTATATCTTTGTAGGTGTATATGCCGTTCCATGTCGAAGGCAATCACTGGGTTTTAGGTGTCGTAGATCTTCCGAATTCTCATATTCTGTTTTCGACTCGATGCATAGTGACAGTAGGTCGGATAAGTTGCGACGACATCTTGTTGCATGGAATAAAGTCTTAAATGAAAGTTTACAGATCCAAGGATATTTTGCGTTACGGGCGCCAACATTTTAACTTCTCATTCTCTTATAATGATTCAAAATGGTTTCCGGCTCCGCAGCAATCAAATGGTAAGGATTGTGGAGTAGTTGTATGTTGGCTTATTCTACAATTTTGTACAGGTAGGATCCCACCACCGGTTATTAATAACCCTTCACAGTTTTTTAAGGAGTTTAGATTTGTTATGGCTCATCATTTTTATGGTACCCGTTGTGAGGATACTAGCAGATGTGGATATGTGTAGTTGAACTGTTTGTATATATTCTTTTATCTATGGTTGAAGAATACCAGCGGATGTAGATATGATTAGTTGACCGTTTGTATATGTATTTTGATATACGGTTACCTAATGAAATTTTGTGTATGTTATATATCACAAGTTATGTCGTCGATAACTAAAGTTTTGTAGATGAGTTTAATGAAAACAGTAGATGGGTTAAATAAAAACATAAAAAAATACAACATAAAGATGATACAAATTAAAAACGAAAGTCCAGTAGATGGGTTAAATAAAAACATAAAAAATTACAAGATAAAGATGATACAAATTAAAAACGAAAGTCCAATTTAAACATCACTGATAAACGGTATCCTTGTGGTAAACCTCAACAATGTTTTTCAAAGTGATGTTAAGGTAATGGTTATGTGGTTTTGGTGTGAACACTGAGATGTTCTTTAGTATCAAAACAACACCGACACCGATAGACTTGACATAACCCTTATCCTCTTCTAGGACTTTGTGATGAATTGTACCGGACATTGTTCTGATGGATCTTTGAGTGTCACAGTTAGCTCACCAAGCAAATTTGGTGTACAAGACTTGATGACGGCTACAACCAGTTCAAGCTTCCCTTTTTACAAAAGGTTTTCATATCGCCTAAACTAGCATCTACCACGATCCCAAAAGCATCTAGATAGCCAAGCGCGCTTAGCCATGGGCCACGCGTAAAATGATCGTCTTCAGATGCATCCTCCTCTATTCTCCTGACATACTCTTGGGTTGGCATTACAGACGAAGGGCCTCCTTCCCTAATGTCTGTATTTTTGCGGAGCTTGGCCAATTGAAGAATACCCGCTGGACCTGGTATTATCCTTGTTTGGCCTATTGTAGTTGCATTTTCCCTGGGCTGATCAATGTACAAATGTATTATACCATCAGCGGAACCACAAGCACACGTAACAAATAAAGGAACATCGTTGTTGTCTTTAATCTCCATCATCTTATCTGATGAACTTAGCCTAAAGGATAATCTGAGTTGCGTATTTGCATCCAACTCAAATTTGTTCACCAACATTTCAACCATTAATGAGTAAGTGATGTCACTGTACATTATGACACCACTTTCTTTGCCATTGAAATGTAATTTACATTCGAATCTCTGGAAATTAGCAGCCATTTGTATGTTTGTCTTTGTTAGTATTTAGTATTTAGGATGTTATATATATAGGGTGTATATCACATAGTGTTTTACACGAAATATGAAAAGTTTTTGTCATGTTTTAATAATCATATGACATGTCAGTAATAATATAGGGACATGTATTTGACAATTCAATGACATTCTATAAATCACATACATGTTTACACGAAATATGACAACATTCAATAATTATATGACATCTTTTTAGGCGTGTCAGTAACCAAGTAGGGACATGTATTTGACAATTCAATGACATTCTATAAATCACATACATGTTTACACGAAATATGACAACATTCAATAATTATATGACATCTTTTTAGGCGTGTCAGTAACCAAGTAGGGACATGTATTTGACAATTCAATGACATTCTATAAATCACATACATGTTTACATGAAATATGACAACATTCAATAATTATATGACCACATAGGGACATGTGATACACCACATATATATATATATATATATATATATATATATATATATATATATATATATATATATATATATATATATATATATATATATATATATATATATATATATATATATATATTTCTGCTTTCAATGAATCTAAAGCAATTATTCCTTCTTTCATTCATCAAATGTCAACATCTAACAATACTACATTACACTTCACTATCAACTACAACAGATACTTTACACTTAACCCAATAACATATCAAGATGGTTCAAACATGAATATCAATGTTTCAGAATTAGATTTTCAAGATATGGTTAGTTATCTAGAGAGAAAATTAGCAACAAAGGTCAAATATCTATATTACGCATTGCCACAAAACCAAACGTTAATGGGAATGAAAGCAATTGAAAATGATTATGATATTGGTGTTATGTATGACATCGAAAAAGTTGCTGGACAGCTCCAAATTTTTGTTTGTGAGCATCCGGCAGATATAAACACAATTTTGATTCCAAATGATGGTTCTATGGAAGAATCATTTGCTGGTGTAATTTCAGAAGCAACAAAACAAAAGCGTCAAGAGCGTGTCCGTTATATACATGAAATGGTTCAGAGAAAAAACATCTTGGAAGAGCGTGTCCGGTTTAAACGTTGGTACAAGAAAAAAACTAAACCTACTACACCATATACACAAACCATTTTCACTTTTCCTGTTCACAATAAGGGTCAATTGGTTTGCTATGGCCGAAAAGCAACGTATGTAAATGGTTGGAAGATGAACATCAGTATTCCAAGAATGAAGCTAGAAGAGCTCAAGCAATATTTGTTTAACATCGTTGATAGGAATATTCATGCTCTTTATTATGAAGTACCACAAACTGGCATTTCAAGCCTTTGTCAAACTAAGAAACAACTATGATATGCATGTAATGTTTGATATTTCAGCAACACTAGGCAACTTGGAAATCTACATTGACCATGGCGGTGTCGATTTTACTATTGAAAAATATATATTGCCAAATGCTACTTTGGCAGAAATGATGGATAATGTGATAACAGACTACACAAGTGACAATGAAGACGGAAAAAAGAACATAACACAAGCGGATTACACGTTTGATCAAATGGTTGAATGGGCAGAACAAGAACACTTTCAGAATGAGGATGCTCAAGCAGATGAACGTCATATGGAAGAATCTTTGCTAATTATAATCATAATCATTCAATATGTGTCATGTATGATTTAAGATTGTCTTGTTTAAATGTTTTTCATAATCTACGTTGGAATGAATGTTAGCTTGTGTATCCAAATTACGTTTATTCAACTAAAAATAAAAATGTTCATTAACCGTCTCATTTGTTTAAGCACTACAAGCAAATAATTTGGAAAACAAACACTTCATTTATTAAAAAACGTTAAACATTCAAAAGACAACGAGATCGCTCAAGATAAAAATACTAAAACTAAACCACGATGGTATGATTTGGTTCATTAAGAAGAATTAGTGATTCTTTATATGGGCCAATGAAAAATGAACCACCATTCGCTTCAATACCCATGTCTTGAAACAATTCAGAAGCTCGCTCGTACACTTGTAGCGAGTGACCTATCTGTTGGTCGATCCTAGCTTCAACAATTGGTTCATCATCTTTGGTAAACCCAACTAATTTTACCACATTCTCAACTGGGAATGGGATGGTGAATAGCACTGTACACGTTGATACACTACCACCATCAATTTCTACCACCCATGCACACATAACTTTGTACCCATCTGCAAGGAAACTTCCTGAAATTACGATAGAGTTCCGTAGCTGCGATATATGGAATGGAGGCCCAACCATGCGTATTATCTCTTCACGTATGCCTAATTCTAGGAATTGGTGAGTAACCAAATCAAAAGAAATGATCATATATCGTTTGTACAAAATACCATCATTGAAAACGAATTTTTCATAACCAAGCCAGAAAATTTTACCACCCACTACTGCTTGGCCAGAGCGCTTGAGTCTAATCTCTTCTCGGGGCAAACGGTCATTTTCAAGTTGGTTCCAGCGTCTCGAACTTAATGTATACACTGACACGTACCATGGGCCTTGACAATTTAGACCTAAATTGTCAGGACGTACACCAAAACCGATGGCCATTTTTTGTGAATCAGGTTGATTCAAGAAACTAGGGACTAATACCCCTATAGATCTTTTTATTGATGGGTTCCAAATACTTGACCATCATATTTGAACCATATGAAAAGCACCAGACACATTCAGAAGTAGCAATTGGCTTAAGAGTTGAAAGATGAATAGTTGTATCTAGATGCGTGAAAGCTAAACTTCCATTGATCGAAAACATAAAACCTACATTACCTTGCATATATGTTAAATTAAAACAACACATATCTGTTTCATGAAAGCCGTAACTACGGATGAAGTTGGAAAAGTCTATGGAAGACCTCCATCTCTTTGACACAGAACGAAACTGTAGTAAAGACTTAACTGGAAGTCTATTCATGATATCAACTTGCAGGTCGAATGGTATGTTGTCCGACATTTTATTTTAATGAGAAAGGATAAATTACTGAATGATTTTTAATAAGAAGTCAACCTTAAATAGAGGGATAAAACTGTGTCATACACTTGTCGTTTCTGTGTCATATTTCGGGTAAATATTTACACATACACATAATATTATACACGAAATCTGACATGAATATGGCATGTCGAAACTTTATCTGAACACACATGTGACTAGTTAATAAACTTTCTTTTGATCACATAATATTATACACGAAATATGACATGAATATGACTTGTCAGAGACTTTATAGAGACAAAGATGTGACTGGTATACAAACAATTTTTTTGATCACATAATATTATACACGAAATCTGACATGAATATGGCATGTCAGAAACTTTATACAGACAGAGATGTGACTAGTTAATAAACTTTCTTTTGATCACATAATTCTATACACAAAATATGACTTGTCAGAAACTTTATAGAGAAACAGATGTGACTAGTAAATAATCTTTTTTTTTATCACATAATATTATACACGAAATAGGACATTAATATGACTTGTCAGAGACTTTAAAGAGACAAAGATGTGACTGGTATACAAACATTAGATACGTTAGTGGGTCACATTATATAAACCACGTTGTTGTATTCAAAAAAATTACATCTTTTTTTTCTTTTGTTAAATCATTCTGTAGGTCAAGAGATGGCATTCAAAGTCCGACTACATCATTATGGAAGTTTCACTTCACCACCTGGAAGAAAGTTTGCAGGTGGTATAATTGCTTGTGTAGATCCAGTTGATTATGAAACTTTTTCGGTTAATCAATTGAAAATAATCTCAACCAATTGTTTAGGTTATGATGAAAACTCCCCAACCTTTTTTTATTTAAAGAAACCAAACTGTAGTCTTGATTCAGGACTCGAACTATTAGTTGATGCAATCGAAGACCCCGAACGTATACTTAACTTCAGCAAAACCAACTACATGTGTGCATTATCACGGGTGGAGTTATCTCCACTTGTTGTGCCCGAAGAATGCAAAAATGAGGGTTTCAAGAAGAGAAAACTAGATAAACCTTCATGTTCAAAAAGTTATTTGACTCTGACTAAGTCGGTTATGTTCACTTGCAATGTCACATTATGGTACTTTGTGGTTGTATTGAATGAAATTCATATGTTCCTTCTTTCATTCATATCAAATGTTAGAGTTCTACATATATCTGAACTTTTATTCATCACATAATATTATACACGAAATATGACATGAATATGACTTGTCATAAAATTTATAGAGACAAAGATGTGACTAGTAAATAAACTTTCTTTTGATCACATAATTCTATACACGAAATATGACATGAATAGAGACTACTCAGGGCCCTTATAGAGACAAAGATGTGACTGACATACAAGAAATATGACATTAGTTTGACTTGTCAGGAAAACAAATTTTTGATCACATAATATTATACACGAAATATGACACATGTTAATTACTTTTTGCAAACACACAAGGTAATATTACGGTATAAATAACACATCCATGAAATTGAATGTATACACATCTCCACAATACTTACAAAAAGAAAATGGCCTTGAATTTACATAAATTCAAATGTATATTACATTACGGTGAAATAAAGTGCGGTGTGATTATGGATCATGATATAACATATTGAGGTTAGTTGATATGGTGGTGAATAAGTTTAAATTGAAGCAAAATGCCCGAGTAAATTTAAATGTGAAAGTCCCTTCAGTGACTTCGACTCGATGTTCTGAGCGACAACGAGGTAAACTTTTTTGTTCAATGTGCTTTAGAGTCTCCTGCTGAACTTGTACACTTGTATGTTTCTCAATCTAAAATAATGGAAGAAACAAGAAGTTTTGGTTCAACTCGGCAAGTGCGAGTTTTATAATTTTTTCCCTCCAATGGTTGAAGAAAACATCGGCCCATCAAATGATTTTCAAAACAATGACTATAATTTCACAAAACCAGGGTCATCATCTGCTTTCAGTTCAGATGACGAACAGGAAGATGATGGCTCAGGTTATAAAGATGAGGCAAATTTCACAAAACCAGGGTCATCTTTTGCTTTTACTTCGGATGACGAACAGGAAGATGATGACTCAGGTTATAAAGATGAGGCAAATTTCACAAAACCGTGGTCATCTTTTTCTTTTCCTTCGGTTAACGAACATGAAAATGATTGTTTTGATGAGCAAAATAAAACCCAACACCCCGTTAACCATAAATGGACAAATTGTTTTGACCATATCCCTGAAGTTCCTGAACCAGCGCTTTACACGCCAAAACCTATGCCTATAAAGGATTATAACAAGAAAACTGAAGTAAAAATCAATAAGCTTTTTTTAACTAGGGCGGATTTAGACTTGGCATACAGGTTGAAAGCTTTACAAGATGGTTATGAATTTGTTTCGAAAAAAACTAACCTAAAACTTACAACATAAAATGCGTCCATTATGCATAATGTGCATGGTATATTAATGCCAGACGTTGGCCAAATGCAGATGTTTTTCAAATTAAAAGCATGAATGATATTCACACGTGTCCAAGAACCCAAACATATCCTAACCATCGAAATGCAAACAAAAAAGTTATTGCTCACATTATGAAAGATAAATTAGAAGATGGTAGCCGTGATTTGAAAGGGAGAGATATACAAAAAGATATGATGGCACAATATAAAACATCTATATCTTACCAACAAGCATGGAGAGGGAAGGATTATGGGTTACAATTATTAAGAGGTTCACCATTAGAATCGTTTGAAATGCTACCGTATTACTGTCACAACTTAGAAAAACAAAAACCGAGGGGACGGTCACACGTATCAAGAAAAGCAATCAAGGGGTTTTTGAAATTTTATTCATTGCCATTGGTGCATCGGTAAGTCTTGTTCAATTTTTTTTGAAGTGCATGAAAAAACCCGTTTGCTATTATAATTTTAAAAATTGTTTATACGCAGTTGCGCACGTTTGTGAGCCATCTTCACCCACTACTTATAGTGGACGCGGCACATTTAAAGGGTACTTATAAGGGTACAAATTTGCAAGCTGTTGGGATGGACGGAAACAACCAAATTGTGCCTATTTCTTACGGAATATGCAGAGGGGAGACTAGAGATTGTTGGTCATGGTGGATGTTTGTACTTAGAGAGTGCATCGGCGATAACCCCAATATGATTATCATATCTGATAGGCATCCTGCAATAGCCGGCTGATGGGAATGAGTTTCCATCGGTGTTTCATGGTATTTGTTGTCGACATCTAATGATGAACCTTTCCTTGAAAAGCAATAAAGTTAAAGGTCTATAATGGGGCATATGCAAAGCGTATACTCCCGATGAGTGGCAAAGACAAATGAACATACTCTGGCGCAACCGAAGCACACGAAAGCTAATGGAGGCGATCCGAGACGCGGTCTCGAGCACATTGCCCACGTAGCCGTTACAATTATTGTACATCTAACAGTGTCGAGTCCGTTAACGCGTATGCTGTATTGTACAAAAGCTACCGATGCAGTGTTGACCGACACGTGCAGAAGTATGGTTCAAAAGTGGTATTTTAAGCGTCCGAAAGCTGCGGTATTTATTGTTTAAAACATGGCGTAGTCGGTAATCATTTTGAAAAATATATTAGATAAGTTCATTAATTTAATTTTTACATTTTTGTGTAGCAAAAATGAAGTACGACATCACATATTGGGCAGCGCATAAGGTGGAGAAAAGAAGAATGAAAATCGTCCGGTTGGGTTGTACACGGAATTACTCAATTTAGATATCAAGTTTATGATGGCCAATATAACCGTGAAGTGAACTTTACGAACGGTGAATGTGAATGTCGAAATGGCAAATTCCGGGATACCTTGTGGTCAGCGTTATTGCTTTGTTACAAGGTTTTTGAACCTAACAGTTGTGTGCAATATGTACATGACCGGTTTAAAAGGAAAAATATCAAGCAACCTATGCAGAGTCAATTCAATTTGTTGGAAATTTTAACGAATGAGAGTATCCAAGCCATATCTGACCTCTTACTCCTCCAACAATGGACAACCCTCGGCCAGTCGTCAGAAAAACACAAACGATATACTATCTCAATGAGAAGAGCCAAGAACTACACACTATAGCAGGTGCAAAGAAGCGGGGCATAACCGTCGAATTGCAAAAATCATTTGTCCAGATCCACCTAACAGCAAGGGTAAACAAAAGCAAGGGGAATTTCCAACTAATGAGCAACATGACACTGCACCTTTTTATGACCAACATCACCCGTTCGATCAAAGTTTTATGGGAAACAAGCAATTCTCATGGCAACCATATGGCCAAAACACATACACTAATCAAGCAAATGGTCAAAACTCGTTCTTTTGGCAACCATATGGTGACAACACATACCCCACAAACCAATACGCTTCACAAACTTACCACCACAACCCATACCCATCTCAACAATATGCTGAAAACACACGCACATCACAAACATATGATCAACATAACACACAACAAGATTTCAACCTATCTCAGCAAA
Organism: Chrysanthemum makinoi; assembly: GCA_910596185.1. Taxonomy (NCBI): domain Eukaryota; kingdom Viridiplantae; phylum Streptophyta; class Magnoliopsida; order Asterales; family Asteraceae; genus Chrysanthemum; species Chrysanthemum makinoi. Next base: position 249,842,360 of record OU343219.1, on the reverse strand, counting down.
ACCGAACGCAACCACTTCAAAATGATCTTCAATACCAGTCTCAAGTGTATCAACAATACACTTCCCAGCAACACAACTCTCTACATCTAGACGATCAACACATGCAGGATTCAAATAGTTGGTTTAATCGGTTTGGTTTTTAATCAAGTAGAAGGTTTATGTGACTAGTCAACAACTATTGGTATGTTCTGATTGAGTTGTAGCATCATGCTTTTCATTTTCAATTATCCAAATGATGTTTGTTTTGTTTGTGTATTTAAATTTTACAAGTGATGTTTGTATTCAAGAGACAATATTTGAGCATGTGTTTTGGTGGTGCAATAGTTTAAAGTAACGAATTTACGAGTATGTAAAGCAATAATAACATATCATTTTTGTTTGTGTATAAAAGTAATTGTGTAAAAAAGGTTTATAACAAAATAAAAAAGGGTAACATAAGATAATTAATATTAAAGTAGGAAGTATAAAAATTGAATTTATAAACCCGGTTTGAAAATTATAGGCCTCTCATCAATAAGTCCGTCAATATTATACTTTTTTACACCATCTTTTTCGTTTGACACCAATTTTTTAATACACACAATCGCAGTAACAAGATACACAAAATTATACTTTCATTCAACAATTTTTATTCAACTTTTGCTCGAAATACATAAAGTTTTTATATAAGTGATATACGTAAGTACGTAACAATTAAAACCGATACATGAATAACAAACTTACACTTTTATAAATCAATGTTACTATATAAAAAATTACGCAACCGATACTAGCACATACACAAAGTTTCTATACAATCAATGTTTCTATATAAAAAATTACACAATCAATGTTTCTATACAAATACACAAAGTAAAATAATTTTTTTTGGTCTCTGACATGTTTGGGCCCACGGCGTCAGAATTCGCGTCAAAATTGAAGCGATTTGCTTTTTTTTTTTTTTATATATATATATTTTCAGTAGTTTGGTCTTCGTGTGTCAGTCAAGGCCCCACATATGTCAGATTTCGCTTCAAATGAGAAGCGATTTGTTTTTTTTAAATTTCCTCGCGTTTAATTAAGGGGGTGCGACAGCGTGTCCTTTTAGCACTTCTGCACAAATTTGAAGCGAATTCCGTGGCCTTTTTTGATATATGAAAAAAAGAGGTCCTCTGCAGGACAACTCCCCTGCAGAGGCCTCCCATGTAATTTTCGCTTAAAAAAAATAGGGGTATTCATAGTATGAGTGATGTGAAATATGAGCGAGTATATGGTTGGTGTATTAATTAACTTGATGGTGTCATTTAACAACTTTAAAGGAGACGATATATATGTGCACACCCTACACTGAGGGTAACGTAGAGACAATTAAACATGATAGAACTTTGATAGAGAGTAAGGTGTGGCAATGTAAGGTTGCACACAATGGGGAGGTGAACCGAAGAGGTCGACCGACCAATTCATTCGGTTGTTCTATTGTGGAACTTCGGTTGGGCTCGGTTGGTTGTGGTGAATTTGACAAACTAGTTCGTTGATTCAACCGAATGAAATGCACACATAAATTCAATTTTTTGACCGATTAAAAAAAAAAAAAAACTTTTTTTTAAATAAAACTTTAACACTTTTACATCTTATAAATACTAACCCAAACACACTTCTAAACACACAATTCAACCTCAAACTACTTCTCAACACAAGATTTATTATGGCTTGCCGTCTCCCGCATTCCGTTGAGGATATGCAAATGTACGTTCAAAATCAATGCAATAACGACGATGAAGCTCGAAAAAACGCTATTATAAGCGTCATCAATCTATTTGAGCAGACAAGGGCAGAGAAGCAACAGATGAGAGAAAACTACAAGAGTTGCCACGACATTACACCTGAACGAAAAGCTGTGATCGACAATTTTTTTATGGATGAAGCCCACAAAGATGACGAGATTGCTGACAAGTTGTGGCGGTGTGTTCAAATGGTATCGAACAACATCAGCACCAAAATCAATTGGAGCAATCGGGAGAACAAAAACGATGGTGCATGTGCATCAACTTCGACTGCCAGCTTTGTTGGGGAATCTCCGCTAGACCAGGAAGCTTTGGCTCGCATCGAGGAATTTGCCGGTTATATATCTCCCTCGTATGATTCAGATTAGGATTTAGGATTTATGATTTATGATTTATGTATTTCATATCGTTTTTATTTTTAATATATTGTAATGTTTTTATTTAGTATTGTAACGTTTTTATTTTTAATGAATTTTAAATTTGTTGTTAAAAATATTTGAAAAAAAAATAAAAAATAAAAAAATAAAAATCTTAGGTCACCACTGTGGCAACTAGGTCGTCGTCAGATCGTCGGAGAGAGAAAGCTGATGTGGAAGGGTCGACCCAGGTTACCACTGTGACTAGCCTAATGAACCAAATCAGACATGATAATGCTCGAGAGAGCACTGACGGAACCAAGGTATATTTTGGGACACACATAAATTTTTGTGTCGTAATGTTATTTTTGCTAAAAAAAATATCGATTTTTTGTAAATACAATCGATCTAAAAAAATTATGTATATAATCTCGTTTAATTTTCTCAAAATGCATCTGATGGCTTTGTGTTATGTCTACGTCCTTGCTAGAAAGCTAACATGGGCAATGCTAAAATTGCTTGCATGGACGTAAATATTAAGACCTGCTCATGTTAAGTGAACACGATATTGCAACTATGTGAGAATGGATACATTTGTAGGTTCTTAATTGTGACTAATTAAACTTGACCATTTGTATTGAAATTTTTATGTTGGGTAAACATAAACTATCATGTTAATTTCAACTTTAAGAAATCGTTATCCTGAAAGTAAACATGTTATACTGTTTTATGTGATTTCATGCCAAAAATATTAGGTAGATTTCCATAAGAAAATCTTATAATGTTCATATTCTGTAAACCTTTTTTTTAACATGATCGCATAGGCTAGGGGGGAATCATTGATCCCACTAAACAATTTAAAATCTTTGAGAAAAGTATAAAAATCATATAAAATCTTGCATCAAGTACTCGTCATTGTTATTTTTCAACCTAATTTTTTAAATGGTCATGCGCAACCATGTCGCTCCACTAAATGCGCCACTTGTCCATTTACAAAGGCTCACATTAACTTTCATAATTGCGACCGTAATTCTACTCTATAATTACCATGACCAACCGACGGTGATTTGGTGATACTTTATTAGAAAGGTAACAAAAATCAAAGTATCTAAAATTAAGATTTTTGTTACCTTTCCAATAAAGTATCATCAAATCGATTGCGGTTGCGCAACCTTGGCCGGTTGAATAGCCGTCGGTTCGCCAATGAAAAGTAATGTGGGCCTTGTAAGTGACAAGTGGCGCTTTAGTGGAGTTGGAGATGCGGTTGGTATCCATTTAGAACTAGGTTGGAAGACCATGATGGGGACTTGATGCAAGATTTTGTACTATTTTTGTACTTTTCTCTTATTCTTTTGCAATAATAGAATAATATCAGTCTAAGGTGTTGTTTATTTTTTAAAAGGCTCTGAATCTGAATCTGAACCGCACATCTGAATCTGAATTTGATGCGTAAATGTCTGAATCTGAACGGGAAAAAAAACTCATGTTTGAACCGCACATTTGCTTGCTCGTACTAAGGTGGTGTTTGTTTTTCATAAAGAGGCTCTTAACAGCCTCTTAATCTGAACCGTTCAGACGCGGTCAGACATTTTGGTTGTTCAGACCGTTTGTTTTTCCGCTTCGAGGCAGCGTTCAGAGACGATGAATCTTAACGGTCTAGATTTGAGAGAGGTGTCTGAATGCCTCTTGTTTACACAAAACAAAAAACAAAACAAAAAAAATTAGTACGAGCAAGCAAATGTGCGGTTCAAACATGAGTTTTTTTTTCCCGTTTAGATGCGGTCAGATTCAGACATTTACGCCTTAGGTTCAGATTCAGATGTGCGGTTCAGATTCAGATTCTGAGCCTCTTAAAAAACAAACACCACCTAATTTGTTTTGTTGTTGTTATTTTTGTGTCAACAAGAGTCAATAAGAGGCATTAAGACACCCTTCTCAAGTTTAGACCATTAAGATTTTACTGCTTCTGACCGCGTCTGAACGGAATAAAAAAAACAAACGGTCTGAACGGCCAAAATGTCTGACCGCGTCTAAACGATTCAAATTCAAAGGCTGTTAAGAGCCTCTTTTTAAAAAACAAACACGACATAAGTTTCATGTCATATGCATTATAATTTTAGCTCCTCTTAATAAAATCTTAAAAAGTGTTTGAAAATAGAGAAATACTATATCCACTTACAATTTACAAAAAGAAATCCACATAATGATTTGGCAAGTGAATTTGTGGATGAAAATAAGAGCACGAGGTATTAGGTGCCATTGGTGAGCCATCGGTGAGCCATTGGTGTGCCAACCTTACCGGCCAACATGCCAAACTTGTGCCAAATGCACCCTTTTGTGTTTTGAGCCACTCCACTAGCTCAAACCAAATGCACCTTTTGTGTGTGTGTGTTTTTTTATTGTGAGTGAGTGGTATATTTGATGGGGTATTTTGCGGGACCTACAGGTGATGTTAGTGGTGAGTTATGATGGAGTGTTGTTTGAGTTATTGGTGTGTTATTGGGTTCTTGCATACCTTGTGCTCTAAGGCTATGCACAGAGGCGACCTAGTTCGTCGCCGCCACATCAGCTTTCTCTCTCCGACGACCTGACGACGACCTAGTTGCCACAGTGGTGACCTGATATATATATATATATATTTTTTTTTAATTCAAATATTTTTAAACACAAAATTAAAATTCATTAATAAAAATACTTAACATTACAACAATAATTAAAAACTTAAAGTAATAAAACGTAGACGTTACAATACTTATTAAAAACTGAAAACATCACAAAAAATCTTCATCGTCAGTTCGGTCTTCGTCACTTTCGTCTTCGGCTTCAATCTCTTGATTGTCTGCATTTCCACGGTTTCTCCAAATGTGTTCGACCAAATCAGATTTTATGTTTAGATGAGTTGATCGATCCGTTAACTCCTGAGTAACTACTAAGGATTCTGCATGGGATCTTACCGGATCATGATCACGGTGGCCCTCTTGTGGAAACCGTGTAGGACAAATCGCCTTGCTTTGTGTTTGATGATCATATTATGTAATATGATGCATGTATACACAATATCTTCAAGATCCCGTTACGCAGCCCTCGGTAGGAACTTTAAGCATTTTCCACTTCTTCTTCAACACACCGAAAGCTCGTTCCACATCTTTCCTTGCTGCTTCGTGCTTCCTCTTGTACAGCATTCTTTTTCATCACCAAGAGGGAGGATTTGAAATGGACTTAATAAGAACAGACCATTCGGATATATCCCGTCAAGTAAGATAATATCCCCTTTTGTAAGTAACATCGTTAGCCTCAATTCAAGTTCACGCTTCTCCCGATTTGATATCATTGAAAACAGGGAACGATATAAAACGTTTATATCGTTATTCATCCCGAGACACCAAAGAACGCATGCAAATCCATAAATCTTGGGAGGCTGACGGCTTCCAATAAAAATGAATGGATGTGGCCCGTGATCACCCCTAGCATGTTGACCTCTCAAACTATTTGGGCAGTTCTCCCAAGGCCAACCTGTACAATCAATGCTTGCCATCATCCCAGGAAACCCATGCTTATGCTCGTGATGAGCATATAATCTTTCAAGGTCAGAATACGTGGGCTTTCGAAATACTCAAAGCACCATATAACTCCATGATAACCGCGCAAAAGTTACGGAGACAATCGCGTCTGTTGTTGCGACCACTTGCGAGATACTCGTCAAGAGAATCGGGAACTGCCAGCGTATCCCAATTGACGAATTGCCGCAGTACACTTGACCAATGGAGAAATACCAAGTAAACCTCTACAATCAGGAGTTTGTTGAAAATAAGGAGAATGATTGGTTACCTCTTGCACAATTTGAGTGAATAGGTCTCGGGGCATCCGGAACCGCCGACGAAATGTTTTTTCGTTATACAACGGTTCTTCGGAGAAGTAAGCGGAAACTAAACGATTATGAGCACCTACATGATCTCTATCCGTGTGGTTTCGTTCGAGCCTTTGGCGTGACGCTTGGTAAGTGTCCCAAGCATGCTGCGTATACTCCATGAACTCCGTAAACTCGCTCATAACTTCTTCCTCGTCGGAAGACGAAGAATTAAAAAATAACTCGTATGACATAATTATCAAAATGTGTTTGAAAGTGTTTATGAGAAGTTGTTTGAAATTGTGTGTTTAAAAATGTGTTTGAGTTTGGTATTTATAATGTTGTAAAAGTGGTAAATTTAATTTTTTTTTTTTTTTTTTTAATAGGAACGTTGCTTTTTTTTTTTGGATATACTTGGACCAAAACTCGGTTGAAACCACAACCTTCTTCCTCCCTTTTCTTCCCCCAACCGAACACAACTTTCACAGCCACAATGGCTCGACCGACCATAACCGACGCAACCGACCGACCCTCGACCCACCCTCTGCGCATAGCCTAAGAGAGATAATTTAAATGTTAGAAAGAGAATAGCACAAATTGCTTGACACCTCATTGTGTGAGTTTTTTTTTGTAAATTTTATATGGGTGTAGCATACCTCTTAAAAATAATCCTAGGATTTGACCCTTCTATACAGAGGTCATGTTAAAGCTAACATAACTTGGTGGACAAAAGCCAAAAGACTTGATTTTGTCCAAATGGATGTTGTGTCATGTGTGAAGACAAACTAGGGTAACGACTCATCGGTCCATTCCTGTTCAACCAATGCCAAGATTTTCTTACAAGCCAAAACAATATTTCTTATGATTAAAACAGTTTTGTTTGCTTTTGATTGTGTATTGAAAATACACTCAAATTTATTGTTGGGATCTCATATACAGAATTGTCGATGACAAACCATAGAGTTGGATTCGAGCTATGCTACAAAAAAGATGGACAAGTCCGGATAGTACTCGGGGCTTGATGTATCATGGATTTGATAGAACAAAATTTTTGTCTCATACTCGGTGCACTAGTCGCTTCAAACATATGTGAGACGTGTAAATGATGTTTGGCATCACCTTGTATATCGACTTATCGAGAATGTATATATTAATAACTAATAGTAAGTAAACTGTTTTTCAGTTTACAACAATCTCGTGATTATATAGATTCGAAGTCCGATCATTGACATTATTTTCAAGAGTCATTGTTGAGATAACTAAAATCACTAGATCGTTTCTAGTGGTTTCGGATTCATTTTCCATATTTTACGCAAACTCATATCAATATCAACACGATAGCTATCAAAACTTAGAGGGTAGTGAAATAAATGTACGACTTTCATTCCAATACAACTGTTTAGTTAGTGAGTTTTGTTATTAAAAATGAGTATAAAGCAAGCCTACAAAATCAAGCATATTTTAAACAGGCTAAAAGCCTAAAAGAGATGGATTTACAAACCCATACTCATTCTCTTATTCAACCAAACGCCTCTCAAAAGAAGCTTTGTATTCGTTGGAGCCTCTGCTTGCAAATTAAAAAACAAACACAATAACTAAAAAGAATATTGATGTGTCTTGTAATAGGTTACTAAAGATCTGTACTATTTTCATTCAATGGTCATCATCTATATTGTCATCTTGTCCTATTTATCGTCGGGATAAATATCTTACCGAAAATGATGTTCAGAAGGAATTATGAACTAGCTTTGCAAAAAACATTGTTTTACTTTTTTCATAAAAATATAAGCAAATAATAACACCTTTTCTACTAGTCTTTTCCCATCATTGAATAAGATGATTACATCATTTATCAATCTTTAATGGTCTTTCTTTACCTTTTCAAAATTACAAAACTAACTTATATGATAAAACTAATTATTCCAAGACTCTTTGCCTGCATATTACCTTTTCTACTACAATCTTTTATCAAAATGATGATAAAAAAACATCGATGTTCACAAGCCAATACTAAGAGGATGCTTGCCTGTTTGGGATGACATTTTCGCAACATGTTACTCTTTGAAATCGAGTATTAAAATAACGTAATTTTAAAATTTTGCAATCATGAGTTCACGACGTTATGTTTTGTAAACTATCATACTTATATATTTTAGAAAATTAATTGGTTAAAATTTAAAAAGCTAAAAACTTATTTTAAGATAGTAATTTAAAGTGTTTCTATAAACTCGTGGGTAGGCTTATGAGCTCATATGATTCCGATTTATATTTTATAAACCCGTTTTTAAGTTTATCTTCTGATTTATAAGTTTATTATGATTTAAAATAAAAATAAATTAAACTAAAATATAAGTTCGTATAATTGAATTTATGAAATATCTACGCATATCAATTTATGTTCATAAATCCAGGTACAAGCCTAAACAAACACGATTTAATTTGAGACGAGGAATTATAAGTTTGTAAACTTAATTTTATAAAATCAAATGATAACCGTAGTTTTAAAACTTGTGCACACACGAGGTTTGAGCAGATGGTATAACAGGTAATAATATTTCAATAATTGATTATTATTAAAAAAAAAAATTGGATGTAGGTTATCACATGGTATAATGTTTTAGTTGGATTTCAATGTTTTGTGAATTATACGGAAAAAATGAGTTATTATAAACATAAACTTATATAATTGTTTCGTGATGCCTGGTTATTGTTTGAAGGGATTAACTAAAGGCAGGAAGGTTATAACTTATAAGTGCATGATATTTGGTTGGCTGTGACAAATGTGGGTGCATCTTGAAACATAGAAGCAAATTTATCTAATAGCTCATATGTCAAATTTGTTTAGTTGGGACATAAGTAAGAAAAATGTCCTAAGACGTGACTATGTATGGCGCAAGTTTTATGTAGGTTCTTTTGATGTAAAAATCTTGTAAAATATCTTATATGGCATCTCTAAAAATGGATGTGAGAGGATGCTAGTTCTTAACATTCTTTTTTACTCGAATTGTAAGCTTTATTGGTTCTAATAAAGGGGTGTTCGAGGGTAACATCGTGTGCTTATAATCATAAAGTTGTGTGTTCTTTTCTTGTTTCTCTCGTTTTATTCAAAGGGTTGAGTTGAAGGTTGCTATTTGTGCTTGACGACGACCTACGATCTAGTGTTTCCGCGTATCGTACTCCGGGTTGTTGTCGTAATTGTCTAACGATTAGTATCAAGAGTGAGGTTAGTCATTGTTTCGAAGTTTGAGTGCTAGTTCGAGGTTTCGAAGTTCGGGTTATGTGGAAGTAGCAGGTTGACGTGAAGAAGAAGAACAATTGTGTTTGCTACTTCATGTGGAAATTACAAGTTGATAGAGTGAACCTTTTTTATGGTTTATGAAAAATTCAAACTTTGGTAAATCGTTTTTTATTTAAAAACGAATTCAAAGATAATTTTTTATCACTTCGATAAAACTCAAAGATTATTTTCTTTTCAGTTTTTTTTTTTTTTTTTTTTTCAAGTTTTGATCATGATTTGCTTGGGTTTCAAGTTAACGATAAGGTTTGCTTGTTCGAAATCGAAGGTTTAGGATTATTTAATTAATTTGATTTGCAACAAGGGTTTTTAGCACTAAGGGCAATATTGCACATGTTTTGTGAGGCTTGTCGATAAAGTTGGTTAAGAAACAACTTGACAAGGATTCTAGCAAGATAGTTTTATAACTAGGTTTAACATCGAGAAATTCGATCGGAATAATGACTTCTGGTTATGACAAATAAATATGTGTGCTTTAATGGTACCACAGGGATGTGATGCTTCATCATAGACATTACCGTGGACATGGAAGTAGGAGAAAAGACTGCTTTGATGAAAAACGTATACATACCTTGATTTTATGCTTGGGGGACCGGGTTTTACGGGAAGTTACTGTTGGGATTTAATACTCATAACAATTATATAAAATCAAATAACATCATCAAAGCATGCAGCGGAAGTAAATAGGAATAATATATGTAAGTAATTAACCGAATAAGAAAACGCGTACCTTTTAGCAATTCAAGTAAACCAAACGAACTTTGAACAAGAACAAAACCCAAAACCCTAACTTTAGGGTTTATTAAATTCGACCCAACCAAAAGTCGACCACCAAGATTACAAGCTCATGCGTGCTTGTCCTTCGTTCTTGTACACACGTACTATTAGCGATTTGATGTGAAAAGATAGTTCCTTGAATCACAAATAAAACCAAACACTTGTTTCTTTGAGTTAAGCAAAATTGAACACCCTTGTGGTGAGGGTATACGACCGGCCACACAAAGAGGGAGAGAGGAGAAGAGAAATTAGGTATATTGGTGATCCAAGATTAAGTTGTGAATGAATACAAGGGATTGTATTTAAAGGTAACTTAACTTGGTGACCAAGTTTGAGTGGTATTGGGTTTGGAACCCAACCGATCGGCCAAAGGCAATACCAAGGGGATTCTAGAACTTTCCCGACTTGTAATTTCATCTCTAGTCCTTATAGTTTATATTTAACGACCGTTAGCTAAACCTCGTTAAATATTTAACTATCGTTATGTTTTATTTCGTGACTAATAATTAATAATAAAATTTTATATATTAATCAAGTTAACATCAACTCTCATACGTAATGTGTGCAATCCCGAAGTCTCGAATTCGAATCCGGACATACATATATTTAAATATCCATAAAACCTTTCAGCTCCCACTTAGATATTTCTAAATATAGTAATGACATCGCGTTAGTCTAGCTTTCACACGCCAATGCTGATCAAATCGAGTATGGTCTCCTGGAAAAAACCATTTAATGATTCATCATTTTTACTTATCATTTTGTTACTAATACTACATTAACGATGAATATGGATCAAGTCATTTCATAAGTTAATATTCTTTCGTTGTATTTCGATTGAACAAGATTACCAAATCATCTGAACGTATTCCAGATAGATCTTGGGTATGGCCATACAAACATCTTGTCAACCCTACGAGGGGCCCAAATATAGTATTATACTTTGAAACAAATTCAAATGAACAAATTCTCTTGACTACAAACATAACTCATGAACTTTGCAACACTTCCGAAAATAGCCCTTATAACTACCAGTTACGGATAGCGTTAGACTATCTTACACAAATGCACTACATTCATATCAGTTACCTGGTATCTCAAGTCTGAGGATAAACACTTCATGATATACTTAATGACAAATATCCATAAAGTATCATCATGTAAAGTTGGGATGAGTCCTATATTCAATTCATTGAATATCATGTGAATCTGGTATGTCCCACGCATCAATATACTTTAAAAGTATATTCAACCAAAACTCAGATTTGTCTTAATTCAATGACATTCCCACATCATTGATCGACAACCGACTATTTAGAATAACATAAGTTATTCACGGATTAAACATGCAAATATAGGATATAATATTAAGAAAATGAAAAATAAACATAAACAACTATTTTATTTCATTAAAGTAATATTTGTTCATAACATCCTTTATCCAAATACTAATCACAGATCTGTATGAAACTACTAGCTAAACGAAGTCCTATCCCATCAGCATGGTCAGTAAGTTTATCTTTTGGCAAAGGCTTCGTAAGGGATCGCTAGATTATCATGCATGAACTTTGAGTAGATTGATTTCACCTATGTCGACTTGTTCTCGAACATAGTGATAGCTACGAGGAAAATGTCTGCGCCACTTCATGACTCGGGCTCATTGGCAAATGTTATTGCAGCAGAGTTGTCACAATATACATTTAAAGGTAATTCAATTGAGGGCATTACTCCGAGTCCCAAAATGAATTTCCTAATCCAAACAGCTTCCATCGCAGCTTCTAAAGCAGCTATGTACTCAGCTTCTGTAATAGACATCGCAGCCGTTGTTTGCTTCTTGCTCTTCCAGTCAACCGCTCCTCCATTAATGACAAAGACATAACCCGTCGAGACTTCAGTATCATCTTTATCGGTTTGGAATAACGCATCGCAAAAACCTGTAACATCAAGTTCTGCATCTGGATTACAAGCTCATCTTTATCAGTTTAGGGTTTATTAAATTCGACCCAACCAAAAGTCGACCACCAAGATTACAAGCTCAAGCGTGCTTGTCGCCATATTCGTCTTGTACACGTATATTAGCGATTTGATGTGAAAAGCTAGTTCCTTGAATCACAAATAAAACCAAACACTTGTTTCTTTGAGTTAAGCAAAATCGAACACCCGTGTGGTGAGGGTATACAGAGCCGCCACACAAAGAGAGGAGAGAGAAGAAATTAGGTATATTGGTGATCCAAGATTAAGTTGTGAATGAATACAAAGGATTGTATTTATAGGTAACTTAACTTGATGACCAAGTTTGTGTGGTATTGGGTTTGGAACTAACCACGATCGAAAGGCAATCCCAAGGGGAATCTAGAACTTTCCCGACTTGTAATTTCATCTCTAGTCCTTATAGTTTATATTTAATCCGTTAGCTAAACCTCGTTAAATATTTAATTATCGTTATGTTTTATTTCGTGACTAATAATTAATAATAACATTTTATATATTAATTATTAACATCAACTCTCATACGTAATGTGTGCAATCCCGAAGTCTCGAGTTCGAATCCGGACATACATATATTTAAATATCCATAAAACCTTTCAGTTACCAAGGAAACAATTGTTGCAAGAATTAGGATGAAGTTGACTAGTCTGTATATGACTAAGTCCTTAGCGAACAACTGAATCTGAAAAAAGAAGTTGTACACGTACTATATAAGCCCATGTACAAAACTGGGTGATCATATAGATGAGTTTAATAAGTTGATACTTGACTTGGAGAATATTGGTATCATGATTGAGGGTGAGGATCAAGCACTTATGTTACTTACGTTGTTGCCATCGTCTTACAAAAACTTTGTGGAGACATTGTTGTATGAGAGGAAAACCTTGACAATGGAGGATGTTATGAGGACTCTGAATTTAATGGGGATGAAGAAAAGAACTGAAGGCACAAATGAAGAAACTTGTGTCAGGTTATATGTCAAGGGAATGTCAGATCATTCAAGTAAAACTCATTTTGATGGAAGTTCGTGGTTTAAGTTAAGGGGTGAAACTGGTAAATTCAAGTGCTTTATATGTCATTCAGAGGGTCACTGAAGAGATTGTCCAATGAAGAAGTTAAGTGGGCCCTTCAGGAAGGGTGAGCATGATCAAGATTCTGCTTCTTCTAATCACGATGGTAACACCTAGTTTGGAGAAGCCTGGTGGTAGTCGGAATGATGAGATGACTGAATTGGTAATGGATTCAAGTGGGTCTTATCATATGTAACATAGGAATGATTTCTTGTATGACTTCCAGGATATTGATGGTGGTTATAACACCCCCAATTTCGTGAACGCGACGAAATTCAAACTGGGTGTTACTCGACGGTATGACAGTTATAACAATAGAAAACGAACTCGAATTGAGTCGTTTTAAAAGATTTATCATTCGAATTATATAAATATTAGAGTTTACCAAATGAGGTCCCAATAGTTTCACGGTTTACAAATAAGTTTTCGAATGATGATAAAATTTATAGCCTTCTTGAGTATCCGTGCTCTCATGCCACCTCGCTCGTTATAGACCGAGATAAAATGCTTAAATCATCAACACAAAGGTTGAGTGAATTCATAGAGTTTATAGTTTAAAGTGCGAACAACAAGATTTCAAAGTTATAGTAATGATTGCAATAAATACAATTATCGGTAAAATGCTAATTTTCGCTCTTAAGCTCATGACACTGAAAACGTTATTTGAGAATATCATAACAATGATAATAGTACATAACTCAAAGTAATAATAACAATTGGTATAACACACAACTCAACGTATCAATAACAATTGATATAGCACATAACTTGTCGTATCAATAATAATTGATATAGCACATGACTTGATGTATCAATAACAATTGATATAGCACATAAAGTATCAATAACAATTGATTTAGCACATAAGGTATCAATAACAACTGATATAGCACATGGAGTATCAATAACAATTGATATAGCACAAAATACGGTTTCATATTGTGATCATAATATAAGTAGTAGCATGTATCTCCCCTAAGAGTTTATAAAAATAATTAAAACCGAATAAAAATGGGGCTATGAACTCACCTTAATAATAGTTTATAAGTAAACGATGATGGCGATAGCTAATTTCTATAAAGCCGCTTACATCCTTTACACGGAACGTTTGAGTTTTATAAAGAAAGAATATAAACGAAGCTTCGACTTGATCTAATCTTAAATCTCAAGAAGATATTTGAAGATTATAACAACGTCTTTTTGGATACTTGAAGTTATTCGAAGATTATAACGTCTTTTTGGAGACTTGATGTTATTTGAAGATTATAACCACTATTTCTTAAAATTTCCAAGAAACCAAGATTAAAAGCTAGTTTTTCTTCAAGTACTCTTATACTTTCTTACAAAAATCTAGTAAAAATGCCTTTAAGGTTTAGGACTTTAGTAGATAAGAAGGTTGGGTGCAAGTTTTAGAATGAATTTAGCTTGTTATTTATAAGCTAAGAAAACTAGTTAATAATTAACCGCTATTAAGTTAATAATTAACCATGGTTAAGTTACACACTTGTAAACATCATAGAGATCAATGGTTAATATCAAGCCACCAAGCTTGATGACTCATAAAAAATTGCCACCTAGGCAAGAATGAGGGAGGTTAATGTTTTAGATATTATCCGGTGTTTTACAAAGTCGTTTGGTTTCGGAAATTGCTAACATTAAGTATTTAAATCACGAAACTGAAAATCGGGTACCGTAAAAATATAAAACTTATAAAACTTATCAATATACTCTATATTAGTATATTTAATGAGTGATAAGTTCAACAGAGGGCGTAAACGTTGTTAAAACCTAGGTTTAAAACGTAAATCAGATAACGTAAAAAACCAAAACTTTTGAAAATCTCGTAAGATGGGAAAAACACATATTTTCTTGCTTAAAATATTGGATGGACATTTTGGGATGTTTAAATGACGTTTAGACCTAAACGTAAAACGAATACGGTTTTTCTTGCCGGTTTCTTGATGTATGCTTGCAAAGTGACCGCGAGTGTCAAACTTTCACGTTATCATGGAAATAGGTTTATTTATGAGAATAATAAATAAAAATACGGAAGTGAAAAGTAAAAATTGAATAGTAAAATACATGAATGAATAGTAACCTAAAAATACGAATTGTTATAGTGGTTCGGTTCATTTGGGTGATAGAGGACATGCACTATCAGAAGGACATGAAAATTAAAGATACAATTGCATGATGGTTCAATTTTTCCGAATATGTCACGTATGTTCCGGGTTTAAAAATAAGCTTGTGGAGATGATGGGTAAAAGTTAGGGTAATCAAATTTATCGGGTTATAATGATTGGGATTAAGAAAAAGAAATCCTCTTGAAGCAAAAGTGATGACTTTTGGTGTACAAAAGCATGGATATTCAAAACAAGTTAGATTCAAGCAACTTGATTCTAAACAAGTTGGGTTCAAACAACTTGGTTATAAACAAGTTGGGTTCAAACAACTTGATCCTTGTGTTATAACAGGAGTTTGTGGAGCATAGGTTGAAAAATGTGTTTGATTTAAGGTGGGACTGCAAGGAGCTCAGGGAAATAGTGAAGTTTAGGCTATTCAAGATAGTAACGATGATGCTGCAGTGGCTTAAATACAACCTGAGGTTAAAAAGTTGAAGAAAAGATAAACATGGACTACTTGGTAAAAGAGCATGAAAATGTACACCTTGGCAAAAGGTGGGAACAGACATTATGGTAACCAAAGTACCTGGTTAAGAGGGTGCATAGGGTAATGCTACTAAAAAGTAGAAAGTTAAGGAGTCTAAAAATGCTAATCTTGGAAAATTACAGAGTACAATGCTTGGTCGACAATGTGATTCCCGATTTGAGGTTGCAGCATGAGGAAAAGATGCTCAGTTATGTATAAGTGTTAATCCTAAAGTGGAAATTGTAGGATATTATGAGCAAACATAAACATAGTTTATGGACTTAAATGTACGTTGTAATTTAGATTAGAGTTAGACTAGATTTAGGTTGTTTAAAGCTTGCATTGCAAGGCAAAGAAAGCCTTATGGTGAGTTCATGATGTAAAACCCTAAAAACCGTTTATCGAAATTTCGATATAATTTGAATTTTTCCTAAGTACTATGGGCATTATTAAATAACTAAGACCCTATGCTATGTGATGACTAAATTAATATGACATTTAACCTAAATTCTTAAGCAATTAAATACACGATACAACTTCATGTCATTATTGTATTCAAGCATTCAAGATACTATATGTCTTAAAAAAAAAAAAATCCTAAGCATATATATGTTAAATCTTTATTGCATGGTTTATCCTAAGCTCCTACACTTGTATGTTTCATATAAACCAGACTTACTCTATGTCGTAATAAAATCTTCATATCACTTATTATCATTATTATGACACTTATAAAAAAGGTAAAAATAAAATAAAAATAAAAATAAACTAAAAAAACCTATAAGAAAACCATGTCACGTCCCAAACTAGAACGGTTTCTCTTTTTTTTACCCATTCGAATATGATAAGAGAAAACAAATTTTGGAAAAGATTTGGGAGATTAAGTCCTCCTTATTAGTCTGCACAATCACCTCACCATTTCCATCATATATTGATAACCGAATATCACATTCCATTCTATAAAACCCTAAACACTAAAATAAAAAGTCGGCTGCTCATCCTCTTCAAGAAAACCAAGAAGTACGAAGGGTAGAACAAGGTGGTGGCGACTTCGGGTGTCTTAACTTTGGTGTGAATGTGGTGATCGTGTTGGTGTGACTCAGTGGTGCGGCCGTGGTGTTGAGTTCATAGGTTTCGTTTTGTGTGACCTTGTTTCGTTCTTAGTTTCGACTCGAGATTCGTTGAAGAATATGTGACGTTATTTCTTCGTGCTCACATTTCCATTTGCTTTCATTTGCTAAGGTACATATATTCCGTCCTTTTCGTGTGAGGCATCCTTTGGTATTGTTAACCGTTATTGCTATTGATATCCCGTTCTTTTATCTGATTGATATCCGTTTTGATATTCGTTTTGATATTTAATCTACTATCTCATTCTGATATTCGTTGGTTATCCGTTTGATATGATTCAGTTCAGTATATGATATGATATGTTTCAGTTCAGTATTTGATATGATTGATTTGATATGATTATGATTTCTCTTGTATTACCCAACCGTATATGTGTATCCCTAGCCATGGAGGTACCATGGCCATGTCGTGAGGCAGGTGGCATGACATTATTTGAAGGCGGTGTGATTAGTCCCGTTCCCATTTTTTATATGTTTTGGCCATTATGATTATCTAAGTATGTATGCTAGCCTTGAGCTAGTGTATGTACTACATTGTTTTCTTGAGGCGTGTGGATACATCCTAGGGAATCGTATATGTATCGGTGATTGGTTGTGTGTGTTCCTACACCCCATCATATTTTGGTACATCGTGAGCTAGCTACTCCATGTACAACTTATGAATTAATGACATATGACTTGTGATATGATTATTTGGCCTATTCATGTGTCATGCTTAGGCAATTGAGCGATAAGCATCAGATCTATGTTGTTTGATATTTGTTATGTACTTTAATTAGGTATTTGGTTTCC
>OU343219.1:249590554-249824592 GCA_910596185.1 Chrysanthemum makinoi | reverse complement strand
AAAACCAATTCAATAATTCAATGGTAAGAAATATAGTGAATTGAAAGCAAAGAAAATATAAATGCTAATTCTTATCATGAAGAGGAGAGTGCTTCCCTTTGAGACAGCTCCGTATGCTCCTCTAGACCTGCCTTCAGCTTTTCGTGACGCTCTCTGATTGTTGTGTGTGGAATGGGATGATTATAAATGCTAGAATTCGTGGGGTATTTATAGGCTGATCTCGGTTACATGGCGTAACTTATAACAAGAGTTACTGCTGTAACCTTCAATTCCTTCATATTTTGCACTAGATTGCTAGTTACGGCGAACTTTATTAGTGGTTACGTCAGTAGTCTCTAATAAACTTGGTTACGCTCGTGAGTTGGAGGAAATAGTTACGGCGTAGTTATACCGGCGCGGGAACCTCATTTGACCTAATATAGTTATTGCCGTAGCCTTTGGGAAGAGTTACGCCGTAACCTTCTGATGAGTTGGTTTTCTGAGTCACGATAGTTACGTGTAATGTGAGAGACGAGTTACGCCGTAACTTCTTCAAAATCAGTATACTATGATAAATCTATCGATATTTCTCTGCCTTCCCTCTTTATCTCAAATGCTCGTAATTTACGTGAAAGTCGAAAACAATGGAAAACAAGCGTAAATCCATATAAATGATTAAAATTACAAGCATTATCGGGGGAAATTGACACTTAATATTCAGGACTATTTGATGTTATCAGTGTTCATGGGAACCACGGATGTGAACAAGCTCCCGGAGCCCCGGTGGTGCCGAATATTTAATATTACACTTTCTAGGGTTGTACGACTTTGGTACGATAATTTGGCACCGAAAGCATAGACAATTTTCACCAATTGCAAGACAAGTTTAGAGCTAACTTTTTGCAGCAAAGGCGATTCCATAAAATCCAAGCAGAAATACTAGGAATTCAACAAAAATTAAAAGAATCTCTCAAAGACTACTTGGAAAGGTTCGGGAAAGAAACGTTACAATGATGGATAAATCAGATGGCATGTGATGCAGGTTTTACTGACCAGATTTTAATATTTATAAAGTCTCGTTATACCTATGGTCTACCCTAATGCACTAACGGGAAATGTACCCGGTCGTTTCTAGTGTAGTATTCGGTAAAGCCGAGGTTGTCTCAAGAGCTATGTGTGTTAGATTATTACTAAGCCTAGGTGTCACAGATTAATAATGGTTTTGATAAGGAATTAATTAATTAACTACTAATGCAGAAAATAGCAAATAAAGGTAAAGGATAAATCAATAGAGGATAGTGGTGATAACCTAGTTAATCCTCCTAGCTAGTTATGTCTACGTCTACTTACTTCAAATTACTTCAGGTGGGGTCAAAGTCGAGAGGACAGCATTTGGTCAATTCGCCCTAAACTATCAGCAAAGATGCCACCACAGGAGAAGTCAAGTGTCCCCTCATAAATCATGTTGTTCCTGCTCCCCTAAGCAAGTCATTAAGTACCGCTACATGCTAGATTTATAATAGTGAGTGCCTGGGCGTTAGCAACTTAAACACTCACCCCCTAATTCTTAAGTTCATCCAAACGGAAGGTGATCAGTTGGTCAAATCGCGCAAGTAGAAAGGGTCGCCAGTTGGTCATATCTTACCCTTCCCATCTCAGTCCGCTCACCTAGGGTCAGTTGGTCATATCTCCTAGGCAATTGGCCTCTACCGCCATTCAAAACTACCGAACCAAGGGTAGCTACCAATAAACTATGCATGCATACACTTAGAAATAATTATACGGAAGTAATATAAACGCAAACAAAACAATTAAGGAATCATAACTAGGCCAGCACCAAGAGGTGCTTAGCCGCTTATATTAACTATACAAATCAATTCAATATTCAAAGTTACGAAATACATGAATCAAAGTAAAGAAAAGATAAAATGCTAATGCTTATCGTAGGGGAGTGATTTCTCCCTTGGAGACAGCTCCGTATGCTCCTCTAGACCTGCCTTTGGCTTTTTCCCACGTTCTCTATTTGTTTAGTGTGGAATGGGATGATTAGAAATGCTGGAATTCGTGGGGTATTTATAGGCCAGATCTGGGTTACGGCGTAACTAATATAAGAGTTACACCGTAACCTTCAATTCCTTCGTATTTTGCACTAGATCTGCTGGTTACGGCGTAACCTTATTAGTGGTTACGTCGTAGTCTTCAATATACTTGGTTACGCAATAGTTGATGAAATAGTTACGGCGTAGTTATCAGCGGCGTGGAACCTCATTTGACCTAATATAGTTACGTCGTAGCCTTTGGGGAGAGTTACGCGTAACCTTCTGATGAGTTGGTTTTCTGAGTCACGCTTTTAGTTACGGCGTAATGTGAGAGATGAGTTACGCCGTAACTTCTTCAAGGTCAGCATACTATGATAAATCTTTTGATATTTCTCCAATTCCGCGTCTCTTTAGCTTCAATGCTCGTAATTTACCTGAAAGTCAAAAACAGTGGAAAACAAGCCTAAATCCATATAAATGATATAAATTACAAGCATTATCGGGGGAAATTGACACTTAATATTCTGGACTATTTGATGTTATCAAATATCCCCCACTTGAACTCTACTTTCCTTCAAGTAGACCTTATTAGAAAGATAATAAAAAGATATCTCCCAAAACCTGCAAAATATAAGTTTACAAATCCCTTATGCTAGAATAAAACAAAGCCGAACACCTCACAAAATAGGAACGAAACACTCAAATCTCTCAACTATTCTAAGTGTCAATTTCGGGGTGATCACTCAATCGCACAGTCATAGCATGTATTCTATCATAAGCTTGGCGGTTACACAAATCTCCACCACTAGAGTTATGGGCTAAACAATTCTCGAAGGCAATATGGGTAGACACGACAAAGGTTAAGGGGTGACTCGTCATTACTAACATGTCACGGCGAAGTGGACAAAATCAATGATACATGACCAAATCCATGGCCAAGACACCAAAGATTGCTCGCTGCATCACCTAGACACGCTTCATGACTAAAGGGTAGGATAAGACATGGGATATAAATGGTGTAAAATAAAAAACAAGCAGGTAGTCTAAATCTATAACCAAGTCATCACCACTTACCGTCCGCCCAAAGTTCAAGTTTTGAAGTCAAGAAACCGGATCATGAAATACTAGGTAGATGTGTCATTAGAGGACGTCGATGGGCACACTACCTTTTCTCCAACTGTTGGCATAATTACCAACTCCAATCTTCAAATGTGACATAGGTGGCCTCCTCGATACTAAATCTATAAAGCTCATAACATAGTGCTTATAACATCACACTTTATAATAACATAACAACTAATTATTTTTTTTATTATTTATTTATATTTTTAACATAACAATCATAACTAAACATAATGTCCCCCCACTTAAGATGAACAATGGGAATTCGGGGGGTCTTTAATGATCTTCAGGAATATGTTGTCGATGAAAGCGTGATTTCTGAACCTTTCCACTTGAACCTTGAATTTGGAAAATGATGACTTCCCAATCACAAATAAAGACTACAGGGTAGGCTAAGGTGTAAAGGTATATCGAAACATTATATTGGGTTAACAAAATGAAAGGAATGGCTCAGATGGGTGTATCTAGGGGTATCTTGCACTAAAGGTGAGTGCAACAAAAGGGCTTCACATGGGGGTTGAGAAGTCGAGGTGACTAATCGATAGACACACAATGGTAGGCTATTTGGGTGATAATCCTATAATATTGCCTTCTTAAACTGAAAAGTCCAATACATCGAGCTAACTCAACATACCTCGTCTATGGTCTCGAAATGATGCAAAGGCCAAGTTCTAAAGTTTACAAGCTACCGGCACACTCATAATTTGGTAGATTTGGGGTAAAATATTGGAAACGGATAAGGCTAATCTCACCATATATATCAAGGGTTGTATGTGCTCGGCTAAGGTCTAATCTAGTTAGGTTAAGAAAAACATGTCAAAATTTTAAAATGGCATAATTTTCAAAATAAACTAGAAAAACGAGTGCAAAATAATGTCAAGAGATAATTCTACCCCTCCCCCCCCACTTGAATTGTACAAAGTCCCTTTTGTACTAAGCATTAAATAAAGGTGAAGAGAAAAGTAGAATTAGAGCGAGAACTTCCCTGAAATTTGCTCCAAAAATAAAGAAGGCCCACGAAAAGAGCGTGCCTTCGTATAAGCATCATAAACAAACTTCAATCCCTGAAATCACACTACCGACAAGCATAATTCTAAAAAGAAAATATTAAAAATGAAAACAAACCTAACTCACTTTCGTAGGAATCACGGTTTCATTTAGCATATGCAACAAGCCTTTTAAACCACTTAGTGTCCTAAGTGGACGAGTGAAGTCTCGTGAGGGTTTACAGGGAACACACCCACAAAGTTCATTTAAAATACTAATACAAGGTTATTGTGTTTTAAAATGAAAGAATTAAAGCAGAAGAAGGTTACGTCGTAACTCTTTTGAGGGAGTTACGCCGTAACTGGCAAAACCTGACCTAAGCTGCAAAGCAAGTGGTTACGGCGTAACCACAGAGATGGAATTACGGCGTAATTGGTAATGCGTCCAAAATTCTGCTGCGAAAGGCTGGTTACGGCTTAATCACAAAGATGAGTTACGCCAGAATATGATCGATCAAGAAACTGCAGCAGTAATTACTTCTTCGTTCCCTGCAAAAATGGTTAGAAAACACAAAACCCTACAGAAATGGAAATAAAACAAAAGAAAGGGATAATTTGGGTTGTCTCCCGAAAGAGCACTTTTCTTTATTTACGAGTCTTTAAGTTAGACACAGAGCCGCGGGGCTCTACGGGGGCTTTTGGACTTGGCCGACTTCTTCAATGTCTTTCATCAGGTTATGCCTCACCCTGGCGACATTCGTGGCAGTGCGGAGGTATTCATTAGTTTCAATCTTCCGAATTTTTTAGAATTTTTCCTCCGGTCCCGTGTGGTAGCGAGTGAACTCATATTTTTCGACAATAATTGGTGGTGGCATCTTGTAGGGAATCCCAAGGAGTTTGCACCTCCTTTGCTCATAGGCTTCACATCGATCATAAACTCCTCATTCCCTTGCAACTCAAGGTAATCTAGATCCCCTCAATGTCATCACATCGGCGGTACCTTTAAACCATTCTTCATCGAGCACATTCTCCACTAGTACACGCTTGCATTCTTATTTTTCATCTCTAACCAACTCCTTGTCATCCTCAATTGTTATTTCACTCGTGTTGTTAGGACTCTCGTTGTTTGAATTTTCATTACTCATGTACTCCTTCCAAATCTTTTCCTTTGTTCACGTATCTACATGTCTATACTTAATTTTCACCCAACTATCAAATCCCATGTTGTCCAACCAAGGCAAACTTGTTCTTTCCTCATCGTTGGGTGAGGTCCAAAAGAATTCGTCTTTTCCCATTCTACTTAAGCAGCTTCCTCCGTTACATTTATCGTCATATGGGTTGCATGATGCCCAGAAAACTTCCCCAGGAGATTTTATTTTTTCGCACCAGTGACTACGTAATTCCTTGTTGTCATTTTCACTTAAATGCTCATCCAGGCAGTAGATGTTGTTATTAGCCACTTTCTTTTTCCGATTATGCTCCTTGTAATCAATTTTTAGTTTTTTAAGAAGATTCGGGTTAATCTTAGCATTCCCGAATTGTATTGCGTACCAATCATCAAAAGTCAAATCACCGAACTTGATATTGTGCCTCTCAAGCTCGTGAGGGCACGTCCACTCTTCCTCTTTTTCATTATCCCTGCCGTTGCAATGCTCGCGGAAGGGTCGCACGTAGGCCATGCTCGTGCGGCTTCATCGTCAGTTATGATTATTGGAGTGCACCAATGAGTGATAGGTGCCTCCTCTTCTTCCTCGAATGAGAGCTTTTATAATCTTTCTTCATCAGTATATGCAGCCCACATAAATTTGTTATTCTTGATCCTATCCTTATCGCCCTCACAAGTTTCTTTCTAGGGTCGCATGAAGCCCATAGATCATACGAGTCCCTTTAGTTACGGTATCGCTTTGCACCGTGATATTTCTTTTAGATGGGGACAGAGGGCATAGATTAATTTTGTGGGACCATCCGAATCACCTGTGTTCCTGATTCGCCAATTTCGAGAAAGCTGTTCTGCCAAGTATCCTAGTTACGCAGAATGATGTGGTTATGGCGTAACTCGCTTGAGTCATCCTTATCAATATCAATCATAACCCCCTGATCGCTGTCAAAGACGTAGTTACGCCGTAACTCATTAGACAGGTTACGGCGTAACTCAGATCTGTCGACGGAATTTTCACCAGTAATCGCATCTTCGCGTAGAATTCTCAGATCTTTGAGTCATTATCAGCAAAAATCACTTTACATTCCAAAGCTGGTTTTGATCCTTCTGGTCTATTGTTATTCATTCTTACTTTCTCACTGAGCTTCTCCACCATAGATTCAAGGTTTTTTAGGGTTGTGTCGTGATTAGAAAGGCTTCTGTCAGTGTTTTCTTAGAATTCTTTTAACCAATTATCTTGCTCCTTTTGTCTTTGGGCTGAACTTTCCAGGAATTTGTTAATTGTTTCTTCAAGACTGGGCTTTCTTTCTCCATAAGGCCCACGGTTGTAATTTCCACGATACCCGTTACTATTTCGATTATCTCTGTAAAACGGTCGATTTTCTCCATACTTGGCTTCTTCAATTATATTTTCTTCATCGACATAAGGACAATTCTTCGTGAGGTGTCCTCCTCCACAGCTTTCACAACCCACTTGGATGGCATGAACGGTTTCTCTGACCTTCAGCATATCTCGACTAAGATTTTCAATTTTACTAGCGATTGCTGCAATTCCGTCAAAATTTCCGCTTTGGTTTCTTTTACTTCCTCCGTCGTGCCATTTTTGAGAATGATCAGCCATTTTTTGAATGGCTTCAATTGCAAGAGTAGGAGTCATGTTTGGGATAGATCCTTGATAGTCCAGCATCTGCCTTGTAGTTACGTTGATTCCTTTGTAAAAGATGTTGACCTTTTGCTGGTTGTTCAGATCATGTGTAGGACACTTGTAAAGGAGATCGTTGTATCTATCCCAGGCTTGATACAACGTTTCGTCGTCTTCTTGCTTAAAATTATGGATTTCCAAAAGCTGGTTAGAAATCTTCGACTGCGGACAATACCTCTGAATGAAATTCTTTTTAAGTGGAGCCCAGGTATTAATTGCCCCGGAGGGCAATCTTTCGATCCATCTTCTGGCAGCTCCAGTAAGAGTCATTGGGAATACCCTTAGCATAACAGCATCATGAGACACACCCGGAATGTTGAAAATGCTTGCGATGTATAGGACATTTTCAACGTGCTCATATGCATCTTCGTCTCTGTTTCCTGAAAAAGGGTTAGCACGAAGCTCCCTCATAAATTGGTCTTTGATTTCGAAGTGGACATCCGCTCCAATTGCCGGTCTTACGAGACCCGGCCCTTGTTCCGCTCTTGTCAACACCAAATATTCCTCAAGAGTGAGGTCATCGATGTTAACAACTTCCATGGAACCTGAAAACTCAAAATATGATTGTGAGAATAATAGAAAAGTTTAAAATGAAAGACTTAATATTAATCCTAATATAACTCCCCGGCAGTGGCGCCAAAAACTTGATGCAGGTTTTACTGACCAGGTTTTAATACTTATGAAGTCTCGTTATACCTATGGTCTACCCTAGCGCACTAACGGACAGTGTACCCGGTCGTGTGTAGTGTAGTCATCGGTAAAGCTGAGGTCGTCCCAAGAGCTATGTGTGTTGGATTATTAGTAAGTCTAGGTATCACAGATTTAATAATGGTTTCGATAAGGAATTAATTATTTAAACTATTAAAGCAGAATAAAGCAAATAAAAGGCAGATAAAAGGGTAAAGGGTAAATCAGTAGAGGAGAGTGGTGCTAACCTAGTTAATCCTCCTAGCTAGTTATGTCTACGTCTACTTACTTCTAATTAATTCAGTTGGGGTCAAAGTCGAGGACATCATTTGGTCAATTCGCCCTAACCTATCAGCAAAGATGCCACCACAGGAAAAAGGGCTAGCACAAAGCTCCCTCATAAATTGGTCTTTGATTTTGAAACGGACATCCGCTCCAATTGCAGTTCTTACGAGACCCGGCCCTTGTTCTGCTCTTTTCAACGCCAAATATTCCTCAAGAGTGAGGTCATCGATGTTAACAACTTCCATGGTACCTGAAAACTCGAAATATGATCGTGAAAATAATAGAAAAGTTTAAAACGAAATGAAAGACTTAATATTAATCCTAATATAACTCCCCGCAAATGCTTAAAAAACTTGATGCAGGTTTTACTGACCAGGTTTTAATATTTATAAAGTCTCGTTATACCTATGGTTTACCCTAATGCACTAACGGGCTGTGTACCCGGTCGTGTGTAGTGTAGTATTCGGTAAAGCCGAGGTCGTCCCAAGAGCAATGTGTGTTGGATTATTACTAAGTCTAGGTGTCACATATTAATAATGGTTTTGATAAGGAATTAATTAATTAACTAGTAAGGCAGAAAATAGCAAATAAAGGTAAAGGATAAATCAATAGAGGATAGTGGTGCTAACCTAGTTAATCCTCCTAGCTAGTTATGTCTACGTCTACTTACTTCAAATTACTTCGTGTGGGTCAAAGTCGCAGGACAACATTTGGTCAATTCGCCCTAACCTATCAGCAAAGATTCCACCATAGGAGAAGTCAGGTGTCCCCTCATAAGTCCTATTGTTCCTGGTCCCCTAAGTCAAGTCATTAAGTACCGCTACATGCTAGATTTATAATAGTGAATGCCCGGACGTTAGCAACTTAAACACTCACTCCCTAATTCTTAAGTTCATCCAAACGGTAGGTGATTAGTTGGTCAAATCGCACTAGTAGAAAGGGTCGTCAATTGGTCATATCTTACCTTTCCTGTCTCAGTCCGCTCACCTAGGGTCAGTTGGTCATATCTCTTAGGCAATTGGCCTCTACCGCCATTCAAAACTACCGAACCAAGGGTAGCTGCCAATAAACTATGCATGCATACACTTAGAAATAATTGTACGGAAGTAATATAAACGCAAACAAAACAATTAAAGAATCATAACTAGGCCAGCACCAAGAGGTGCTTAGCCGCTTATATTAACCATACAAATCAATTCAATATTCAAAGGTACGAAATACATGAATCGAAAGTAAAGAGAAGATAAAATGCTAATGCTTATCGTAGGGGAGCGATTTCTCCCTTGGAGACAGCTCCGTATGCTCCTCTAGACCTGCCTTGGCTTTTCCCACGTTCTCTGGTTGTTGTGTGTTGAATGGGATGATTAGAAATGCCGGAATTGGGGTATTTATAGGCAGATCCGGGTTACGGCGTAACTATAACAGGAGTTACGCTGTAACCTTCAATTCTTTCGTATTTTGCACTAGATCTGCTAGTTACGACGTAACCTTATTAGTGGTTACGCCGTAGTTGATAAAATAGTTACGGCGTAGTTATCAGCGGCGTGGAACCTCATTTGACCTAATATAGTTACGTCGTAGCCTTTGGGGAGAGTTACGCCCTAACCTTCTGATGAGTTGGTATTCTGAGTCACGCTTTAGTTACAGCGTAATGTGAGAGATGAGTTACGCCGTAACTTATTCAAAGTCAGCATACTATGATGATTCTTTTGATATTTCTCCAGTTCCGCGTCTCTTTAGCTCCAATGCACGTAATTTATCTGAAAGTGGAAAACAATGGAAAACAAGCGTAAATCCATATAAATGATATAAATTACAAGTATTATCGGGAGAAATTGACACTTAATATTCAGGACTATTTGATGTTATCAGCATGATGGTTGGAGCTTTTATTAGTAGACTTTGGCTAGATAAGACTTTTAAAGACTTAATTTCCCGACAGCCTATGTCACTAGAAGACCTATATATACATGTCAACGGTTGTATAAGGGCCGAAGAAGCTAACAATGCCAATTGACTCCGTGATTCCATGGGGTGAATCATGGATCAAAAACCAAGTACGAGTCTCAAAGCAGAACCGTAAAATAACTTAAAATTTGGAATAAATAAAATGCACAACTTTGTACTTGAATGAACCATTTACGTACTAATATAAATGACGATGAATAAATATGGTATGATTATCGGTTGTAACCGATGTTATCTAGATGTGAACCAATTTGTAAGTATTCTTTATGGGCATTAATATTATTTTGAAATTTGACATAAGCCTTTTACTGTTACCTCACGCCTTATTCTGACTCTAGCAAAAAAATCTACTACTTTTTATTCGGGTCTTAACAATTTGATCAAGCGACTGCATGAAGAGCTAAAATACCTCATCAAACAAAAGCACATTATACAATCGTTCCAAAGACGTTATATCACGCAAAAGTGGTATAATCAAATCAAAAATTATCTCCCGACATTAATCGGATGAAAAGCTAAAACTAGCTAATACGCAAAAGTTAATATATAGCAAAGCGAAAAAGTCACGACCAATACATAATCCCGCAATCAGAGGGATGAAAATCTATAATTAGGGTGTGTTTGTTTTATTAAGATGTTTTAGGTCTGAGTCTGACTACCACATCTTACTGTTAATAGGTGGCTAGAAAGTCTAAATTTGAACAAAATAATGTTGTTTGTTTTTGTATAATTGTCCGAATGATTTTAAATGCTCGTTTCTACAATTTATTTATTAAACTAACGCAATACGATAATAAGTAACTTATGTAAATATGAAACAAGACTTTTTATCATAAATACAACATAGTTAATTAACACATGTCTTCAATCTCTTATAGAGTAAGAGGCAGTAAGACAAGTCTCTCACCTCTTACTGAGTAAAATGTTATATGTCTAACCGGGTCTGACTCAAAAGAAAAAAACAAACAAGCAAAACGTCTGCCATCCTCTTACTGGTAAGAGTAAGAGGGCTAGAAAATTTTTTTTTAAAAAACAAACACACCCTTAGCTAAATTTGAAAGTGGCATATATAGCCGCTAGAAAAGATGTGAAACCTAATCACGCAAAGCGGCAATTCCGCTCGAAAGACGTAACGCACCGCTAGATGTTTTGCGAAAAGTTGAAGAACCAACTTTCCAACATTAAAGGGATATCATTCAGTGAAATGAGCTCCGCTAATATAATACAAGCACCTAGTGCGTAAAGATCTATCGATTATTGTAGCATGATAGCAAGTAAAACATTGAAGAAACGACTTCTTATGAACTAATTGCTAGCCAAAATCTTGACAATAAAAATCATATTAGTCCGTACATGTTACAATATATTTAAGAGTTAACTACATTTTTGGTCCTTGTGGTTGTACCTGGATTTCACTTTTGGTCAATTTGTTCAAAAAGTTGCGATTTTAGTCCAAAATGCATACTTTGGTTCCACTTTTGGTCCATTTTTCTAACGAAGTTAGTTCAGTTAGTTAAGTCTAATTGTAAAGTGGCAACATTAGTCCTTTAACCCAACTGTCGTTTGCAACGTTAGTCCTTTATACCAAAGATCTTTTGCAACATTTGCAACGTTAGTTCTTTCAGTTATTTAGTCCTTTAAAAAATTCTTTTCATGGTGGGTCAAGGTAAGAAAACAAACGCCTTGGTCGTGGGCCTGCTTATCGATAACAAAACCAACAACCATTTGGTTGTTTATGGTTTGCGAGTATATCAAACAAATACACCCTCTTGGGTGTTGTACTGAGACAATTAAAACAAGCGCACCCTTAGCTGGCTGGTGTGGGCTGCCGACAACACCACCAAACGGACATGAGCTTGTGCCGAGTTGGTGAGCTAATGAAAACCAGCCAAACACCCAGTTGCGTGGCTGGTCGCGAGCAGCAAAACAAACACCACCTGGGTGCTTTTCAGCTGGGTGACAAACAAATCAATAACACCCCGTGGTGCTTTTCTCAAACTGTAATTAACCAAACACACCCCCTGAGGTCCCGCTGTTGAACCGAGATAAACACTAAGCACAGCCACTTGCCTTTTGATCTGGAGCACAACAAGTAGACCCCAAACACCCCTATGGGCTGGATCGAACTAAACAAACATACCTCGCGGTAGTCTTAGTAGCGGGTCAACCCACGCCACAACATCTCTTGGGCGCTAGTGCGACAAATAACAAACAAACACCCTCGAGGGTTTATTCTGAGTCGACAACAACCAAACGTAACCTCCTGGTACACTTCAAATCGAATCAAACACACACCCAAACGCAACTAACGAAGCCCTATGTATGACCCTCCTCTTTTAACCTATAAACACACCAATTTCTTTTCCTTGTGATGGAGTGGCGATGATGGTGTAGCTGATTGGTGGTGAGGTGATGTTGTGGGTTAAGTTGTCGTTCACCAAAGAGAGAGGAGGAAGAAGTGAGAGGGAAAAATGGATAAGATTTGTGTTATGGTTTTGATAAAAATGGATAAGATTTGTGTTATGGTTTTGTCAAAAACTTTTTGAATTTTTAAGAAATTTTTTGAAAAAAATTTGAGATTTTTTCTAAAAAAATTTCGAATTATTTTTTTGAAAAATTCGACAAAAACATTTATTAGAATTTTTTGAATTTTTTAGAATTTTTTTTAAAGGACTAACTAATGTAAAGGACTAACGCAAACGATCTTTGGTATAAGTGACTAACGTTATAAACGACCGTTAGGTTAAAGGACTAATGTTGCCACTTTACAGTTCGACTTAACTAACTGAACTAACTTCGTTAGAAAAATGGACTAAAAGTGGAACCAAAGTATGCATTTTGGACTAAAATCGCAACTTTTTGAACAAATGGACCAAAAGTGAAATCCAGATACAACCACAAGGACCAAAAATGTAGTTAACTCTATATTTAACATCTATGGACTAAGAGGGATTAATAAGATAACCGATTATATATAACTATTATTATTTGGCAAAACTTAAACTAATATTATATAGGCAAAAGTTCAATATAGAACCAAAATTTACCATAGATCCAATCAACCAATAATAGTCATTCATTTTTTTATTATGATAAACTTTCACCCTTTTTTAAAAAATTAAATATCTCGCAAATTTTAATCAATGCGATAAAATTATAACATCGTGATTTAATTAAATTATCTTTCTATAGATATGCACTAATATATATTTTAACAACTTTTTCAAAATTTTGTCAACAAAATCATATATGATTTGTGAAAATCATATATGATTCGATTTTACGAATCACATATGATTTTTTAGAATCATATATGATTGTAAAAATCATATATGATTCATAAAATCAATCATACATGATTTTTGAAAATCATATATGATTCGTAAAAATCATATATGATTTTTTAGGACAGAATTTTTGAAAAAATGTTTGTCGAAAATATGTAAAAGTGCATATCTATAGAAAGATA
This sequence comes from Chrysanthemum makinoi, assembly GCA_910596185.1. Lineage (NCBI taxonomy): Eukaryota > Viridiplantae > Streptophyta > Magnoliopsida > Asterales > Asteraceae > Chrysanthemum > Chrysanthemum makinoi. The sequence continues at coordinate 249,811,196 of OU343219.1, read as the reverse complement.
ATTTAATTCTCGTCACGATGGTGTATTTTTATATTTTGAAGATTTACCGTTTGTAAGATATGTTGTTTTAAAAAAAAGGTGGAAAATGATTTTGTATTAATTTAGATAAAAAATGAAGGGTTATGATTGGTTCATTTGTTCTATGACAAATATGAGTTCTATATTGATCTCAACTCATATTATATATTGGATGGTAGATATCAGGTTGGTTGTCAAATATTATAAAATAGATTTATATCATATGCTATTGTTCTTGATATGCATGCTCAAACGATTAATTAAGTGTATTATTATATGAATGTATGAAGATACAAAGAGATATATGAAATCGGGACATTTTTGTGTGCAACACATCTATTTCATTATAATAATTAAACAGAATAGGGATCCAAGTGAGAAGTAAATTAAAATAAGAAGTGGTGAGAAGTGACCAAAACGCATTTGAGATGCAACGACTTGCATTAGATGCATTTCTATTCATATAGATGCAACATCTTGAGTTTCGAAAGTTAATTTGATGTATAGATAGTGCAAATTGATTTTCATGATTTCGGCACGTGCAGAGGAACAAAAAACAAGAGAAATCATGAAATGCATCTAATATACATATATGCATCTGATTAAAATCTAGAAAACACACTATGGTGCGTTATAATGAATCTAAGATTATATAGATGCATCTAATTTAGGTCGGTGCATTTCGAATTTGCGGTTATAGTTCTTCTTATTCTTTTTTATTTTAAGTAATATTCTTATTTGATCATATCTCTAATTAAGCAAACATTGTATAGTACAAACACTAAACGCTTAAGTTTGCACTGGCAACATGCCAAACTTAGTAAGGTTATACATTCTCAAAACTTTATACTCCTATAAAAAAGCAACGACACTAAGTCATTGAGATCATAAAACCTTCACTAACCTTTTGTGTATGTATACAATACATTCCCATTACATCAATCTATAAAATATTAATAATTCTAAAATATATGTAATTCACACTCTCCCCTGCTAGTGAATATATATATTATTTTCGATATCCGATATTGACTTGCATCGTCGGAGTGTATTACGGGGAGAAAGTCCCGTATAGATTCTTCTAACGATACCTCTTGTTTCTTGAGTGATACAGATAAACAAGTCCACATGTTAGGCAATCAAGGCTCGTCATTTAGATCCGTGAAGCAACTTATCATCAGTTAATGTTATGTACTTCAAAGAAAAATATAATAGTTTCAACATCGATAAATAGAATGTTGCATTTGTTTCATGTAAAACTTTACTATGCTGTTGAAGAGAGAGTTAAATCTTAAATAATGAAGAATTGTACATTTATATATAAGCCATGTCTTTGAATTGAAATTCACATTGTAATGAAATATGTTCTAGTGGTATTCGTATCCATATTGATAAATATGTGCATAGTGTTGGACCGTAGTAGATTCTTCGTGTCCTTGTTCATGTTCATGTTCGTGTTCATGTTCTTGTTGTTCATGTAAGTGATGAGAATGGGAAGGGGAGGCTTGTCCTTTTCGAGTTGACTCGGGATGGATCTGATTTCTTTTGGAATGATATGATCATGACTTGTTTCGAACATACATGATACACCTACAAATAATTAATATATATGGTTGCTTTAAAATGTTCACGGTTAGGTTTCGAGTGATATGATCACAACTAAAAATGTTTGTTTTTTTGGTTATTAAATTTTATGAATGCTTGCTAACAACCTTTATCAATTTTCGACATGATTTAGCAAACACAGCATACAAAGAAAATGTAATAAGTATTTTATTAAGCTGTTATAAAAGTATGTTTCCTAGTACAAATGAAAACGTAGCTACAAATTAATATATTTAAAAAAGCGTTTCTACAAACACTATTTGAGAAGTAATAACACTTAGTTTAATGCTGACATTTATGTATAGGTGAAAAATTCATAACCTAAAACACAAAGGATTCATATATATAGCCATGATTCTTATCAGTGTTCAATATTCTTATTAGCTTTCAAGTTAATCATATAATAAGAAACATATTTTTGCTACTAAGAATGGAGAGAATTCCCTCACGAATGGCTTTTTTCGTCGTGCTTCTAATTTTCACGTCGAGTTAGTTTATATTCGTTTATATAACACACACACATATATGCTATTATACAAGTACAAACTCATAATCTTCTTGTGATGTTGATTAATGGTTCTTTTTTTACAGGTATGATGAACTTTCCACAATTCTCTTACGCTTGTAAAAGCACTTGTAAAAGTAAAAGAGACTGTGAAGATTGCGATTGTGGTACAAAGTTTGCTGTTCCAATTTGCTTTTTTGACCTCTGTGAATGTGTAGATGCAAAACTAGGTACATTGTCACCACTTCCGAGCAACGAAGACATGATAAATGGTGCTGTCTAAGATCAACACAAAATCATACCAAGTTTGTAGCAATAATAATGGTTATACTCTTATGTTAAGAAAATAATTCAGTTGTATTACAAGTTACAGCCAATGTTGTTATTTTTATCGTTCTTTATGAGAATGTGGCACTAAAAACAAATAATCTTTTCTTGTCTTCGATCTCTATCAACCAAAGATTAAGACACCAGCGAATGAAATCATATTGTAAAAATGAAACCTTTACCTAAATTACACAGTCACAGCTTGTAAACAAAGCATCTAAATAGCAACCTGCGAATCATTATTGTGATACAAGATACATGCAACTTAATTTGCAATAGAACTTATATAGTTACCAACATTAATTTTAGCGACATTACATGAATTTCTTATATAATATTAGAGGTTTGCTACAATCACATAAGCTTATCCGTAATAAAGGTCTGAAGACGCGTCGAAGAATCTAGGAGGACGCGTCTTCGTTATTACACCCCTAGCACGCGTCTCGAGCATGAAATTGCAAAACTCGATTTTACCTACGACCAAGTTGAGGAGCGTTTTTGAAAAAAAAAAAAAAAAAAAAGCCAACTGTTCATTTTTATTCACACTTCAAAACACATTCTTTTTTTATATACTTTAATCTACTCATCTGAACACATTTTCTCAAAAAACTCTCAAAACCAAAGCACCAAAAACACGTTGCCAACAAACCAACCATAATTTTCTACGTATAAGTTTTGTATACAAACCATAAAAACAACAACCTATGTACCCATACAGTCCATTCGTACCTCCGTTTTTCCAACAAATGTATCAACAACAACAATATCAACAAATTTTACCGTCCACAAATGTCCCGCGACTCACTGTTGCCACCAATGTACCAATCTCAAAATTCTCAACATTATTCTCAGGTTCACCCTTTTAACATTGATAACGTAGAAGATTTAGATCTTTTTTGGTAGTTAACATCATTCTTCGGTTCGAGCTTTGGGTGGTCCATCCGAACCCGTTCAAGACAACTTTCCCATCGAAGAAGTAACGATCATAATAAATAAGGTGTCAAAAAGACGTCAAAAGGCTATACGACTACAAAAAAGACGACAGAGTTCCATTAACCCCAACAGAAGAGTTAGCGTTGTCTAAAGCTTGGATCAACACGTCAAAAAGTAGTGCCAAAGGGAATCTCAAAGAGTCATGGGTTTTGGACGGGGGTACTAGCATACTTTGAGAGGGAAATGAGGGAATCGAGAAGAGGATACGACACCCTCAATTGCAAATGAAAATCTCAAATTCGTCCTAAAGTTGGTCAACTTTCCGTGATTTATGATAATGTAAAAAGGAAGAACCAAACTAGGTTAAATGACCAATGGATGTTCGATAATGCACTATCTGAAAGATTCTGAATATCGTATGACGTATGGTCAAAACCTCATACTTGTTTAGGCGTGAAAATTTTTGAGAGAACATAAAAATCGGCAAGAGACATAAATGTTCAAATTTTACAAAACCAAAGCCGATGCACACAAAAAATCAAAGACATCTCAACCTCTTAACTAGTTTTCTTTTCATATTTTCGTCCCTTCTTTCTTCTTTCTTTCTTCCTTCACTGAAAGCAAAGGTGTTCCTTCACATATTTCTAAGGTAGGTCCTTAATTCTCCTGATATATCGCTTCTAAAGGATTTTATAGTTCAATATGGTAGTTCCCGGGCACCGCCTAGCATAGGCATATGTGCCTCTGATTTGGAAGATGAATCATACCGATTGATTAATTGAATAATGAAAGAATACATATGACTCAACATTTATAGCCTAACACTTTTGTTTATGCATATCCTATTCTAATATAAATACTAATTCATTATTCCTAATGCTAATAAATCCTCTAATTGCCTCCTGCAGTTGGAGCGAGCGGGGAACAAATACTCAGATTGTCTTGAAACTCAGCAAACAAAGCAGAAGGAAGACCCTTAGTATAAAAACGTCTAGATTAACCAATGATGTGCATTAGGACATAAAAAATTTCACACTGATTCTTGAAGAAGTAAAACTAGGCGGCATAATTACCTTTGTCCACATCAATTTTTAGAGAAATGAGGAATGGTCGAACGTTAGTCGACTTTAGGTATAAATATAATTAATAAATAAAATAAAATAAAATATACTCTTATAAAAACTAACCAACATGTCATTCAAAGAGTTAAGATCAATATAGATCTCATATTTGCTATAGATCTAATAAATCAATCTTAAGTATTCATTTTTGATCAAAATCAACATTCAGACAATTTTCACATTTTTTTTTTAAAACAACATATCTTGCAAACGGTAAATCTTCAAACTACAAAAAAAACACTATCGTGACGAGAATTAAATTATCTTTCTATAGATATGCACTACTTTATATATTCGACAAGTTGTTTTTTTTTTTTTTTTTTTTTAAATTCCGCCCAGAAAAATCACATATGATTTTCAAAAATCACATGTAATTTGTAAAAATCAAATCACATGTGATTTTTTCAAATCATATATGATTTTTACAAATCACATATGATTTGTAAAAATCGAATCACATATGATTTTCACAAATCTTATATGATTTATTTTGGCCGAAATTTAAAAAAAAAATAGTTGAAAATATATAGAAGTGCATATCTATAGAAAGATAATTTAATTCTCGTCGAGATGGTATGATATTTTCACGTAACGATTAACGGTTTGCGAGATATTTAATTTAAAAAAAAAAGTGAAAGTTAATTTTAATTTTTTTATTAGAAAAATGAATAACTATGATTGGTTCATTGAATCTATGGTAAATTTGAGATTTATATTGAACTTTCGCCGTCATTCAAATGCCATCCAATTTTTTTAATACCAAACGATGAAAAAAACAGATTTAGAGCAAACAAATACGAAAACCACAATAACGAATGCCCAAAGAACAAAATCTACCAGACTCGCAACAAGTTGTATCCAAAATTCCAATATAGAGATATAGGCCCAATTCTAAAAAAACCCCAACTGAAAAGATTTGATCCAACATACCAAGACCAAAAACGATGTAATCAAAATTATGGCATACGATACGAGCAGAAGCTGATTGCCAAACCAAAACAACAGTAGAATCTAATCGAACAACAACTAAAATCCCGAAAATTTCAAATGAACCTCTCTTTTTCTTTCTCGCGACTAAATACATCGGGATTTCTCCGAATCATCGCCTAGTAGCCGATAATCGAAGGATAACTATTTTGTGGTGAGTGAAGCTTAAAATCTTTTTGTAAATTCAAAAAGAAAAGAGAATAAAAGACTAGAGTTAAACCAAAAAATAAAGCAAAATAAATAAACCGGATCCCTCCGAATCATCGGCTAGTAGCCGATGACCGAGGGATAAGAAACCATTATTTCATCAATATCCTTACAAAACTTTATAATTACGTCAATATCCTTGTAAAAATGCAAATTACATTAATATCCTTTAAATTCCTTATAATACTCATCTATATCCAAAATAATAATTTAATCTATTTTGATATATTTTACAATTACCTAAATGATAAACAAAATAGTCAATTACCTTTTTAGCCTTCCATTCTTTTACTGAATTATAAGGAAGTATCTTAGTTTGATTCTTCTTCGTCTGCTCATTTTTCTTTTTCCCTTCTGAATATGTCGTTAGTATTTTTTAATTAAGGAGTATTTATGCCAACAAAATATAAATTAAGAGAGTACCATTTTTTGTGTATAAAAAGGGACAAGATAATTGAAACCACATGAAACTCAATCCTTGCAGAAAAGTCAACGAATACAATACCCAAAATCTCTTTAAATTCTTGGAAGCACTTAATTAATTGATTATTAGGTAACTCCATAATTTCAATAAAAAAATCAAAGAATTATGTAAATCCATGTGATTAAGTCATCAGAAGAGGGTGGATTCAAGGAAAAAGAAAAAAATAGTAAAAACATGAAAAGAAGAAGTCCATGTGAAAGTCTGGTGAAGTATTATTTATGATAAAGGTAAAAAGGTAATTGACTAAGTTGTTTATCATTTAAGTAATTGTAAAATATAACAAAATAAAGTAAATTATTATTTTGGATATATATGAGTATTATAAGGATTTCAAAGGATATTGATGTAATTTGCATTTTTATAAGGATATTGACGTAATTATGAAGTTTTGTAAAGATATAGATGAAATTCTTCCTTTTTTTTTGACGAGTTTTACCTAAAGCTCTCATACTATGTAAGACGAATAATATTGATTAACTTACTGAATAATGAGATAATACATATAAGTCAATATTTATTGCCTATCACTTTTGTTTATACAAATTCTAATCTAATAAAAATACTACATTCACAACTAATACTGTTGGCGTATGTATCCGGACGCCCTGGTGTTCGGCAAGATCACTGGCCGGACGATATGCTTTATCGTCCGGACGGTAGGTTACAGTGCCCAGGTTTTACGGGATTCTTACCACGTGGCCTATCAGGTAGGGTTACTGTAGACCTATGGGCAGGTAATATAGGTCTGCACGAACAGTGAGTCTACAGTAACGTAGGTACATAGTTGGGGTAGTATAAATACCCAAACACATTTAATGTTTTGCATTGAATACACACACCTACATTAACCACTGCATTAATTACCACATTTATTACCCTTTCCTTACTTTCACGCCGGAGCTTGGTCCTGGAGATCATCCAGGACGAGGCTAACGCGTGTTGTCCATTGTGCAGGAAGGAACGCTTATTTTCCTCCGGCACCATTGATAGAAGCCGAACTCCCCAGTCAAGCTGAACAACGGGAATTTGCTTCAACAAATTGGCGCCATCCGTAGGACACTAATTCATTCTACCGGAGGTTTAGATGACGATGTCGGAAGAAACACCCCCACTAAATCCTCCTCCCCCGCCGGTACGTGCGAGCGGGAGTGGGGTCACAAATGACCATCCACCCGGACTACCGGAGCAGATACAATCCCAAATGGCATCACTAGAGGCCCTCATCCGGAAATATAACACTGCCGGAGCCAGTCCCATCACACCTATTCGATTGTCATTCGGGGATGACGAGGATGGACGAAGAAAGGATGTCGAGCCGAACCCAAAAGACGATCTTAGTAAACCGCACAAAGAGATGGCCCGGTCACCATTCACGAGGCGGATCATAGAGTTTGCCGGCCCTAAACATGTCATGCCCACTAACCTGAAACTATACGACGGATCGACTGATCCGGATGATCATATCAACCGTTTTGTGGGTGCGGCCAATCAAGGGGAGTGGCCAATGCCTGTGTGGTGCCGGATGTTCCAGCAAACTATGGATGGAGCCGCACAGGGATGGTTTAGCAACCTAGAACCGGGGAGCGTCGACAGCTGGGATGACCTCAGGGACCAATTCACCACAAGGTTTGCCCTACGTGAGAAAAACATGAAAGACCCCACGGAGATCACCCGGATAGTAAGAAGGGCAAATGAGGTACTATCAGATTTTAAGGAACGCTGGACCGATGAAGCCAGTAGGATACTGGGGGTCCCTGAGCTGATGAAGATATCAGCATTCATGGGCGCCCACCGATACCCTGACTTGGCTAAAAAGTTTTCTGATCAAGTCCCCAAAACCGTTAAGGAAATGATGACACAGGTGGAAGATTATGTCAAGGCAGAAGAGGCATACAAAAACACCGAGCTACCAAAAGGAGAGGCACACGAGTCAACACGTAGAGTCAATCCCTCGGTAGTAAGGGACCGGAACTTCAGAGGAGGATTCGGAGACAGGAGAAGGGGTGACCGACGACCTTGGGAAAGGTATGATTCCTTACAGAGAGAGGCTTTTTCCCCATATGTTGCCCCAAAAACCGAGACGCGACCCCGAAATGAATTCAGACGCAATGATTTTAATAAACCCGACAACCATCGGGTCTTGCTCTCCGGCCTATCTAAACAACCTAAGGAGATACTGTCCACGGAACACCACCTAAACCTACCCCCACCACCCCCGTTGCAAGGAAAACCGAGCAAAGAGAATAAGGACAGGTTATGTGAATATCATGGAGAGAGAGGCCACTTAACCAATGACTGTTATCATCTGAAAAGGCAGTTAGAGATGGCTCTCGAATCTGGGAAATTGGATCATTTGGTAAAAAACGTACAACAAAAGGGAAGGGAGAGACTGAGAGGTCACAACGGAAAAGGAAAAGTGATCAACATGGTCCGGAATTACTCCGAAGATCATAAAAGAAAGGCCAGGATTTATTACGAGGACTGGATGAACGTCCCTATATCCTTTCCCCGGATAGCTGCGGACGACCTGTCCGAAGAACCACTGATTGTAGAAGCGGAGATAGAAGGTTATTTTGTGCGAATGGTATTTGTAGATGAAGGTGCCTCCGTACAAGTCATGTACGAACATTGTTTCAGAAATTTGTGCCCATCAATTCAAGCCAGGCTGCAGGAAACCAGTTCACCGTTGGTAGGGTTTTCTGGCAAAGTCATTCAGCCAATGGGAAAGATTGAACTAGAAGTGCGTGTCGGAGATCATGGTCTGTTTCGGACGGTCATGATGACGTTTACGGTCGTGAAGTCACCTTCACCTTACAATGTAATATTGGGCCGAACAGGTTTAAAAGAGTTAAGAGCCATACCTTCGACCATCCACGCGATGATGAAGTTCCCCACTCCGAGAGGAATAGATACCCTGGTCGCCAAGAGGGCCGTAGTTATGGAATGTAGGAGGTTGGAAGAAGGACAGGACCCTAGGAAGAGTTACTCCCCCGAAAGGAAGACAGAAACCAAGAAGCTCAGAAGGACCAAAAACCAACGGAGGATATCCTAATTAATGCGGCTTATCCCAAGCAACGGGTAGCCATAGGTACAAGATTCTCTCGGGAATGCCGGAAACAACTCATCGAACTTCTGAGAAAAAACAAATACATTTTTGCCTGGGAACCGGCGGACATGACCGGGGTGCCGAGGCGCCTAATACAGCACTCTCTCTGCGTAAACATCTCCGACACACCAATTGCCCAGAAGAGGAGAACATTCTCGCGAGAGAAAAACCAGGTGATTAATAAAGAAGTGGAGGAATGGGTTAGAGCCGGGATAGTCCGACCGGTAAGATACCTAACGTGGATATCCAATCCGGTGTTGGTTAAGAAATGTGACGGAAGCTGGAGGATGTGTATTGAATTCAAGAACCTGAACCCTTTGTGCCCCAAGGATTATTACCCCCTGCCGGAGATAGACAGGAAGATTGAATCCGTCATGGGATATAAGTATAAGTGCTTCCTGGATGCTTACAAGGGCTACCACCAAATCCAGATGAACGAAGACGATGAGGAAAAGACGACATTCTACACGGAACGGGGAACGTACTGTTACACCAAAATGCTGTTCGGATTAAAGAACGCCGGAGCAACCTATCAACGGTTGATAGACTCCGCATTTCACTCACAAATAGGGAGGAATTTGGAAGCATATGTGGATGATATGGTCATAAAAAGCCGAACGGAGCGTGAAATGATAGCTGACATTGCGGAAACCTTCGACAGACTTAGGAAGATAAACATGAAGTTAAATCCGCGGAAGTGTTCTTTTAGGGTAGAGGAAGGAAAGTTCCTCGGCTATATTGTGATGTCGGAAGGAATAAGGGCTAACCCACTTAAGACAAAGGCCATCATGGAGATGAAATCCCCGGGAACCCTGAAGGAGATGCAAAGCCTAAGTGGGAAGCTAGCAGCCTTGAATAGATTCCTATCAAAATCAGCGGAAATAGCCCTTCCTTTCTTTGACACACTAAAGAACATCACCAAAGAAAATAAGGACGAATACCGATGGACGAAAGAAGCCGAGATGGCTTTCCAGGAAATGAAGAGGCTGATACTTGAACTACCTTCTTTGTCCACACCAAAGCCGGAAGAGCAATTGCTCATATATCTCTCGGCTTCAAAAGGAGCAGTGAGCGCAGTACTGATGGTAGAAAGAGAAGGGAGACAGTTGCCGGTACATTATGTTAGCCGGACGCTGCATGACGCCGAGAGACATTATGCCCCTATAGAGAAGTTAGCTTTATGTCTGTTACATGCGTCCAGAAGGCTGAGGAGGTACTTCGAAGCCCACCCCATCCGGGTCATCACCGACCAACCCATCAAGCAGATACTGAATAAACCAGAAGTCTCAGGAAAGTTAGCTAAATACGCCGTGGAACTAGGAGCATACAACATCACCTACGTCCCTCGTAATGCAGTTAAGGGGCAGGTGCTAGCGGATTTCCTAACGGAAGTACCGGTGGACTCGGGATGCAGAAAAAGTGCTGACATAATGGAAGTAGGGGAGGGAGAATGGTTACTATACACTGACGGAGCATCCAACAAGAAAGGTTCCGGAGCAGGATTGGTTCTCATCAGCCCGGAGAAAGAAGAACTAACCTATGCTCTACGGCTTAACTTCCCTAGCACCAACAATGAGGCAGAATACGAGGCCCTGCTAGCCGGCCTAAGGATTGCAAAAAAGCTCAAGATTAGGGTTTTAAGTGTGCGAGTAGATTCAAAACTGGTAGCCAGTCAAATCAATGGGGAATTCACAGCTACAAAGGAAAGCATGCAGAAATACTTAGCACAGGCAAAAAACTACATATCTGGGTTTCAAAGCTTTAAGATTTGCAACATCCCGAGGGCCCAAAATCAGAAGGCAGATATACTAAGCAAGCTAGCATCAGTAGCCTTCGACCACCTAACCAAAAAAGTACTAGTAGAGGTCCTGGAAAAATCGTCAGGAGGTGAAGAAGTGGTTAACACCATAGTAGAAGAGGAGACGGACAACTGGATGACGCCGATCATCAAGTGCTTGGAAGAGGGGGTTTGGCCGGAGGATCCCAATGACGCCAGAAGCTTAAGGATGAAAATTCCACAGCACGTTATGGAAGAAGGTTTCTTCTTCAAGAAGGGTTACTTGGTGCCAATGATGAGATGTGTAGGGCCACTACAAGCAAACTACATAATTCGTGAAGTGCACGAGGGGTGTTGTGGAATGCACGCCAGACCAAGAACCGTGGTGGCCAAACTTATGAGGCAACGGTATTATTGGCCCACCATGCACCGGGATACCCGGGAAGAAATCAGGAAATGTGACTCTTGCCAAATACATTCTCCGGTACCCAAGCTCCCTAAGACACCATTGACCTCCATCATGGCCTCGTGGCCTTTCTACCAATGGGGGATGGATGTATTAGGCCCCTTTCCGGAAGCACCAGGCCGCATCAAATATCTGATAGTGGCAATGGATTATTTTACCAAGTGGATAGAGGCAAAGCCGTTGGTCAAAACCATAGGGAAAGATGTCATCAAGTTTGTATATGAAAACATTGTATGTAGGTACGGCTTACCGGGGGTCATAGTCACTGACAATGGGACCAATTTCGTCAATGACCCATTCAAAAAATGGTGCGAGGGTTTGAAAATCAAACAAATGAACACAGCCGTGGCACATCCGCAGGCTAACGGATTGGTAGAACGGGCTAACAGGAGCCTGATGGAAGGAATAAAAACGAGGCTGGGCCGAGAGAGAACCGGATGGTTAGATGAGCTACCTAACGTTCTATGGGCACACCGGACAACCCTTAAAACGAGCAATGGAGAGACCCCATTCAGCCTGACGTACGGAAGCGAGGCTGTAATACCGGCAGAAATAGGGATGCCTACGCATCGGACAATGATGTTCCGGGAGGATCAGAACGAGGAAGAACAACGTCTAAACCTAGACCTTCTACAAGAAAGAAGGGAAAATGCTGCCATCCGAGAAGCTAAGTATAAGACGCAGGTTGAGCAGTATTACAACCGGAGGGTCAAACCAATGAATTTCAAAGTGGGAGACTTTGTCTACCGGAAGAACGAGGCCAGCCGGGTGGAAAACCAAGGGAAGTTGGGACCTAATTGGGAGGGGCCCTACCGAATAGTAGGAGCAAATCAGAATGGCTCTTATAAGTTACAAACGATGGAGGAGAAGGAGGTCCCTCGGACCTGGCACGCTATAAACCTCAGAAATTGTTTCTTATAATTGTTATTGTGATAGGAATCCTGCTATCATTGTGTAACCTAAATTAATTATGTACGTTGGTTCAATGATGAAAGTTTTCCCACGATGGGGAAACAATTTTCTGTGATAACTCATGTGATATGTAACAATTCCGACGGTTGGCCCCCGTCGAGTATGAAAAGCATAAATATGCCCGAAAGCACCTATCGGATGCCCTTTAACTTTATAAGGATGCCCGGAATACGGATGCCCGAGAGTAAAACACTCCGGACGCCTGGTGGAATAACCACACAGATGCCCGAGCATACGTGTCGGATGCCCTAATAATGGATGCCCTTTTAACATTATAAGGATGCCCGGAATCCGGATGCACGGCCTACGCAGCCGGATGCCCTTAGAATAACCTAAGGAGGATGTCAACGCGAAATATAAAATAAATGAATAAGAAAGAACAGCAAATTATCACAACCAAAGGAGGGGTATTCATTTACAAATTGGCAAACCACAAAAGAAAATCGTTAATTATTACAACCATATCATCCAAATAATTGTTCACAGGATTACAAGCCATAAGGATAACTAAAATTTAGGCATTCTGCTCCGCAACATTAACCGGAGTATCAGCGGCCGGAGTACCAGTGGCAGGAGGAGGATTGGATGTTCCGGGAGGATCTTTCCTGACAGGAACTTCCGGTTCCATATTTAGCAAATCCCCTAGAGGTAAACGATATGAGTCAGCGAGCTTTTGAATGAAAGGATACTCAGCTACGAAAAGCTTGTCATACTCAGCCCTCCATAGATTTGGAGCATCCCTGTTGACATTCCTAATACCCTGAAGAGCAGCCTCCATCTCCGCTTCGGTCCTGTTCCTCTTGGCCCCCGTCACGAATCCTGCCTGATACGTCAAGCTGTATACCTTGGCCATGCTCTTTTTATACTCAACGCTTCCGAACAGTCGACGAACTGCCGAAGGCAAAAGTGTCCGGACAGCGTTTTGCTTTACCACCTCGCTCTGAGCAACCTCGGCCACCAGCTTACCTTTCTCCACCTGCAGAGCTGCCAAAGATTGGTCCTTGGCCATCAACTCGCCCTCCAATTTCCTTATTTTTTCCGCCTGTGCAGCGGAAGTCTCCCTCCACTCGTCCCTGTCCCGGGTCACCCTATCAACCTCCTCCTCCAAACCTTTCTCTCTGCTCACACTAGCTTTCAGATCGGAGTCCAGCTTCTGTAACTCCTCGGATAACCTTCCGTTTTCACCCTCGGTGGCAAGAAGTTTCTCGGCAAGCCCCTGACAACCTTTATGATTTTCGCTTAGTTGCCAGTACCCGTTCGAGAGATCTCTAAACCTCCTCAGCAGTTCACCCTGAGCTATCACACTCTTCCCAAAATCGTCATATGCACGACGGATAAGATCAATGTTGTTCACCTGCTCCAGAGCTCCTCTCTCAGCAGGAGTAGCGAGATTATCAATCATCTCCCGGCAGGAACGGTATGAGTTTATCCGAACATCATCACGGAGAGCCCAGTTATGGATGAAAACGTTAGTGGCCTCATCTGCAAGAAAAAAAGGATGATGAGAAAAATTTTAACAAGCAAACATGGATTAATGAATATAAGATTAGAGTGTACCTGAATCTAGGAGAACCCTTTCAACATGATGAGGGCTGTGACTGTGAGGGGCCGATTGACCTAAAAAAAAAAGGGGTGAGCAATTGGAAATAACAAAATGAACGAGGGAGTCGCACGGGAGTTGGCACATACCTTCAGAGTTGTGAAGTGGGGAGTGGACCGGAGGAGAATGGCCGCCTCCTTGTTGGGAAAGGGGCGCCTGTTGTAGATTCCCACCACCCCCAGCCCCATTATCGCCCATCCCCTCAGAGGCTACATCCTCTTTATCCCCTCCGGCAGCAACAGCGGGGATCTCCTGTTCAGCATTGAGGTTTAAGTTCACCTCTTGGTCATCCGGATTGGCTTGGTTCAAAGGATCTGCATTAAGCACAGGTGAACCGGAGGAGAAAGTCTCAACGAAACCCGTCTTCCTTTTCTTTTTTTTCTTACTTTGGGCCTTAGAGGTCCCCTCGCCTTTTCTCTTTGCCGCTAGACGCTCCGCAGCCTCTCTCTCTTTTTTCTCTCTGGCAACCACGACCTCCGGGTCCGCCTCTTCGGCCCTCCTGGCTATGGCATCTTTACCAGGAATCGCTGTCCCCACTGGCAAAGGATCTGTAGTCCTTTTAGGCTTCTCTCGGTCAACGGCCGGACCCTTGCTCACTACAGTATCGTCCTATTCCGGGAGCTCCAGATACTCAGACATATCAACAACTGCAAGAGGAAAAAGTATCTAAGAAAATCACAAAGAAACGATTGCAACAAACTCTATAAAGACAGGAAAGATAATTACCATGACCCTCGGCATCCTTAAGAACAGGCTCAAACCCCAGATTCCTGAAAACCGAGGAAAGGTGGCACATCCACAACAGACTAATGGTCGGCTTCCTTAAGAAAATAGGAGTCTCGCTAAGCCTCTCAGCATCAGCCTCCGAAAAACCGGAAGGAAAAGGGTCGGTGATTTTTGAATCCTTGTGCCTCCATGCCATGGCATAGGGGATTGCCCTCCGGTCGATCAGAAAAAACTTTTCTTTCCAGTGTTTAAGACCGGTGAGCACCTCCTTGAAGCATTTATAGGCTTTCTTCCCTGTCCTACTCTCGAAAGAAAACCAGTGCCCCTGCTTACACAACCGGTAAAACGCCCGGAACAAGGATACCCTAGGTTCAATATTCAAACTATAACACCTAATCTCGAAAAGTGTCACCCGGTTCAAGCCAAGAGGAACCAACTGGGAAATATGAACCCTAAAATGTCTGATCACGTTCAGCAAAAATGAGGAAAAGGGGATCCTGACTCCTCCGGTATCCAACTGCTGGGGATATATACCAATCTTATCCCCCGGCAGTTGATCCATAGTCATGCCATCCGGCGGAAGATGAGGACGAAGGTCAGTGGGGATACCATACTCAGCTACTATGTTATCTAGTTCGGATTGTGTTAACCTAGAGGTGTGAATATGCATATCGAACTTTGGTACAACCAAAGGTGGGACGGTCTCTTCGATTTCTATAAGGGGAGTGCTCTGTTCCTCAGTTGGGTGTTCGGCCATTACTAAAAGGATACCGAAGGAAATGTACAAATAATTACAGAGGAGAACGAAACGAACCTTACGAAAATGAAGAGGATGACCGGCGAGTGAAAGCTATTTGAGTGCGGGTAAAATGTGTGAAAAAATAAGAATGGTAAAAAGTGAATATATATAGGCGGTGAAAACCCTAGGAAACTGTCAAAGCGTCCCATCAGTCAGTAAAAAGGTGACGTGGCTCAATCTCACCCGTCCACGTTGATCTCAGAAGACAGAGAGGCACGGACAAAAGCCCAACGAATGGCCAGGCTCATCAGAATAGCCCAATACCCGCAAAAACTACTGAAACCCATGGCAGGCCTGAGGAAAATGCTCTTTTCTTAAAAGACAAAATAATTTTAAGTATTGCACCATCGGTTTCTACCCGGTGATACAATACTGGGGGGGACATGTTGGCGTATGTGTCCGGACGCCCTGGTGTCCGGCAAGATCACTGGCCGGACGGAATGCTTTATCGTCCGGACGGTAGGTAACAGTGCCCAGGTTTTACGGGATTCTTACCACGTGGCCTACCAGGTAGGGTTACTGTAGACCTATGGGCAGGTAATATAGGTCTGCACGAACAGTGAGTCTTACAGTAACGTAGGTACATAGTTGGGGTAGTATAAATACCCCAACACATTTAATGTTTTGCATTGAATACACACACCTACATTAACCACTGCATTAATTACCACATTTATTACCCTTTCCTTACTTTCACGTCGGAGCTTGGTCCTGGAGATCATCCAGGACGAGGCTAACGCGTGTTGTCCATTGTGCAGGAAGGAACGCTTATTTTCCTCCGGCACCATTGATAGAAGCCGAACTCCCCAGTCAAGCAGAACAACGGGAATTTGCTTCAACAAATACTAATAAATTTTCTAACATGATCATCATCACAACTAAAAATGTTTGTTTTTTGGTTATTAAATCTTATGAACGCTTGCTAACGACATTTTGCAATTTTCGACATGATTTAGTAAACACAGCATACAAAGGAAATGTAATAAGTATTTGTTTGTTCTGTTATAAAAGTATGTCCGCAGTACAAATGAAACGTGGCTACAAATTCAATAAAAAAGGCGTTTCTACAAACACTAATTGAGAAGTAATAACACTTAGTTTAATGCTGACAATTATGTATAGGTGAAAACTTAATAACTGAAACACAAAGAATTCATATATATAGCCATAATTCTTATCAGTGTTCAATATTCTTTTCAGTATTCAAGTTAATCATATAATAAGAAACATATTTTTGCTACTAAGAATGGAGAGAATTCCCTCACGAATGGCTTTTTTCGTCGTGCTTCTAATTTTCACGTCGAGTTAGTTTATATTCGTTTATATAACACACACACATATATGCTATTATACAAGTACAAACACATAATCTTCTTGTGATGTTGATTAATGGTTCTTTTTTTACAGGCATGATGAACTTTCCACAATTCTCTTACGCTTGTAAAAGCACTTGTAAAAGTAAAAGAGACTGTGAAGATTGCGATTGTGGTACAAAATTTGCAGTTCCAATTTGCTTTTTTGACCTTTGCGAATGTGTGGATGCAAAACTAGGTACTTTATCACCACTTCCGAGCACCGAAGACTTGATAAATGGTGCTGTCTAAGATTAACACAAAATCATACCAAGTTTGTAGCAATAATAATGGTTATACTCTTATGTTAAGAAAATAATTCAGTTGCATTACAAGTTTACAACCAATGTTGTTATTTTTATCGTTCTTTATCAGAATGTGACACTAAAACAAATAATCTTTTCTTGTCTTCAATCTCTATCAACCAAAGCTTGAGACACCACCGAATATAATCGTATTGTAAACTTGAAACCTTTACCTAAATTACACAGTCACAACTTGTAAACAAAGCATCTAAATAGCAACCTGCGAATCATTATTGTGATACAAGATACATGCAACTTAATTTGCAATAGAACTTATATAGTTACCAACATTAATTTTAACAACATTACATGAATTTCTTACATAATATTAGAGGTTTGCTACAATCACATAAGCTTATCCGTAATAAAGGTCTGAAGACTCGTCGAAGAATCTTGGAGGACGCGTCTTGTTTTTACACACCTAGCACGTGTCTCGAGCATGAAATTGCATAACTTGATTTTACCTACGACCAAGCTGAGGAGCGTTTTGGGTGCAAAAAAAAAAAAAAAAAGCCAACGGTTCATTTTTATTCACACTTCCAAACACATTCTTTTTTTATATACTTTAATCCACTCATCTAAATACATTTTCTCAAAAAGCTCTAAAAACCAAAGCACCAAAAACACGATGCCAACAAACCAACCATAATTTTCTACGTGCATGTTTTGTATACAAACCATAAAAACAACAACCTATGTACCCATACCGTCCATTCGTACCTCCGTTTTTCCAACAAATGTACCAACAACAACAATATCAACAAATTTTACCGTCCACAAATGTCCCACGTGAAAGGTTTATGGATAATTATTAATATATGTATGACCGGATTCGAACTCGAGACTTCGGGATTGCACACATTACGTATGAGAATTAATGTTTAGAATAATTAATATATAAATGTTATTATTAATTATTTAGTCACAAAATAAACACTTAACGATAGTTATTATTTAACGATGTTTGGTTAACGGTCGTTAAATGATAAGTTAAAGGACTAAATATGAAGTTAGTGGTCAAGAAGGATCTAGAACCCATCTTGGGTCCTAGAACCGGTCGAACAAGGGAATAGGGGAACCCAAACCCTAACTTGGAGACCAAGGGATTGAATTAGTATAAATACAAGGCCCCTTGCATTCATTCTAATTAATCTTGGATCACCAAAGAACCCTAACTTTTTCTCCTCCTCTTCTCTTCCCTGTGCTTTGGCCGATCGTCCCACATCCGTAACCCCTAGGGATTCGATTTTCCATAGCTCAAGTATTAGTGTTTGGTTTATTTGTGATTCAAGAACCTATCTTTTCTTATTGATTCGTTACTAATACGTGTGTACAAGAACGAAGAGCAAATACACTTGTGTTTGCATATCTTGGTATTCGACATCTAAAGGGTTCGAATTATATAAACCCTAATTTATTAGGGTTTAGGGTTTCTTGGTTCTTGATCTTGATTTGGGGTTTTCATAAACCCTAATTGCATTGATTCGCAATAGGTACGCATATACTTTTAATTCGGTTAATTAATTTACAAGTATTATTTCTATTACTTCTGCTGCATGCTTTGACGATGTTTACATATTTACTGTAATTGTTATGATTAGTAAAACCCAACAGTGGCATCACGAGCCGTTAATATGTTGTAATTAATTACCGAAACACATAAAAATTGAATCTTTGTGATTATTACATGCTTTTATGGTTTCTAGGGTTTTGAAAATTGAAACCCTAATTTTTTAATATATGGGTCGAATACCCTTTTATTTTTTAATTAGGTTTTATTTTTTGTAAAACTTGTAGAAACCCTAGGATTGCATGTATATTTTATGTGGTTATCATGAATAATTGTTATGTGCCATGATAATATGCGTATCTTGGGATTATAATTGTTATGAGGAATCCATGGCGGAACATGCATGTTTTGCTATGGATTATTGTTTATTAATTGTTAAGTGATATACACATGTTTATTTATTTGATAATTATTGAATTGGGGAAGACCTCAATATATCTAATAAAAATTCGTTATGTGCTATTTGGTATACTATTGACTTTGGCTTACACAATCGACTTGTCGATGCATGTGGCTCATCTACCTTGTAGTTGAAAGCCCTAGTTGATGTATGCATTATTTACGTCTAGAATTGTTCATTAGCGTTTATCGTAATAATTATGCATGTGGCTAATTGTTTTACATATGTTAATTGTTAAGTTATATGTATATTATTTGAGTTCGTTTTAATTTTTATTAAAGTGCTTTTTGTTTATATTGTATGACACGTTAGTAAGCAAAAAGGGTTTTTTGAGAATAGAAAATTAAATGGACTAAATAATAGCAAAATTTGATTTGTTTTCTAAGTATTAAATCTTGAACTTTTAATCGACTGATGCGACTGTACTAAATGGTTAGAACGGCTCACCCACTAGAACAAACTAAAAAGGGGTTAAAAGAAGTGCGCACAGTCACACTGAAAGTATGTTTAAGGTTATGCTTCAAGCGCTTACCTGGTCCTCTGCCTCCTTGTGCGTTCAATTGGAGCTACATAGTATAACTATTCTGTGTACGAAGCATCTTAGTGCAAAGTTGTAAGTTTCTCAACGCATCGATTAAAACTTTGTAGAATTTAATCTTAGCAATTTAAAACTATGAGTAAGGTTTTGAAACATTTTATGTTATGGAGATGTATGCATGCTTCTTCATACATAAGTTTTGATTACATGTCAAAAATTGTACCCTCTAAATTTAAGTTTATGCCATCTAATGATATGAAACACTTGAAGTTGTAATTTAGTTATGTGAGACCTTGACCTAGATTACAATAACAAGGTGAATCTTTATGTTGTGTGAGACCTCAGCTTAAATAATTTGCAGTTTCTAAATTAGACAACTTAATTAAGTTAGTTAGTGAGACCTATAACTTAAGGCATAAGATGGGATAAAACATGCTTACGTTTTGCATAATTGTTTGGCAAAAATTGTAAATCCCATATTTTCTAGGAATTGAAAACTTGTTTGTCAATTATTGTTCTTCGACAATTACCTATTCTATACTTTCATCACTAGCAGATCAACTGATGTGGTGAAACTATGATAATGAGGGTCCTAGATTCAAGGAAAATTATATGGTTAATATGAATATGGACCTAAGGGTATTTTATTTTCTTGAAAGATTTAATTATCGAAAATACTAAAAATTGAATTGTGTTAATTCTTTTGATTGTATAAATGCAACATTAAACTGTAAACGTGGTTTGGGCTTTGGTAAATTGATCTAATTCTGTTTTCAAACAAATGTTTGATCAAGAAAAATTTACTAAAAGACAAACATAAACTCTTTTCCATGGAAGAAGAGTGAGACTCAATCCTATTCCTTTCATGATTGAGAAAGGTATGATAGGAACATTAGAATTGTCTAAATTCTAATATATAACTCATAGCAAACTTTAATAGTTAAGAAAATTGCATACCTTATTTTCCATAAGAGATTTCATTACCCTCTGTTGGTGATTGAATTCTTATATGACATTTTGGTCAACTAGAAAACATGTTTGACATTTTATGAGTTATTAAATTAGAAACTAGACTAATTACCGCAAAATTGGTAAAAGACAAACTAGTATATTTTATCTAGTTGTTTTGTTTTGACTAATTGAAGGTGCTATACATCATTATGGCGATGGTAGACCCATTAAGGAAGAAATTGCATGCTCAATTTTTCAAGTTAATAGCATTGATGGATGATCCATCATCTACAGAGTAGAATACACTCTTTTAGTACCTAAGTAATTGTTACGAATGGTCTTTAAAAGGGGTAACAACGTAATAGCACGCTATTTTCATTGGTTAATGAAACACTTACAATGTTGTCAAATCCAGTGGGAGTATTGTGGTGTATTACTGAATAAGGCATTATTGTAACGTTGTCTATTTCAGTGGGAGTTACAAGATTTATCATCTTGGTAGTAACTCAGATTATTTATAGATTTTCTTGAAATAATACATTACGTTCAAAAATGTAGACATTCATATTCTCAAGGATAGTAATGAACGTTTCCTTGATAATTAAGTGCTCCTACATCTACTTGTAACACTTATATATCTATGACACTATCATATTGCTCACATAAACAAACGAATTTCATGGTGTTTATCTACTATATGATGTTGTTCTATGCACAAGTGAGAGAAGTATTTATTGTGTGCAAAGGAACAACACATACAAATATGATTAATGGATTCTCTTGAGGTAAGAGATTAACGTTCTAATAAGATTGTCTTGTTTAAAACATATGTCAAGATTATAACATAGACTAATTTTATGTCTTATGTCATTCAAATTATAGAAACACTTGAAGTTACATTTTAGGTTAAGTGAGATCTTGGCTAGATTGTAATCTCAAGGTAAATCTCCACTTGTCGTGGGATCGGGCGTGGTTGCTTTTGCAGTTTCTTAAATTGGACACTTCATGGAATGACATAAATAAATAAAGTAATGCTATCTTAAATATTTATGTATTTTTAGAATGACATAAATAGATAGAGTAATATATTAACTTGAAAATAAATTAATTGAAACCAAGATGTGACGTTCATAATTACTTTAAATTATAAATGTTTATGTGTTTCTTTGTAAAGTCACAAACATGAAGTCTTTTCATTATTACAAGACGTATAATATAAAGTAATACGTTAACTTATTATGTCTTCTTATTAAGATATAAAGTCATTGGTAAATGACTTATAACGTATAATGGAATTATAACTGTTTATGTTTTCTTGTTGAGACATGGACATGAAGTGACTTGATCAAAAGTACTTGTTATAAAGCATGCAATTGGCTTGGAATTTTATATTACCATTAAGATGATTTAATTGGTAAATAGGTAAGCCAAAAGGAATATGTTTATCTTACATATTGTTAGATTGTCTTACAATATTAATTCTAATGAAATATTGTATGTATATGGAATGTTCAGTTAGAAGAATCAAACATTTGTTATATTGTTTGATTCAAGATAACCATATCATCTTTTCTTCCAAAAGTTATCAAGGTTAGAAAATTGGGTATTGATTGGATATACTTAATTAAACTCAAAACCTAGAAGATTAATAAGACACCATTTTAGTATGGATCGAATGTGATGAATCACATTGAGTCTTATATTGAAGTTCTGATTTGTTAAAACTACTTATGGAGTAGGTTATTAATAAACAATATTTACAAACTGTCAATATGTTTTGTAATATCCCAAAAGAAAATAGTTTAGTGTTATTCTAATTGCTAAAGTATTTATAGATAGTCTTTAAATTACAAAAGCAAGTGGGAGTTTTGTTTAGATCTTGAAGAGATTAAATTACAATTACAATTACAAAACACATAATCTTTTAAAATATACTAGTGAATATCATGATGAGGTCAAATCTGATAGACCTAAAAAAGGTGGAATTCTCATTCTTAGATCCGCAAGGATATCTCAGATATTTGATATGATGAGAAATATGAATTACATGATCATGGTAAACCTGTTAATCATAATGATATATTACCTAATATTGAATTGTGGTAAATTATTCATACTATGAATGTTAAGATGCTGTCCAAAAAGGTAATCAACTTTGGAAACTTGGTTTATCTTAATAAAGATGAGTTTCTTCAAAAGAAGGAAAACCCTAGTGGTTTAAATCTTTGTGTAGAAATCATATGGACAAAATTGTACATGTGTTTAATGCATGACTTGTGACAAGATTATTAATCACACTTAAGCAATTAACTGTGATTGAATATTATTTCCTTGGCACATTAAATCTATAATGATTATGATTGTCATACTTAATTTCATTTATATGAAATCTGACAATGAATATCAAAACTCTTTCTTGTGTGATTACTTTTGCGAGGACGATAAGTAATCGAAAGGAGTTTTATGAATTCACATAATCTTTGGAAATGTACAAACTGCAAGAATCCATGAATGGATATATGCATGCATCTAGGAGATGATTCTTATGTTTAACTATTAAATCCAAGTTTTGTATTAAAATTAAAATAAGATAATTTCTAAGTATTTCTGAAAGCTAGTGGAACTATTATGTTTATTTTCTTTAAATCTTATATGTTGTGCGTAGTAACATTCCATCTAAGCTAAATGTTAAGTTTTAGTTTGGAATGGAACTTCACTTGAAAGATTTAGAAAATAAGACATACAACCTTGGAGTATATGTTTACTGTTAGTAAACATGGCAGTATTAAATAAATGAGTCTAATAGAACATGATATATCATTTGGAAAATGGATATGTAGAACATGAATGAAATCTTAGTTTGACACAAGGATTTTTCATGTACATCATGTTATTGTTGTATCATGCTTGAATGCAAGATGATTTGACAACATTGATATCTAATGAAGTTATTAGATAACTGGTGTAATGAATATTCTAATAGAATATGTTTGAATCTAGAATTACATTCCTCAGCCTGGAATTGCTCTCAAAATTCTATGGATGAGCAATACAACAATTGTTGCGTAATTGTCATAACTAACAAACTTGAAAGTTTGAAGGCATCAAACATTACACTGTAGATATTGAAGTTTATGGAGATTATTTTAAAGAGCATATTGTTGTTTGTATACAATGATGCTGGTTTAATTGAGATGACACTCAATACTAGTCATGGTAGGATTTCATCCTTGTTGATGGCCATGTGAACTAGTTGTGCTCAACTAAGAGCATAGTTGCATTATACAATAAAGAATAAGAATACTTTAAACTTTAAAATGTTTGAAAGTTTGATTGTCATAAATTGGTGGTTGAGGATGTCACACACTTTATAAAAAATTATGTGGCGATATCAAGTTATTTGAATGCACACATACAAGAACTTCACTAGTTGAATTCTTGAAATAAGTATTCTCAAAATTCCGATAGATCAAAGTTAGTTGAAATTATGCCTTGTCAACAAGTATGATTGTCATTACTTGAGACATAATTCATTAACCAGTATTATCATGCATTGATCTATTTAGTATTTGGATAAGGGATGTTATGAACAAATATTATTTAAATGAAATAAAATATTGGTTATGTTTGTTTTTCAGTTTCTTAATATTATATCCTATATTTGCATGTTTAATCCGTAAATAACTTATGTTATTCTAAAAGTCCATTGTCGATCAATGATGTGGGAATGTCATTGAATTAAGGCAAATCTGAGTTTTGGTAGAATATACTTTAAGTATATTGATGCGTGGGACATGCCAAATTCACATGATATTCAATGAATTGAATTGAATATAGGACAGATCCCAACTTAACATGATTGTACTTTATGGATCTTTGTCATTAAGTAAATCATGTATATTTATCCTCAGACTTGAGATACCAGATAACTGTTATGAATGTAGTACACTTGTGTGAAATAGTCTAACGCTATCCGTAAAAGGTGGTTATAAGGGCTATTTTCATAAGTGTTGCAAAGTTCATGAGTTATGTCTGGTAGTCAAGAGAATTTGCTCTTTTGAATTTGTTCCAAAGCATAATACTGTTTGGGCCCCTCGTAGGATTGGTAAGATGTTTGTAAGGCCTTACCCAAGATCTATCCAGAATACGTTCAGATGATTTGGTAATCTTATTCAATCAGATATAACGAGAAACAAAATATTAACTTGTGAAATGACTCGATCCATATTCACAGTTAATGAAGTATTAGAAGTAAAAGGGTAAGTATTAATGATGAATCATTAAAATGGTTTTTCCAGGGAAACCACACTCGGTTCAAATCTGGGGGCATTGGCTTGTTAGGCTAGACTAAACCAATGTCATTACTATATTAAGTAATATCCAAGTGGGAGCTGAAGGTTTATGGATAATTATTAATATATGTATGACTGGATTCGAACTCGAGACTTCGGGATTGCACACATTACGTATGAGAATTAATGTTTAGAATAATTAATATATAAATGTTATTATTAATTATTTAGTCATGAAATAAACACTTAACGATAGTTATTATTTAACGATGTTTGGTTAACGGTCGTTAAATGATAAGTCAAAGGACTAAATATGAAGTTAGTGGTCAAGAAGGATCTAGAACCCATCTTGGGTCCTAGAACCGATCGAACAAGGGAATAGGGGAACCCAAACCCTAACTTGGAGACCAATGGATTGAATTAGTATAAATACAAGGCCCCTTGCATTCATTCTAATTAATCTTGGATCACCAAAGAACCCTAACTTCTTCTCCTCTCCTCCCCTTGTGCGTTGGCCGATCGTCCCACATCCCTAACCCCTAGGGATTCAATTTTCCATAGCTCAAGTATTAGTGTTTGGTTTATTTGTGATTCAAGAACCTAGCTTTTCTCATTGATTCGCTACTAATACGTGTGTACAAGAACGAAGAGCAAATACACTTGTGTTTGCATATCTTGGTATTCGACATCTAAAGGGGTCGAATTATATAAACCCTAATTTATTAGGGTTTAGGGTTTCTTGGTTCTTGATCTTGATTTGGGGTTTTCATAAACCCTAATTGCATTGATTCGCAAAATGTACGCATATACTTTTAATTCGGTTAATTAATTTACAAGTATTATTCCAATTACTTCCGCTGCATGCTTTGATGATGTTTACATGTTTACTGTAATTGTTATTATTAGTAAAACCCAACAGTGGCATCACGAAATGCGTTAATATGTTGTAATTATTACTTGAAACACATAAAATTGAATCTTTGTGATTATTACATGCTTTTATGGTTTCTAGGGTTTTGAAAATTGAAACCCTAATTTTTTAATATATGGGTCGAATACCCTTTTATTTTTTAATTAGGTTTTATTTTTTGTAAAACTTGTAGAAATCCTAAGATTGCATGTATATTTTATGTGGTTTTCATGAATAATTGTTATGTGCCATGATTATATGCGTATCTTGGGATTATAATTGTTATGAGGAATCCATGGCGGAACATTTGAGAGAACATAAAAATCGGCAAGAGATATAAATGTTCAAATTTTACAAAACCAAAGCCGATGCAAACAAAAAATCAAAGACATCTCAACCTCTTAACTAGTTTTCTTTTTCATATTTTCTTCCCTTCTTTCTTCTTTCTTTCTTCCTTCACTGAAATCAAAGGTGTTCCTTTACATATTTCTAAGGTAGGTCCTTAATTCTCCTGATATATCACTTCTAAAGGATTTTATAGTTCAATATGGTAGTTCCCGAGCACCGCCTAGCATAGGCATATGTGCCTCTGATTTGGAAGATGAATAATACCGATTGATTAATTGAATAATGAAAGAATACATATGACTCAACATTTATAGCCTAACACTTTTGTTTATACATATCCTATTCTAATATAAATACTAATTCATTATTCCTAATGCTAATAAATCCTCTAATTGCCTCCTGCAGTTGGAGCGAGCGGGGAACAAACACTCAAACTATCTTGAAACTCATCAAACAAAGCAGAAGAAAGACCCTTAGTATAAAAACGTCTAGATTAACCAATGATGTGCATTAGGACATCAAAAATTTCACACTGATTCTTGAAGAAGTAAAACTAGGCGGCATAATTACCTTTGTCCACATCAATTTTTAGAGAAATGAGGAATGGTAAAATGTTAGTCGACTTTAGGTATAAAGAAAATAAAAAATAAAATAAAATAAAATATACTCTTATAAAAACTAACCAACATGTCATTCAAATGCCGTCCAATTTTTTTAATACCAAACGATGAAAAAAACAAATTTAGAACAAACAAATACGAAAACCACAATAACGAATGCCCAAAGAACAAAATCTACCAGACTCGCACAACAAGTTGTATCCAAAATTCCAATATAGAGATATAGGCCCAATTCTAAAAAAACCCAACTAAAAAGATTTGATCCAACATACCAAGACCAAAAACGATGTAATATACGGATAGGGGTGAGCAAAACAAACCGAAAAAACCGAAACCAAACTGAAAACCCAAAAAACCGAACCGAAAACCCCGACCGAAACTAAAAACCGATAGTTCGGTTTTTACTTTTTCAAAAACAGAAAAATACGGTTTGGTTTCGGTTTTCATCCAAAAACCAAACCAAACTGCAAAAACCGAACTGAACCAAACCAATTTTATTATATAATAATATCTTATTAATATAATATGATTAAATAACTAAATAAATCAAATTTATAAATTCATATTCTATTTGTGAGTAGATTTATAATATATTTATCTTAACGTTTATATTTATATGTGTATTTGTAGTGTCGCGTGTTTTGTTTGAATGTATCAATAAGTATTCAATAATGATTATACTACGTATATGTTCACTTGTATGTGTATGTCACATTTATATGTTTGTAATTGTAGAATTATGCAATGAATATTATTATGCTTAAATTGAAAAAAAATAAAGAAGGATAACTAATTTTGTACGTAAAACAAGTTTGTTGTTATAATTTGGCCATACCCATATATTAACGGTTAGAAACCGAAAAAACCGAACTGAAACCGATAACAAATCGAAAAAACCGAACCGCCAAAAACCGGACGGTTTCGGTTTTGGGTTCTACAAAAACCGATAATTGTGGTTCGGTTTCAGTTTTAGTCAACAACCGACCCAAACCGAACCGTGCACACCCCTACATACTGATACGAGCAGAAGCTGATTGACAAACCAAAACAACATTAAAATCCAATCGAACAACAACCAAAATCCCAAAATTTTCAAATGAACCTCTCTTTTTCTTTCTCGCGACTAAATAAATCAGGATTTCTCCGAATCATCGCCTAGTAGCCGATGATCGAAGGATAACTATTTTGTGGTGAGTGAAACTTAAAATCTTTTTGTAAATTCAAAAAGAAAAGAGAATAAAAGAATAGAGTTAAACCAAAAAATAAAGAAAAATAAATAAACCGGATCCCTCCGAATCATCGGCTAGTAGCCGATGACCGAAGGATAAGAAACCTTTTTTTTGGCGAGTTTTACCTAAAGTCTCATACTATGTAAGATGAATAATATTGATTAACTA
Source organism: Chrysanthemum makinoi (assembly GCA_910596185.1). Classification (NCBI taxonomy): domain Eukaryota; kingdom Viridiplantae; phylum Streptophyta; class Magnoliopsida; order Asterales; family Asteraceae; genus Chrysanthemum; species Chrysanthemum makinoi. The sequence continues at coordinate 249,782,880 of OU343219.1, read as the reverse complement.
ACTAAATAATGAGATAATACATATAAGTTAATGAGGTGAGATCAATAAAAAACACATCTAATCTAAAGAACAAATCATAAGATCTCAATCATTCATTTTCTTTTCATCCAATGGATGAGATGAAAGTAAAAACTAACAAAGAAGGGTAGAAATGTAATTGTATAAAAACCTATTTTCCACCTTTTTTTAAAGACAACATATCTTATGAACGGTAAATCTTTAAGCTACGAAAAATACACCATCGCGACGAGAATAAAATCATCTTTCTATAGATATGCACTTTTATATACTTTCGACGAATTTTTTTTTTCAAAATTTCCGTCCAGAAAAATCACATGTGATTTGTTTTTTGTTGTGATTTGTGTATAAATCACACGTGATTCTGTTTTTAAAAATATCACATGTGATTTTAGCCGAGTCAGAAACACAGTTTACAAAAAAAATCACATGTGATTTTACAAGTCACATTCGATCTTTAGAGTAATAAATCACATGTGATTTTTAATTTCAAATCAACTTATTCCTTCATTTTATAAAACAAATTCCTGAAATCAAGTGTGATTTTGTTATTTATTTTTTTGCTATGTTATGAAAAATTTTAAATTACGTGAGATTCAGTTTTAATCTAAAAATGAGTAAATCACATGTGATTCACTTTCAAAAATTAATTTAATGTAAAATCACATGTGATTTGCGGTAAATCACATGTGAGTTAAGGTAAAATCACATGTGATCCACTAAAGAATCACATGAGATTTTTTTGTACAAATCACAAGTGATTAGTATAAAGGAATCTCGAAACTAATAAGGAGTGTATACTTGAAATTTTTATGAGAGAATCACGTGATCCACAAAAGCATCACATGAGATTTTTGTACAAATCACATGTGACTTTTGTAAAAAAATCTTAAAACTAATAAAGAGTGTATACTAAAATTTTTATGAGATAATCACACGTAATTCACCAAAGAATCACACTGAGATTTTGTAGAAATCATAAGTGATTGTTATAAAAAAATCTCAAAACTAATAAAGAGTGTATATTTTAATATTAAGTGTTATACAGTCAACTCTTTAGTTTACTTTTTTTTTATAGTGTCACAAGTATAGAATGATAGGGGGAAAAAAAGTACACAACTCATTTTTAAAAAAATAAATCAAAAACCAAATCTTTACCAATGGAGACTTCCCAAGTGAATATAACCCCTCTTTATTTTAAGGGTTTTATATCAGACAGGTTACCAAACGTTCTCATTTTATTCGCCTAAGTTACCAAACTTTCATTTTGTTCACTTAGGTTACTGAACTTTAGTTAAGCATTCAAACTTCATTTTTCAGTATAATCAAAGTAACTCAAATGCATTTTTTTAGGTAAGTTAAGTAACACAAATGCATTTTTTTAGGTAAGTTAAGTAACTTAAATGTCTCATTTTACAAATTCAGTGACATGTCAACTCCGTGTAGTCCAATACCCTGTTTGCACAAAAAAAAAGTTTGGTAACTTAGGCGAATAAAGTTGAAAAGTTGGGTAACCTATCTGTCTATAAACCCTTATTTTAATTTACTTCCCCATAAAGAGAGAAAGGTACAGACACTTGATTGTACTTGACTATTTTTTTGGGATACACTATTGCTACGGGGGCTACCCCATAGCCCTACCACTTTTGTCCCCTTTGTCCCCTTTTAAGTATGCAGTTTTTTGTCAGTTTACTTTCCAGATTTCGGCAGTTTTTAAGCGTTTGGCTTATTAAACTTTATATTTACAGTTTCGCATTTTCAGGTTTATAGCTTTTTGATATAAAAAAAAAAAAAAAATAGCTAGTATGAATAAAAAATAGCACCGTATGAATAACTCATCCCTGGTCATACTATAATATCTGGCTCTACCCCCTAGCCTAGGCACTTGCAGGCTTTTGTCCCACTTTTCCTCCCTCTCTCTCCCACTGTGGGTCCCCCTACCAAAACTTTTTTTTTTTTTTTTAATTTAATTGTAAAAAGTTTATAAAATGGCTAAGGTTAATTTGATTGTGTATAGTTTATTTTGTGTGTTATATTTAATTTGTGTAGTGTTTTTATATGTATATAGTGTATTTATTTGTGTGGTATATTTAATTTGTGTAGTGTTTTTATATGTATAGTGTATTTATTTGTGTGGTATATTTAATTTGTGTAGTGTTTTTATAAACTTTTTTTATAAATTTTTTTAAACTTTTTTTATAAATTTTTTATAAACTTTTTTTTATAAACTTTTTTTAAAATAACAATAAAACTTTTTTTACGTTACTTTTTATAAACTTTTTTTATAAACTTTTTTTTATAAACTTTTTTTATAAACTTTTTTTATAAACTTTTTTTTTAAACTTTTTTTATAAACTTTTTTTTATAAACTTTTTTTATAAACTTTTTTTTACAAACTTTTTTTATAAACTTTTTTTATAAACTTTTTTAATAAACTTTTTTTATAAACTTTTTTAATAAACTTTTTTTATAAACTTTTTATAAACTTTTTTTATAAAATATTTATAAAAAAAGTTTATAAAATATTTATAAAAAAGTTTATAAAATAATTATAAAAAAAGTTTAAAAAAAATTTATAAAAAAAAGTTTATAAAAAATAACGTAAAATAAATACCATATAAAAACACTACACAATTAAAAACACTATACATATAAAAACACTACACACATAAATACACTATACATATACCTAAACACTACACAATTAAATTAAAAAAAAAAAAAAAAAAAAGTTGCATGTTGAGGACCCATAACTGCTGTACCACGTGATGAAGGAAGACCCAAAGAGGACAAAAGTACTTGGTATAGGGGTAGACCTCGTTGCAATAAAATGATAGGCACCGTATTAATAACCCCCTAAATTAAATGTACCTAACTACCCTGTAACTGAATAGATGGAGAACATATTAAAATAAAGGTAACCGTCAGATGAGAGTTAAATGAACGGCTGAGATGTAATCGTTTGTTCTTTAGATTAGACTAGCAGGGTACCCGCGCGTTGCGGCGGCGGGTACTCTGAAATAAATTTTTTTGGTAAATCATGTATTTTAGTTTATTATTCTCTTTTTGACAATAAATTTATGGATATCAAGAGTTTCATGTGACGTATTTTAACTCTTTAACTAAGGAATTTATTTCGTCTTTTTTGGTCTTTTTAAAGCGATTCGTATAACATGAGTCCGTTTGCTACGTGTCCGTTTAGCCCGTGCACATCTGGCCCGTGCCCGTTAGGGCCGTTCCCGTTCGGGCTCGAGCCCATTTGGCCCGTTACCCGTTCGGGTTTGGATATAAATATAATGTGCTTTATTATTTGTATTAGTGACATTTAATGCAAGAATTATGTTTAAGTTGGTTGTACAATATGCTTGATAATTTGTATTTTTTATGTAAGGGGTGTTTTAATAATTGCATTAAAGTGGTGTTTTGTCTTTTTAATATGTGCATTAAAGTGGTGTACATTATGCTTCATGTATTGTAAGTCTGAAAATTAAGAGTGGGAATGTACATTAAAGTGGTGTACATTATGCTTCTTATCTTATACGTCTTAAAATTAAGAGTGAGATGCTTTCGTACATTATATGTAGTATAGATGTGTTCTTTATTGAACTTTTGTCATAAGTCAATATTTATTGCCTATCACTTTTGTTTATACAAATTCTAATCTAATAAAAATACTAATTCACAACTAATACTAATAAATTTTCTAACATGATCATCATCACAACTAAAAATATTTGTTTTTTGGTTATTAAATTTTATGAACGCTTGCTAACAACCTTTTGCCATTTTCGACATGATTTAGTAAACACAGCATACAAAGAAAATGTAGGTATTCGTTTATGCTGTTATAAAAGTATGTTTCATAGTACAAATGAAAACGTAGCTACAAATTAATATATTTAATTGGACTATGATCCTCTAATGTTCAAAATGAACATGATTGGTAATGTTAGTTTGTTACGAGTGAATATTTTGATTTAAAATAATGCAAAGGTCCCACAATAATATTTTAATTTACTCTTTCTTTTCCACTCACAACAAATTTAACATGATCAATCATGTTCATTTTGAACATTGTCCATTTAAAAAAAGCGTTTCTACAAACACTATTTGAGAAGTAATCCTGTAACACTTGGGGGACGTTTGGTACGACGGAATCACTCAGAATGAGAATGGAGGAGAGAATGGAATAGCTTAGAATTGGAATAGGCCTAGAAAAGAGAGATGGATTCTAGTGTTTGATACTAATAAGGAATCAAGCTGAGAATTACTTTAAAGGTTTGATTCTCATGTTTGGTAACTATTTACTAACTCGTTTAATCATATCTAACACCAATAATCTCGAGCATTACCTTTACACAACATATAACATATATTTGGTACTAATGTCGCCAAACTACATTCGAACAAAAATTCCTCATCAACATTACATATAAAAATGTAGCAACTACTGAATTACATTGTCTCAACCTAGAACCATGACAAACACAAAAAAAATGAACTCGAAGTGTAGGTAACCGACTATATGACAACAACAAATTAGCAATGAAAACTAGAAGATATAATCACTAGAACACAACAGTAGCTTAACACTCGAAAAAGCAGCAAATGACACTAGAAAAGTTGGCAAATTGATAGCTGGAACAATAATAAATGACACTCCAAACTTTATCAAAACAACACCCGCACAAGAACGATAACGCGACAAACCTGTAACAACAACGAAAGATTATGAGCATCTTCAAGGAAACTAAAGCTTCTACGACAACAAAAGAACATGAGCATCTATAACGGCAAATTACATACAGGTTATGAACAAAACGACTAGAGTAAGTGGTTGCAACAACAAATGAAATTCTTGTGACCATTAAAGTGGCTCAAAATAGTTATAAAAAACTTTATTCGTACAGATAACATGATTCTCGAACAAAGAGGATGCACAAGCTCCATAGATAAATTTAGACAAATCGGATACATATGACCCATCTTACTTTACTTACGCAGCTTGTCCATTGCCTTCATCAAGGAGTAACACAAACTCCATAGATTAATTTGGGTTTGGCCTTTTATCAAACACATAGCATGCAACTCAAGACATTCATGTACAGTACAATCCTACTAAACTAAATCCTACTTTTGAGATCCAACAATGAGAATGTGAAATCTAATATTTTTATAATGCTTGAATTCAATTGACTGAGAATTGAAATTAATTAACATAATTCAATTATATTCATAACCAACCGAATAAGAAGTTACCTCACATTAAGTTTTAATAATAAGGGATGATGATCAATGGCAACAACAATAAACAACAACAAATTGATTTAGTTACGAAAGCATTCGATTCGGTGAAGAAGCTTTGCAATCAAAACACAAAAGTTGCTATAAGGTTTAAGCGTATTTTATTTTCAAAGGTAAATGTGCCTTGCACGTGAGTACATGTATTTATATGTCGCATTTTTAGGTAGATATGTGCATTCCTCTTGAATTATACGGAAGAATGGATGCATGAATAAAATTCGTTTCCCTAGCTTTCTCCGCTTTTTTAATAGAATGGATACGGTGGAAAGAGAATCATTTTTTCATTCTCTATTTCTATTCTCAACTCAACCAAACACAAGAAATACTACTCATTCCGTTTCTACTCTTTCCATTCATGCGTACCAAACATCTCCTTAGTTTAATGCTGACATTTATGTATAGGTGAATTAATAACCGAAAACACAAAGAATTCATATATATAGTCATGATTCTTAACAGTGTTCAATATTCTTATTAGTATTCAAGTTAATCATATAATAAGAAACATATTTTTGCTACTAAGAATGGAGAGAATTCCCTCACGAATGGCTTTTTTCGTCGTGCTTCTAATTCTCACGTCGAGTTAGTTTATATTCGTTTACATAACACACACACACACATATATGCTATTATACAAGTACAAACACATAATCTTCTTGTGATGTTGATTAATTCTTTTTATACAGGTATGATGAACTTTCCACAATTCTCTTACGCTTGTAAAAGCACTTGTAAAAGTAAAAGAGATTGTGAAGATTGCGATTGTGGTACAAAGTTTGCTGTTCCAATTTGCTTTTTTGACCTTTGCGAATGTGTAGATGCAAAACTAGGTACATTGTCACCACTTCCGAGCACCGAAGACTTGATAAATGGTGCTGTCTAAGATCAACACAAAATCATACCAAGTTTGTAGCAATAATAATGGTTATACGCTTATGTTAAGAACATAATTCAGTTTCATTACAAGTTTACAACCAATATTGTTATTTTTATCGTTTTTTAATCAGAATCTGGCACTAAAAAGAAAATAATATTTTCTTGTCTTCGATCTCTATCAACCAAAGCATCTATTGTAAACAAAGCATCTAAATAGCAACCTAAGAATTAAAATTGTTACACAAGATGCGTGCAACTTAATTAACTATATAGTTACCAACATAATATGGTTTCGTGGCGGTACATGAATTTTCTTATATAATATTAGAGGTTTGTACAATCACATAAAATTACTCGTAATAAGGGTTTGCAGACGCGTCGAAGACCCTCGAGGGCGCGTCTTAGGTATTACACTCCCATCACGCATCTTAGAGAACAAAATTGCAACACTCGGTCTTGCCACGACCGAGTTGGGAAGCGTCTTGGGTGCATAAAAAACAAAGCTAGCGGTTCAGTCTTTGACCGTATGGCATTTAAGTCAAAAAAAGAAAAAAATAATAATAAATAAAAAACTTTAGAATTTTACATAATTTATCCGCATAAATAACTAATACTTTTATTTTTAGGGTGAAAGCTAAAGATACGCAACATATTTTTCGAAATAAACAGGTCTAGGCAATGTACTTTGTAAAATGTCAAAGATACGCAATATATTTTCAAATAATATTCGATCTAACTAATATGACCGGTTAGCAGCTCAACTAAAGATACGCAACATATTTGGCATTTATTCACACTTTTAAACACATTATTTCTTTATACACTCTAACCATCTCATCTAAAAAGTAAAAACAATGTCGCAAAACACTCCCAAAACCAAAACACCAAAAACACGTCGCCAACAAAATATTCCAACACCCAATTCCAATTTCGTTTGGGTCATTCAACAGCCATTAATTTTCAACCCGCAAATTTTTTATATGAACAACAACAGAACTACACTATTTTTTTTGTTGAACAATGTGTAGCTTGTTTATGCCAGCAGCGAGAGAACTACACTGTTTCTTTTGTCGTTTCAGATTGACAGATGAAAGTGGATCCACGTGTTTCATTGGCATGAATGTCCGGTCACGTTCGCGTTAAGTTCTTTTGATTCATTTTGTTTCTGGAAATTTTGGCAATTGCTTCGAGGTGGTTGAGGTTTTCCTTTCACTTACAACTTGATTTTCTTTTTCGGATTACACTGTCTTGTTTCTTGGAAGTAATAATCCACTGGTATGGAGTGCTTTATGGTTACCTATAATTTTGTTTGAAGGTATAATAGAAAAATGATGTATTAGGTGATGATGACAAAACTGAATTGATATTATTCTCAATTATATCTAACGAATATGAAAAATGATGCCATAAGCAAGTAGTGACATTAAATTAATCCAAGTTTTTTAGCAGTTTAGCAAGCCACCAAGAATTGAAAACAATGGAGTTTATGCATGCAAAAGACTAAGCTAGATGCTAGGTAAATTTATAGTGGATAAAGATTAAAGAGTAAAAATCGAGCTTCCATTTTTACTACTTAGCTTTTGGGTAATAACTTTACTCATCCATTTTTGGGATCTCATTATAAGTTTACTAGGGTTTATATGTTGTGGAATAACCGCGATAATATCCCACTAACTAGGTGAAGAGTGTGAATATTTGATCACCACAACTATACCTCAAACTAGCTTATTGATAATTAGACAATATGAAAGTAAACAAGAGATGTAACACCACAACTTATATATTTCTTAAGTTAGAAATATACTACTACAAAAAAAGAAAAGAAATGAAGAGAGAACACTACAAGTCTACAAGATTGCTTGTGTGTTTTTCGTGTACTAAACTCAAAGGAAATGCTTCTATTTATAGGCTTCAACTCTTCACAAGTAGCAAGCAACTTGCTTATCTTCAACTTGCATAATTTGTAGAAAATCTTGGATGAGATTCCATATCTTTCATAAGATTTCATATTTTTTTCAAGTTGCATATCTTGCACAATATTGAGCCATTATTCAACAAATCTCCACCTTGGCGAAATACCAATTCCTTCAATCTCGCTGTCAACCATTGTTGGTGGAGTCTTCAAACAAATATTTAAGTTTTTAGAATATTGATCAAGTCCAAACAGTAATTGAACTTGATCCCAGCTACTACTTTAGTCAGCATACTTGCGGAATTCTTAGAAGTATGGATCTTGTGAATCCTGACTCCACCTTCTTCCAATATCTCTCGTATGAAATGATACCGAACATCAATGTGCTTCGTCCTTGCGTGATAAACTTGATTCTTCGCTAAGTGAATTGCACTCTGACTGTCAGAATGCATCATGACAAATTTCTGTTGATTCCAAGTTCACTGAGCAACCCTTGAAGCCAAATTGCCTCCTTTACAGCCTCTGTAATCGCCATATATTCTACTTCTTTAGTTGACAAAGCAGTAGTTGACTGTAAGGTAGACTTCCAACTAATTGGAGCTTTTGCCAGAGTAAAAACGTAGCATGTAGTAGATCTTCGCTTGTCTGAATCTCTAGCATAGTCAGAATTGCAATATCCTTCTACCCACTGACTACTTCCATGGTCGAATACTAACCCTACATCAATAGTGTTATGGCTATACCTTAATATCCATTTAACCACTTGCCAATGTCCTTTTCTAGGGTTATGCATATACCTGCTCACCATCTCCAACAACCTAACTAATATCTGGTCGAATAGATATCATAGCATACATTAAGCAACCGACATCATTTGCATAAGGCACTTTCTCCATGTATGCCCTCTCTTCATCATTTTTTGGTGACATAGCAGCACTGATCTTAAATTTAGAAGCGAATGGAGTACTAACTCGTTTTGTTTGCCTGTCGAACCTAAAACGCTTTAAAATCCTTCTCAGATATTGTTTCTGAGTCAAACAGAGCTTCCTTAATATTCTGTCTCTGACTATCTCCATGCTGAGAATCATCTTTGCTTCACCGAGATCCTTCATCTCAAATTCGCTTTTCAACTGAGTCTTTAACTTTTCAATTTCGTCTAGACTTTGAGAAGCTATCAACATATCATCTACATATGGAAGAAGATATACGAAGGACCCATCTTGTAGCTTTTTCAAATAGACACAATGGTCATATTTGCTTCTTGTGTACTTCGACTCCATCATAAACTTATCAAATTGTTTGTACCACTGCCTTGGGATTGCTTCAATCCGTACAACGATTTATGAAGCTTACATACTTCATGGTCTTTTCCAACAACTTTGAATCCTTCTGGCTGAACCATATAGATTTCCTCTTCCAAGTCTCCATGTAGAAATGCAGTCTTCACATCCATCTAAACTAGTTCCAAATCCAACTGTGCTACCAAAGCCAATAAAATTCTAATAGAGGAATGCTTTACCACTGGAGGAAAAACTTCATTATAATCAATTCCCTATTTCTGAACGTAGCCTTTAGCTACCAATCTTGCTTTATAGCGAACATCATCCTGGCTAGGAAATCCTTCTTTCTTTGCATACACCCATTTGCATTCAATTGCCTTCTTCCCTTTTGGGAGGTTGGTTAAATCCCATGTTTGATTCTTCTCAAGAGATTGCATTTCCTCGCTAATGGCAATCCTCCACTTCTCGCTCTCTAAGTCTCGAACTGCTTCAGAGTAAGTAGTAGGAACATCACCAGCTGCAATTGAAGATGCACAAGCCACCGCATCATTAAGGTGAGCAAGCCTTTTAGTGTTTCTTTTGGGCTTGCTTATAGCAATTGATTCATATTGTTGCCGTGGAGGTTCTTCGGTTTGAACCTCCTCTTCTTCATAATCTCCTTCTACCACATGAGAATCATCAACTGTTTCTCTATCATCTGGTACAATTATTCTTTCAAACTCCACCTTTTTGGGAGTTTCATCTAATTGCTTAGCATTCACCTTCTTCAACATGGTAGATTCATTAAAGGTAACATCCCTGCTAAAGATCGTCTTCTTCGTCTCTGGACACCATAGACGATAGCCTTTGATTCCAGAGGTAATCCCCATGAATAATGCTTTCTTTGCTCTGGGATCCAACTTTGATTCCTTCACATGATAATATGCAATGGAACCAAACACATGAAAGGAATCATAATCCTTTTGATTCTAAGGTACCGATGGAAATGAGATTCTTCTTCAACTTTGGCAAATAACGAACACCTTTCAAAGTCACAATTGTTCCATCTTCATTCTGAAATCGAACGGAACCAATCCCATGAGTAGTCAGGGGAGTTTCGTCTTCCGTATAAACAACTTCCTCATGTTCTTCAAAATTACTAAACCACTCTCGATGTGGTGTAATATGATGGCTACATGTAGAATCTAATAGCCTTACATCAGAAGCATTCTTGGTTGCAAGTGAGAGATCTGATTCTTCATCATCACACTTGGTGACATTCGCCTCAGCTACAACTTTCCCTTTGTAATGATTGTCCTTGGTTTTCAACTTTGGGCAATCTCTCTTCCAATGACCTTTTTCATGACAAAAGGCACATTCATCTTTGCTTAGTCTCTGCCTCGACATGGATCTCCATCTCTTATCGACGCCCTTCTTCTATGAACGACCTCTGACCAGCAAAACCTTTGCGTCTCCACTTGAACTAATCTGCTTGTCCTTCCTTCTCAGTTCTTTACTATACAAGGCGGCACAAACTTCACTAAGAGACACATCATCCTTTCCATTGAGTAGAGTTGTTTCAAGCAACTCGTACTCCTCCGGAAGCGATCCCAACAATATCAATGCTAGATCCTGGTCTTTGAACACCTCATCCATATTCATCAAATCGGTTACTAGCTGGTTAAAACTGGTAATGTGATCATTCATCGTGGTACCGGGTACATAAGTGAGCGAAAGAGTCGCTTCTTCTAAAGAGCTTATTCTAAGAATTTTTCTTCAGAAATTTCTCTTCCAACGCCACCCACAGTTTATAGGCGGATGTTTCTTTTGAGAAAGCATATCGTTGCTCTCTCGAAAGACATGAACGAACCGTACCACAAGCTAACCGATTGAAGGTTAACCAATTCCTCTCTTCTATATCCTCTGGTTTACTTTCTTCAACGGCAATGTCTAGACCTTGCTGAAAAAGAACGTCTAGAACCTCACTTTACCACATACCGAAATGGCTTGTGCCATCAAAAACCTCCACCGCCAATCTTGCATTCGTCAAGACTGGTCTAGCCCAACTTGGAGATGTTGGATCCACCGATGTGGAAGGGTTGTCCACTATGCCATCCACCATTTCGTGTACAAACTAATTTTCAATAGCTTCAACAAAAAAAACCAACGGAATTCTTTTCTGATGTGGAGGATCAAATTTAATTGCAACCACAGAGCATACTAAGAATAACCTCGGCTCTTGATACCACTTGTTGTGGAATAACCGCGATAATATCCCACCGACTAGGTAAAGAGTGTGAATATTTGATCTCCACAACTCTACCTCAAACTAGCTTATTAATAATTAGACAATATGAAAGTAAACAAGAGATGTAACACCACAACTTTTATATTTCTTAAGCTAGAAATATACTACTACAACAAAAGAAAAGAAATGAAGAGACAACACTACAAATCTACAAGATTGCTTGTGTGTTTTTGGTGTACTAAACTCAAAGGAAATGCTTCTATTTATAGGCTTCAACTTTTCACAAGTAGCAAGCAACTTGCTTATCGTCAACTTGCATAATCTATACAAAATCTTGGATGAGATTCCATATCTTTCATAAGATTTCATATCTTTTCAGTTGCATATCTTGCACAATATTGAGCCATTATTCAACATTATAGTCCTGTGCTTATGCACTCAACATCAACTCGGTCGACTTTTTGTATCCTATACTAGGACTTACTTATCAGTAGTTAAAGAATTAGTAGCTATAAATTTGATAATTTTTTTTTGCATTTCAGATAAGATAAGATGGTTTCTTCATGTTCTTAGCTATGATGAGATTTTGGGTGATATTGGTGATAAGTACATGGTTTTAGTATTCTTAGAGTGGTTCAGCAACTTATGTATTTTTCTTATTGTTGAACTAAAATTCAATTTCATTCATGCATAAAAGTAGTAGCGTACTCAAGCCTGCAGCGAAGCGCGGCCATTTTCTTGCTCGTTAAGTACATTTGGGATGTGATCATCAGTTCATTTGTGTTTGTTTAAGTTCATTCATTCTAATTTATTCTAAAACATTATTTGGCTATCATTGTTTTGGTTTCGCGTTTAGCCATCAGATCCCAACAAAAAGATAGGGCAAAGATGAATAAATTAAAAAAATAATAAAAATAAAGGTCATATGAACAAACACATATGTCCATTGCATCTATCAACAATTAGTATTCACATGTAAACATACCAAGCTGCTCGAGCTCGAGCTCAGTAATGATAGTAACTGTGTGGTGACTCCACAATATAGTCATGTTGCGAATCGTGTTGTGTCTCTTGATAGCTATTCACATTGTAATGAAATATGTTCTCGTGGTATGCGTATCCGTATTGATAAACATTAGCTGGAGGTCCCACTTCATAGTGTTGGACCGTAGTAGTTTCTTCGTGTTCGTGTTCTTGTTCTAGCTCTTGCTCATGTTCATGTGAGTGATGAGAAGGGGAAGGGGAAGGGGAAGGGGAAACGGGCTCGGTTTCGGGTTGACTCGGGATGGGATCTGGGTTCTTTTCAACTTTGACTTCTGTCAGCTCAACTTCTTCAAAAGAACGAAAAATCGGGTGTAAGTAAGCATCGGCTAAGAAGGCTTTGAGGTTGATTTCGGGTTCTGAAGCTTTGTCCTGTGTATCCTTTTCTATCGCTTCCTGTAAAAACACACGGAAGAATGCATTGATAGGAAATTCGAGGGCAAAAGATGTGTCAAAACGGGTCATCTTTTAGTGCGGGTCAAAAGAGGATGCTACACACAAAAATCTTGTAATGCGGGTTAAACTTGTTTGACCCTTTTTAGCTTATATTTTTTTTATATATCTATTTGACCCGTTTGAGATAAATACAACCCAAATCAACCCATTTAGAAGTAAAAAGGTCAAAATTGCTACCATAATGGTAGAAGGTTTTAATGGCTTACCTCTAGAGGGTATTCTCGAAAAGCAGGTTCAAATCGACTCTTACAGTATTTGTGAAACGCCAGGGTCAATATAGGTAATGCGACAAGCAATGGAGTTGAATTTGCAGCCTTTTTTGTGCTAAGCAGTCCCAACAAAAGAAATTGAGAAATCAATAAGCTCGCTATTATGCGGCTATGAACATGCGGCCAGAATGCAGCAGCACTCTCATATTGTTGGTTGTACACGTTAATTATCTGCATCAATATAAAGTAACAGTCAGAGGTAGCAATGTCAACCACATTTTTAAAAAACAGTATTATGATAAAAATGTAAAATCAAGTAAAAGGGATGATAAAATAATGTACCTGGTGGCGGTAAACGAAGTACGCAAAAGCAAAAAAGACGAGAATGAAAGGAAGAAGGATTGGAGTAACAACAGCATACACAATGCCCATTAGAAAGTATAATTGGAGTGAAGGGATAGTTTCGGGAAAATCTACACTCCCTGGGTCCATTGCCTTTTCTCTATCACGTTCGGTTTTAACAATGAACATATTCTTGAGGTGATAAATAACCAACGGCTTTAACCTAAGAATCTCAGCAGCAATTCCTGCCCACCCGTCAACCATTATATATGTGATGAAAAAAGTAGCCTTCATTGGAATGGATACACCAATGGTCCTCGGGATCCTGTGTTAAAAACAAATGAAGATTTGAGTTGACTTGTAATTAAAGTGACCTGTTTAAGACCAGTATAATTTGTACTAAATTGACCCGTTTCAAAACCAAAACGTTTTGACATGTAACAAACCCGTCCATCTTGTCAGCTCTATGTTTGAGTATTGGTCAAACGCCTAAACTTTCATCTTATTAAAAAAAATATGGTCAGTGTTTAGGACATTACTCTGTAGGCGATTGGTGAAGGAAAGAGTGAAGCTGTTCAATCGCTGTTCCGGTTACAATACTCCCTAAAAAGACATTCACCAGCATGAAATAGTAGTATTTCGCAGCCGTCCTCCTTTCCAAAACAGAAAAAGCCACATGACCTTCAATCTTGGACATAACCATAAGAACAGTCGGAAGAATATATAGAAAAATCTTTAAAGCAAGACCAGGAAGAAACCCTTGCAGGAACGACTTGATAAATTCCCTGCAAACAATGAAATAAATCCAAAATATTTGAATCGATCATAACCTAAAAAAAATTTCGTAAAAAGATATGAACTTCATAAATGAAGTGAAAAAAAAAGGATTAAAACTTTACTTACAATTCAATTACGGGTCTGAGAAAAGGAGCTACTCTTTCAAGACCTTCCAGATTTGCGAGTGATTGAACGAATGCAATGGGTATCATGTAAAAGAATACTAGAGCAAAGACTAATAATGATATAACTAGTTTACGGATGCTCAAAGAAACAAAGGGTATAGCGAGATTTTTCCAGTAAACATCTCTAGGTTCTGGAGCCCAGTTTGTTAACCATAGAGTAGGATTTTTGCTCTGTTGAGTTTGTGCACAAACCGCAGCTCCCCATCTAGAGTTAAATGATACAAATGCAGCTGGCATTATACATTTCGGATCTTTAAGTACTTTCTGCCGCTCCATCGTCAACTATCATTTCGAGAACATAAAGAAGTAAAACAAAAATTGAAAGATGGAAAGCTAAGTCTAGAAAAGAAAATGCAGCAGGTTTGACACCTTTACATTTGAATGCGTCAATTTGGGTTATGTTTTATTTCAAACGGGTCAGACTAGGTAAATTTTTCAAAAAGGAACTTGCGAAAAGGGAAAGGGGTCAAAAGTTGTCGAAATTCTATTTTAATGCATCCAACTTGCTAAGTTATTTTTATTTATATTTAAGTTATTATTGCAATGACATTGTTTCTGTAACAAGTTAAATACTACTTATTATTAGGTATAAAATAATTAAGTGAAAAAACGGACAGAAACTATTTGTAGGGAAACCCAACCCGATCACTACTAAAGACCTGTTTCGGAAACTGTTTAACCTCTGCAAGAAATCAATTGATGTTTTCTCCAAGTTTGTAGTTGGAATTCTACTTGTTTGACCATAAAAGTCAAACTGCATTTCTAGACTCTCAAACAGATGGAGTGGATTTTGTAAGAGAAAAAAAAGGCACTCTTTTACAAATTAGAAGCAACTCACTCTTAGGTCAAACTCGCTAATCTGTTGTTTGTAGTATTCAATGGAATCCACCTTTTTACCCCACAGTCCAAGGAAGCCTGTCTGAGGGTTGAAAAGGTTACACGAGTTAGTATTATAGCTTGAAGATGTATGTATACAAGTGTGTAGGGCACATGAGCTACCTTTAAGGTTGGTCGTTTTTCTGGGTTTCTCTCATACTTAAGCTGGTTGTAGTCTAACCAATTTTGCAGCCGGTGTCTTCTCCCAACGAGTCTACCAAACTTGTTTGCATTATAGACAACCTAAATTGTGATAGATTTGGATGATGGTTACATAGCAATTAAAAAAATTGTAAACTTGTTATAGATAATAATGTGGGAGAGTGGGAGACTATATTACCTGGTGACATAGGTAGTGACCGGGGTGGTTCTTTTTGAAGAATTTGTCTACATTATCTGATACAGAATGGCTTGAACCATGAGGCACGTTCCGAGCTAGAACCTTCAAAAAAGATAACTAAGCATTATGCAAAGCCACACAACATTTACACAATTCGCAAAGTAAAATTTGTTTCCGTGTCTTGATCCAAGAAGTGGTAAAATGGAAGGGTAGATCAGATTGGGTAAAGGTCAAAACGGGTAATGTTTTAATAAAACGTGTACACATCCAAATAGGTCTGTCGGATTTACTCAAAAGCAATGTGTATCAAATATGATACCCAACCTTATATAATTTCTGTAGTAGTCTAAAATACAATGATTTGGACCCGTTTGATATTTTAAATTTTTTCAGATTTTTATACATCAACGTGTTTGACCCATAAGAGGAGATAAAACAAAACCAAAACTGATAGCAAATGGGTCTAAATTGTCAACAGTACTTGAATCCATGACCTTCACGGTCACTTGGTTGCAGTTTGCAATAAGGGTGGTTTTACCAGTGACATTTTTTAATAAAATGGTATTATACTGGACCAAACTGAGTATCACTTACCGTAAATTGCTCTGCCCGCCTACGTTTTGAAGCCATAAAGTTCAGTCTCATTGATGATACAGTATCATACTCCTTGTAGAGCATGTAACAGATCCAAAATGTGAACGTATACATCATTGAAATATGTGCGAAAAATCTGAAATTTGAAAATAAAACCTGTGATCCATTAATAATTTAGTATACACTAAATTTGTGCAAAATCAAAAGGCGAGTCATTTGATAGTCAAATTTCAACTCGATCATTTGTATTAACATTTTTTTATCTACTAATGTGCATATAAATCACCAAGAACATAAACTCACTTTAGAGATTTGGGTTGAACATTTGATATTGAAAGCTTGTCAATGTCACTGACCACTAATTCTTTGCTGAGAAAAAATAAAGTCCCACCCGAGACGTTGACCGGAACAAGCAATAATAGTGCAGCAATAGTGACTGGTCCAAAAATCTTTAACCTGCAAATTATAACCGGATTATAAATATGCTATTGCAATCTTTAACCAGGCTCAAAGTAGTTCTTTTGACTACCAAACTTTAATATCAGTACTGGTAGCTGTGGCAAGAAAACAGTAAAATTCTCGATAAATTATAATCAAAGAGTATTAAACTAATTAAGCTCAATTTATGAGGGATTTTACAAAATTAAAAAAAAAAAAAAAAAACTTAGATAGAAAAGAAGATTTAAAACTATTCAATAATGAAAATTCTCAAGAAAATAACATTAAAAAATCCCAAATTCACAAGCTTTTCTACATGAATTGTCAACTTCATATTTAAACAAGAGCATCTTCCAGCTAAGTTCAAATAGTGAACAAATCTAAAATTTAAAAAAAAAAATGCAAGCTCATAAGAAATTTACATAAAAGATCATAATTTTTAGAAAAGTTATTAAAATCTTGTAAAGTAATAAATCCATAAGTACCTATGAATGTAAAATCTCAAGCGGAAAGTAAAAATCCAAACTTTTATAACTTTCAGAATTATGCTAAAATCTTGCAAAACAAACAAAACCCAAATGAAAAAACTAGAACTTTAATTACCCAAGACTGTAACTTTACAAAGATACAATAAAAAACCATAATTTTATGTCTTTCAGAATTCTGATTAAATCTTGAAAAAAAAATACCTACCCAAGACTGTAAATTCACAAAAGCACAGTAAAAAACCAAACATTCATAACTTCAGAATTATGCTAAAATCTTCAAAGTTAAACAAAAAACACAGTAAAAACAAAGAATTTTACTTACCCAAGTATATAAATCCTCAAGAAAACAGCAGAATCAAGACCAGCATGTTCAACAATCTCATTCTCCTTCATTTTCAAAGCTTGTGGCATCCAATTCAGAAAACTAAAATAAGTACTGAAATTCAAGTTCACAAATTTCCCCACAAAGTTATTATTTCCTCTATGTCTAGGACTAGCTCTAGCTCCATTAATATACCATTTTGGAAAATAAACTCTGTCATTTATGGGTTGGATCCTTAGTAATGCAAATGCTAATAAGAATGCAAATGCACTTATTATGTTTATTAGAGCTGAAACTCCAATGTCTTCTAGACTTGCCATTGAAGATAGATGTGAAGAAGATGAAGAGTTTTTATTGGTGTGAAAAAACAGAAGAGTTTAATGTGTTGTGTTGTTTTGTGTTTTAGTTTGTTTGGAGTTGTATGGAAAGTGGGTGTGACATGGAAATAAAATATATTTTGTTTCTCATTAAATTGCATGGAATTGATCTGCTAAGAAGAAAAATAAAAATAAAAAGAATGAAAAATATTTTTAGCAATCTATAACTTTTGTGTAATAGTACCGTGACCTCGTAGTTGTAAAAAATAATTTAGTTCAGACTTCGTTGGTTAAATATTATAGGATGGCCGAAGAAAAGTATAAGACATTTTAGGTTAAATATTTTAGGATGACCGAAGACAAGTTTTTTTGGCTTCTCGGAGTGAACTTGAATCTTCTCCATTTGTACAAACATTGCATCAATATATGTTGTTTTAAAAAGTGTAGTTCTTGGCTAACTGTTAAGAACAAGATAAACCGGTAGCTTTGTCATGGGAGCACTCCCGTGACCAAGCTTTGGCATAACCGAACTTCGATTGAATATATTGAGGGGTGTTGTAAGAAAAGGAGTATGTTTACATTTCTTAGGCGTAACCGAACTTCGATTGAATGTATTGAGCAGTGTTGTAAGAAAAGGAGTATGTTTACATTTCTTAAGCTAGGGAGACAAGGGTAATGTTTTGTAGATTTTGATGTAGATTTAGGATTTTTTTTTTTTTTTTTTTTTTTTTTAACATGATAGATTCATGCAAATAATTTCCAATATGCTCCATGGTACAAGTACGAGCTATTTATAATTAATTCTTTTTCCACTACTAATTGTAATAAATTTTTAGTAGCTAGAGTACTCTATGAAAATACGAAAAGCTTAAAGGCAGAAATCTTTTTGTGCGGCTTCCAATTGTTTAGATGATGGGTATGTTTGGCACGGAGCGGTGTGAAGCTTTTTGAAGCGATAAGCGGTGGCAAATGGCATTTGATTTTTATTACCTGAATGGCGGTGGAAACAGCTATTGCTCACAACTACTTTTGCCAAACACACCCGATATATGGGATATGAAATGTGGGACAGAATGGTATTTATGGATATGGGAATTATTTATTGCTACGTTAATATAGTTACATGATCCGTGCGTTATATCATGGCGAATAGTTTCAAGAAAGTAATTATTGGATATACTTTATGGGTTTATATTGCTTAGGTTTTTGGAACTATTAAGTTGACAAATCTATCTTGATAGTGCAAACTGCGGTGGGATTTGTTATATTTTATTGCGAAAACATTTTATATTTCACCATATAACTATAATTTTTTATAAACCTTTGTTCATTGTTCATTTTCATTTTTATTTGGTGGGTTTAGTTGGCCTTTAGTGAGAAAGTTATTTAACTTTCTAGGTATTTACTGAATTTTACATGTTATATTTTAGAAAAAGATAAAAATTGGGTGGTGAATTGGGGAAGGTTCCATGCGAGGATTTTGCTAGCTTGTCGCCATGATTTTGGCTTCATGGACCACACTTCTTATCTATCTAGAAAATTGTAAAGTTAATATGCATAGTTATATGGTTAAGTATAGTTAGTTTGTACTTTGTTATAACGTGTATAACCATGATTTTATTTCTAGCATGTTTATGGTCAAATGAAAATTTTATGCCAACACATAAACGTGTCTCAAGTCTCTCAAATAACATTTGTACTCTCAAATAACATTTGTACCTACGTACAAATGTAATTTTGACATTTGCACGAAAATACAAATATAATTTTGAGGTACTTGAGACTTCATTTATATGTTAGTTTAGATTACTTTTTAAAGAAATGAATAAAAGATGTGTAACATGATATTTACAATCGGGAAGTTAATTTGCATATATAAACTTTTTTTTATTGACACATGCCAGAGTGTAAGTCACACAAAAGAAAATTTATATATAGTACAACTATTTGAAGAACAAGATGATGCATATGATTATGAATCAAAATATAATATGTACAATCACCTCCTTAAAGTTATTAGAATATGCTAATTGTATTGGTAAGAATCTCCGCTGTAATGTCTGTTAGATTTTTTGGTCGAAATATAGTCCATTCAATTCTTGATGGAAATGGAGTTTTGCGAATTCTCCCCAATTGGGAAGATCATTTAGAGATCTTCGAACAAATTCGAGGGTTCAATGTCACTATTGTAACTTCGGTCAACGCACAAGATTAGACTCTACCACCGTGGAGCGGCTTTTTACAAAAAGACGAGGGGAAAAGTTAGTAAGATGTCGGAGAAGCAAAATATACGAGATCACAAACGTAGATTGCTCGCGGCTAAGTATGAATTGAGGCGAAAGCTTTATCAATTTGTAAAGATACCGATCAATCTAGTGATATATATAAATAGTAAATCTTTTTTTTTTCGAACATCAAACAATTGAAACAAGGAGAAACATGAAATTAATCAATTTTATACTTTACCTATTGTTGACATCTATGGAATACTGATTTTGGAAGCATTAATCTCAAATTTGGCACTATACTTGTAAAGGTTTGTCTTGTGGTATCAAATTAATCATGGACTCACACACATGGGCCTCATTAACCTCCTTTGCATTATGCAACTTTGTTCCTTGAAATCTATACTACATAAAATGGAAAAACAGTCAAAGTGGAAAAGTGAAAAAGTGAAAAAGTTTAATGGTCAAATGAGAGAGAAATATACTTGTGTAATTAATACTCTTATTAAAACACCCCATTACTTAAAAAGTCTGATAATTTATTCACATTATACAACCAATTAAAAACATATCTACCAAATTAAAAACAACCAATTAAAACACCCCTTATTAAAAAGTATAATGAAATTTTCACAATGTACAATTTAAACAAGCTACAACATAATTCTAAATATAAAATAATTAAACAAACTAATTAATGTTATTTTTAAAACACCCTAAAGTGAAAAGTACATGTTATTATACACATTATACAAATTAATAAAACACACAAAGCTTCATACAAGCTAACAAGTTGATGGTACATATAGTTTTAAAAATCGGACCGGACCAACGGGTTCAACCGGTGTCGCCATCGGTTCGGCTAACCAATAACACCATCCGGAACGAACTAGAGAGGACCCGTTAAAAATCGTGAATCGGTCTCATCGAAATCTATTTCTTCGGTTAATCGTTTACCCTACTATATATTATATATAAAGGAAAAACCAAAAAGTAAAAAGTAAAAATTTGAAACTATTAACACATATTAAAAACCGGGTTGACCCGATGCGCTCAAACCCGGTGGGTTGACCCTGTTTAATTTGACCCGTTTTGACCCAACCTGTCATATTAACTCGGTTTAAATCGATTTTTTCAACGGGAACGGTTCAACCGGTTGAACCAAACCGGTTTCAAAACGTTATGTTTAATCCCCAAATCTTCAAACTTTTATTATTTTTCGTTTAGAACCCATAAACTTTTTTTAACACAAAACGATCTGTCGCTATATAAATATATTATTTAAAAGTTTTTCTTCAAAAACGATTATAATGTTTTACAATTATGAGAAAATATGAACCCGTTAGTGCACATTTAACTTTTCAATAAGCTAAATACGCTTATTTCAAAAAAAGACGAGGCTAAATGTAAAATCTTTTACAAAATAGCCAAAATTAGCCAATTTTATTTTATTTTGGGCTAATCATATTCACGCTAATTTTAGTCACCATTAATCCCATCTTTTGTTAGTTTTCGCGCAAGTAGCGTGTGTTGTTAGTTTTATCCCATAACCGATGTAATGTTTACTTTCATTTTCATTAAATGATTTTATATGTTGTTTGATAGATGTTAAGAATTTTTTCTAGACTTTAATTATCATAGTACCGTTTGCAATTGCATTTTCAGGTTCACTTCTATTTTAAACGCTACACAAAACACTCACCGCAATATCACAAATCATTAATTATCCGACGCTAGAAATGCAATAAGTATTATATAAAAATTATCTCTAACACAAGATGACATTTTTCACATAAATTATAAGCAAAATCATTGGTATATTCAATCAGACCGAAAGTGATGCAACTTTTCATACCTCTAATTTTTTGTAAGATAAAGATGTTTCTTGTCAATCATACGTTTTTAATATATTAATTAATTACTTATAAATAGAGCTTTATGTCGCAAGGATATCTAATAATAGTTAGCTTGTCGTATTACTAGCTCTTTCGGCATATTGTAATTGCTAAAAATATATCCACATGTATATTTAGTCACTACACTTGTTGTAACTTCTATTTCAAAATACTCACATTCTTCAAATATGAAAGCTCTGCAAGAAAATCTTTTAGTTCGTCTGATCGGTCTGGCATTTTTCGGAGCTGGCCTTTGTACTGTGTCAATTTGAACATTAACTTCTATATATTGTCTTTCAAAGTAACGGGGGTATGTACCCGGTGCAAGCAATTTGACAACATATATGTCAGAATCTTAAGTAGCACATCAAAATCTATAACTTTTGGAAATATGATAAATGATCAACTCATATAAAAAAAACTTTTGACAACCTTATTTTCAACCTATTATTCAACATGCATTCTTCAATCCACCCATGATCATACCTCTGCTAAAAAGTAACCATAAACAATAGAAATCTTTTTAGTGAAAGACCCACAAGTGAGAAAAGAGTGGAATCCACAATGATTAGCACCACTATTGGTCCACTTCAAATGGTCACGACTCACGAGAAAAAAGTTTATGTTTTGGACTTTTGCAAGTCTTTACCTTCCTATTATTTTTTCCAAAAAAAGAAACTATATTAAATGATTTACAATACGTAGATAAATCATCCCAACTATATTACAGTATTTAACTTTAGATTGAAGGTGATTGGAGTTCAAATCAAATTAAGTCGATTGTTACGAGACAACATTTCATAAGATTATGTAACATACAACTTTTTATATTTCCATGACGATGCTATTTATATATAAATGACTAATTCCAACCTTTCGACCCTCCATAGCAGTGATGGTTAAATTGTTTGCAGAGTAATGTTTCGACTTGCTTTCTTCAGTAGTTGACATTGACTCGAATCTGTTGATGAAGAATGCTGGTTTGTTTGGAGCGGGTAATGGTATAGTGTCATTGAGAAGCATAGTGATCATATCTGAAGTTGTTGGTCTATCTGCTACATTTTCTTGTACACATAGAAGTGCCACATGAACGATTCTCACGAATTGTTGTACGAAACAAGTATTTGTAAGTGTCAGGTCTACCAACTCCAGTGCATTTCCTTGTTGCCAAAGTTCCCATGCCTAAATCGTTAAAAAAAATATTACAAGTCATATGTTCATTATCATCGTGTATGCAGCAAACAAATGTGTTTTATTGTACCTATCTGTCCCCTTGTCTTTATTGAAGACATTTTAAATAAAAGATGTTTGAATGTGATTGCTTACATATCCAATAAGATTGAATGTCCGGTCAAGATGAACGAAAGAGCTATTTTTTCTTCCAGTCACGATTTCTAGGATCAAGACTCCAAAGCTGAAGATATCGGACTTGATGGAGAAAGTCCCTTTGATTATGTACTCCGGAGACATATAACCACTGAACATGCCAATGTAACATTATCAGAAAGATAAAAGTACATAAGACATTCATCTATAAGACACCCGAGTTAAACTTTGTAATCCTATTTTCTTAACATGTTTGGTTATAGTAAATCTAAGTTCTTGATGATAATAATCTTATTATGAGAACATATTATTAACCAGTTTATTAATAGGGGAAACGAAAAGAGCAAACTCACAATGTTCCAACAACTCTGTTTGTCATTGCCTCGGTCTCATTCTGCTTGAACATTCTTGCCATGCCAAAATCAGCTATCTTGGGGTTCATACTCTCATCTAAAAGAATGTTATTAGCTTTTAGATCCCTGTGAATAACACGCATTCTTGAGTACTTATGCAGGTATAGCAACCCCTGAGCAATTCCTTCGATGATGTTAAATCGTTTAGGCCAATCTAGCTCTACCTTTCTTTTCTCATCTACAATACATGCAATATGTCAGTCTATTAGTACGAACTTGTGATAAATCAAAGAAGAAAATGCATATTGTATGCGCGTATGTTACAACCATTGCATACCAAAGAGGAAGAAATCCAAACTTTTGTTGGGCATATACTCGTAAATTAACATCTTTTCTTCCTTGTGAATGCAACAACCAAGAACCCGGACAAGATTTGTATGTTGGAGTTTGGCTATGAGTATCAGTTCATTTTGAATTCAACTAGCCCTTGCGCTGATGTTCTTGAAAGCCTTTTGATTGCGATTTCTTGTCCATCTTTAAGTTGTCCCTGCATTTGCGATTTCATGTATCTGTTGTTGTTACTTTAGATGCATATATGTCAAACAAAAGAATTCTTACATAAATGTTCAACATGAAACATAATCACCTTGTAAACAGGTCCAAAACCACCCTGTCCAAGCTTATTTTCAACAGAGAAATTGTTTGTGGCGGCCATGATAGAAGCAAAGCTGAATATTAACAAATCATTTCCTTTCCCACCATTGCTTTCAAGATGATGCACATCCTTGAAGCTATCGCTAGCTGTTAACTCAAGGAAATATTCATCTCTCTTTCGTTTCTCATCTTCTACAATCAACATCCTTGACTTAATAAAATAAGCAACTATAACATACAAAATGGAAGCAAGATTTAATGTTTAGTATCAAGTCCCGTACCTTCTTTTTGATGCTCTCTCTTCTCCAGGAACCACAAAAGCCCCAAACGGAGGAATATCAAAGGAATGATGATACCAATGATTATCAATATCAATTTTGTTTTACTTTTAGTTTTTATTCCTACACAATGACCAACTAGCCTATTTAGTTTCTAAAAGGCTAAAATGGTAACAAAGATCATAGAAAACTAACATTATTACCTAGACTTTGCTTTTGGGGATGAATCACATATTTCCATGCAGACATCACACTAGAATTGTCCGAAAAGCTATTGCTTCCTCTCCAGAGAATACACCCAGTTCCATTGTCGTTACTGCTATTAAACCCCACACAGCTGCAATCATTCCAGCACTTGACTAAACAGTCACTAATGCTCAGACTCAAGTTACTATCAATAGTATTGCTTGTCTGATACGAAGCAAATTCGCCATTTCGATAACTAAATATGTCGTTCTGAGTCCTGCACAGAGGCAAACTTAACACTTCCCTGCAACCCATGCCAGAATTGACCCCATAACAGAACTTAGGGACCCATAGACCAGTAGCACCACCATCAATTTGCCCTTCTGGTGTTAAAATCCACATAGGGAAAGGAGCATCACTATTGGTAAAGCTAGAGTCTTGACCTTTCTTGTAGCTAATGTATCGTTTGTTGCTGTTGTATACAGTAGTGAGGTTATAACCATTCGATGAAAACATATTTTGAAATGTTTGGTTATCTAGATTTTCACTAGTCCAGTAAGGCTGGCCTCGTAGTCGAATCAATATCTTATGAGATGCTTCATTAATGGGTTCCCAGCTCAAAGTAAAAGCTCCTGTGCGAGGGATTTCATTAGTCAGCCAAGAAGTCAGGGTCCAGTTCTGCCCCGTGTTAATGTCATACCCAAGTTTCATTCCCGGTAATAGTACATTAGTTGGATAATCAAAACTCTGCCACAAAACCTTCTTGTCATTTTCGTTAATCAGCCTGAAGTTACCATTGTCTTCAAGGGTTGCAGTCACATTTGGGTTTGGACCAGCGTCAATGTTAGTAATAGTCATCAGGGTTCTGCTTCTGTCAATGATGATCAAGTTTCCTGTATTTGGGTCGATGGAGAGGGCATGACCTGAGGTAGATTCGATTTTGTTATGATTGGCTACCCATACTTTCCTGGATTTAGCATCGCTGGTGTACCAAATTCCCAAGTAACTACCATCTTCATCAAAGAACCCTAACGTGAAATTTCCACCAAGGGAAACAAGTTGGTCCCTAAAGGGGAGTTGACTGCCAAGTTTAATCGTTGAAAATGTGTCACAAAATATGATAGTGTAATCATCACCACCGTAGGTGTCAACAATGCTACCCGATCTATCATACTCGTAGGTAACAGACTTTGGGCACACAGAGTGGAACAATTGACCGTATGACGTTGGAGTACACGTACGTAGTTCGTTATGGCAACAGTAGTCCGGTGAGGAGGGAAACACCTTGCAAGCACTATTACACCCTCCTCCACCCTCCAACTGCAGCAGGTCTGGTGGGCACTCTCGATTCAAGTCATTAACGCAACCCATCTTTTTGTATAAAAACTGCCTGCTTGTGAGCTGTATGGTCATTGGTAAGTTAAAACCATTCATGATGCTGACATAATAGGAGTCCCGGTAAATGCTTGTATTGATCTCCGCAATCGTAACTGGTGGTTTATATGATTGTCCATTGCATTCCATTTCACCTGTGCCACAGTCACCAGTAGCACATGACCAATGACCCGATCCATTGATCATGCAACCAGTCCTACCCCAGATGTGACCTGACCACATCTCCGGTGTGTGTAAGGATCGTGATTTACCCTCTGTGAGTTCGAATCCAGTGATATTGAGAACAGGTTTGCCTGAGATTCCAGGCCAAACAGTGAATCCACAGCTGTTAACCACAGTAATACTACTCCCCGAAGCTCCTGCAAAAGTTGAAGAAGATTGCATTCAGAACAAAATCTTAACGTGTGATTGTGTGTTCGTGTGACAGACCACAAATAACACTTATTTACCATGCAAGAAAACAAATAAGAACCCGAAAATAAAGCTCATAAAAATTTGTGAATGTTTATGCTTCATTTCAGTGGTGAATCGCTGACATTGTACGACGAACCTTCTTGTTCCAGGTGTACTACCCTGACGTTAAGCTTTAATTATCCATGCCGGGTTTATAAAGTGATAGCAGTCGGAATAAATAAGAAAGATAAGAGCTAAGATTCAGGCCGGGTTACACTTAAATTTTATTTTATTTGTAAATATCAAGTATACTTCATCTAAACCTTGGGGTTGACATAGTCAGTGTTGGTGGTTTGTTGCCAGTCGACATCGTTTAAAATCGTGGTATCACTTTTCAAATGAAACTATTCGATCATAATGTTTGGGTTAAACGAATCTCTCTTTGGTATAAGACTAAATGTTTGTTTTTGTTTTAGGCACAAAGCAAGAACCATTTCGCTTCTAAGTGTTTTGTTTTTTCTGTGTATTTTCGAGGCAAGTATATGTTTCAATTTATAGGAAAAACTCAAATCTATACTACTTATAATAGAGGAATGAATCTTTATCATCATGGTATTAAAACTAGAACTTACAAAATACAAAGCTTATTGTACAATACATAATGCACCATTAATGATCTTTCTCATCAATCTTAATTTTAAGACTTACAAGTCTTAAAGCTTAATGTACAAAATACAAAGCATTATTAATGTGGTCAAGATATTTAATGTAGTTAATTAATTAATTGGTCAATAAATACAATTAATGCAGTTATCAAAACACCCCTTACACAATAAATACAAATTATCAAGCATATTGTATAACCAATTTAAACATAATTCCTGCATTAAAATGTCACTAATACAAATAATAAATACCATTATACAAATATTCAAGCCCGAACGGGCAACGGTCCAAATGGGCTCGAGCCCGAACGGGTACGATCCAAACGGACACGGGCCAAACGGGGTCAAGCCCGAGTGGGCACGAGCTAAACGAAATTATTGAAATCCGTAAATTTATTATCAAAAAGAACATAATAAACTAA
Source organism: Chrysanthemum makinoi (assembly GCA_910596185.1). Taxonomy (NCBI): domain Eukaryota; kingdom Viridiplantae; phylum Streptophyta; class Magnoliopsida; order Asterales; family Asteraceae; genus Chrysanthemum; species Chrysanthemum makinoi. The sequence goes on along the minus strand of OU343219.1, from coordinate 249,755,086 downwards.
AATACATGATTCACAGGAAAATTTTATTTCAGGGTATCCGCCGCCGCAACGCGCGGGAACCTTGCATTAAATGTCACTAGTACAAATAATAAAACAGATTATACATATATTCAAGTCCGAAAGGTTAACGGGCAAAATGGGCTTAAGCCTGAACTGGTGCGGGCCAAACGGGCTCGAGCCCGAACAGGCATGAGCCAAATAGGCACGGGCCAACGGGCTCGAGCTCGAACGGGCACGGGCTAAACGAAATTCTTTATATCCGTAAATTTATTGTCAAAAAAAAACATAATAAACTAAAATACATGATTCACCGAAAAATTTTATTTCATGGTACCCGCCGCCGCAACGCGCGGATACCCTGCTAGTCCCAATATATAATGGATTTATGATAATTAACCGGCCCATAATTACATCATAATGTTCCTCCATTATAGAAAATAGTGGTTACATGACCGTTAAACGTAATCATTAAGTTGCAGTTATAACTACCCTTAAATAGGTTTACTATCTGATAAACATGCTCCCTGAAAGAGCTGTTCAGTTCATGACTTTGCTCACTCAGAAGTTCACTCGTTGAAGAGATGAACCCTCTGAAGAGACCACTACCTGATGACATCCTTTAGCTTACTACTCGAAGAGTTTATACTCACTAAATAGTAGACTCCCTGAACTTCATCATCCTGATGGGTGTACACTCCGTATCTCCGAACCTATTACTAGGTGTGACCTGAATCCCTCAATTGCACTAAATTTCCAAAAATCCTCCTCAATTTAGTAGAATTCCTTCTACATGCAAATTAAACATAAAACAAAACTAGTACATAAATGAAAATATCTTTGAAGATTGAATTTCTATCTTAATACATTACACGTTCAAATATTCTAAGAATTAAACCTTTCAACCCATTTGAATAACTGAAGATAACATACACACAAAGTTTTCAAACACTTAAATGCTCTTAACACTAAATAAGCCATGTGTCTATATTCATTTCGTAAATGTTTCAAGAGCCAAAAGTTGAAAGCTCTCTGAAGCGGAAAAACTTCACATTCATTGCTCTTGCACTTTTTCAAAATGAATTATTAAGAAGAATCCCTTTAGCCTGACTTTTTAGCAGGACTTGGCACAAACCTTGGGATGAGTTGTAAAACATGTGCTCCAGCAACGTCTTTGTCATCTATTTATTTTAAGAAAAATGTAAGTCAAGGTTTTGCAAAGACTTTTTTTTAAGACATCTTTGTCATCTATCTATTTTGAGAAACATGTAAGTCAAGGTTTTGCAAAGACTTTTTCTAAAACATCTGTGTCATCTGTTTATTTTGAGAAAAAGATGTGCTAATTGTTATGATCATTGTATAATTATATTGACAAAACCAATGGTTATACATGATTATTCCCTAATAAACCATAAAAGTGGAAGATTTGGATGAAAAAAAAAAAAAAAAATTGGCCTTTCAAAGTATGCAGTCAAATTAAAAACTGATAATCATTGCTTAAAATCAAAACCCTATGAAAAAACTACCCAAGACTGAATTCTCAAATAGACAGTAAAAATTCAAGCTTTATAACTTTCAGAATTATAACAAAATCTTGCAAACATAAACAAAACCAATATGAAAAAAACAAAGAATCATACTTACCCAAGTATATAAATCCTGAGAAAAAACAATCAAGCCCAGCATAATCAATCATTCTCCTTCATTTTTAAAGTTTGTGGCATCCAATTTAGAAACCTAAAATCAAGGTTGCAAAAATCGCTAGGCGGTAGCTGGGCGGCCGGGTAGGGCCTAGCGATTAATCGGTTAAGCTGGGATTAATCGGGGATTAATCGGATTGGATTTTTTATATATAAAATTATAAAATTTTGAAACTATATGCCCGATTTGGCCGATCTAGCCGATTTTTTTTCGATTTTGCCGATTTTGCCCATTTTTTTTTCCGATTTTGCCGATCTTTACCCGTAACTGATTTTTCCGATTTATCCGATTTTTTCTGATTTGGACGATTTTTGTCAGCAACCGATTAATAAGGCCGATTAATGAAAATTGAAACGGCTAATCGTCGCCTAGCGATTAATCGGCTGCCTAGGCCGATTTTTGCAACAAAGCCTAAAATAAGTACTAAACTCCAAATTCACAAATTTCCCTACAAAGTTATTATTTCCTCTATGATGTCTAGGACTAGCTCTAGCTCAATTAATATACCATTTTGGAAAATAGACTGTCATTAATGGGTTGGATTCTTAGGGGACTGGCAACGCATTCGGTTTCACCATCGGCATGGTTGATACCGATCGGTATCACCATTGCACCTCATTCGGTTTCAATCGGTGTGGCATGGACTTGTGGTAAATCGGTAAACAACACCAATTTGGTATGAGACTTGTGGAAGCAAAATGTAGCCGTTGCATTAATTAGGCATGGTTATTATTGGTGGGTGATAAATGAGGTATGGGTTAGGCATGGTTGCCACTAAAAATCTATTGTTAGGTATGAGATAGGTATGAGATGAGTTGGAAGGATATTATTGGTGGGTGATTAGGCATGAAAAATCTTGTTAGACATGTTGCCACCACCCTTAGTAATGCAAATGCTAATAAGAATGCACATGCACTTATTATGTTTATTAGAACTGATACACCAATGTCTTCTAGACTTGCCATTGATAAATTGGAAGGATGGTATGGGAAGAAGATGAAGTGTTTTTATTGGTTTTAGATGTATGAAAAGTGGGCGTGACATGAAAATAAAATATTTTGTTTTGATTGTGTTTGATTGCAATATATATTTTGTTTGCATTAAATGGTAATGTATATGTGAGTTTCGATAGATCAAAATATGTATTTTGAAAGTTTAAACAATCGTATAACTTTGGTGTAGTGGTACCATGACTTCGTAGTTGTAGAAATTAGAAAATAATTTAGTTAATACTTCACTGGTTAAATCTATATTATATATAAAGTCCAATGGGTGGAGCTTGTGTTTGAGTCAATTAACCTCGATTCGAGCCCCATTTTTAATATTTGTTTCAAATTAGTACCCACATCTGTAAAACATATGAGCACACTTGAGAGACTTTGTTGAATATAAAGAAAAAACTCATAATCTTTAAATTGAAAATTTTAAAAAAGAAAATGCTAAATGTTCCTACATATTGTTCCTTGAAATATTATATAAAAATTAGGGTCAAAGCTAAAGATACGCAAAATAGTCTTTCAAAATAGACGATGTACGCAATGAACTTTAAAAATTACCATTGTACGCAAAATACTTTCAAATTTGGAACAATGTACGTAATATGACCGGTAACTAGTAGGTTACCAGGTCAAAAAGTCTGAAAAATGACAGAAATGGTCCTGTGGCTTGCGTTGACTTTCACAGGTCATCCATTGACTTTATTTTCGGTTAAAAAAGTTTCAGTAATAATCCATATGGTCATTGACTTTCAGATTTAGTCATTTTTTTCCGTTTTCATCCGTTTTGTCCGTTTTTCTTACGTTTTGTCCGTTTTTCTTACGTTTTTATCGGTTTTCATCCGTTTTTCTTAGATTTTTGTCCGTTTTTCTTACGTTTTGTCTATTTTCTTTCGTTTTTGCCCGTTTTCATCCGTTTTTGTCCGTTATTCTTAAGTTTTTTCCATTTTTCTTACGTTTTTATCAGTTTTCATCCGTTTTTCTTACATTTTGTCCGTTTTTCATACGTTTTTGTACTATTTAAACATATTGAAAAAAAATTCCAAAAAGAAAAAAAAATTGGAAAATAAAATTTCCAAAAAATTTTGAAAAAAAAAAATTGGAAAAAAAATAATTCCGGAAAAAAATAAAAAAATTTCAAATTGAAAAAAAAATTGATAAAAAAAAATTTTCAAATATTTTTTTTAACTCTTTAAAAAAATATATTTTTTGAAGACTTTTTAAAAATTTTGAAAAGTATTTTTGAAGATTTTTTAAAAATTTTAAAAATTTCCAATTTTGTAAAGATTTTTTTAAAAAAAATATTTGAAAAATATTTTTTTTATTCAAAAAATTTTTTTTGAAATTTTTTATTCAAGTTTTTTTTTTTGAAATTTGGAATTTTTTTATTTTTTTCAAATTTTTTTTTGGAAATATTTTTTTTCCAATTTTTTTGGAATTTTTTTTTTCAAATTTGCGAAAAAATTCCAATTTTTTTTTTTGGAAATTTTTTTTCCAATTTTTTTTCTTTTTGGAAAAAATTTTCAATATGTTTAAATAGTACGAAAACGTAAGAAAAACGGACAAAAACGGATGAAAACTGATAAAAACGTTACAAGATGTGTTGGGGACGTTACCACCGGTTGTAGGGGTAATAAAAATAGATTTGCTAGCATTATACAATTTTGTGGATGATATGGGCGGTTACATGAACGTGCCATTCAACAATATGTGGTGTGATGTCGCTATGCTTTTGGGATTGGCGCGGGAAAATGAGCAAGAAGTGAAAGAGTGCTATAGGGAATTTATAGCACTAGTCAAGATTTACTACGAAGAGGCGCGGAGATCGGGGCATGGAACGCCAAGGATGAATATGGTCGGTCAAGAGGAACCATATGGTGATACAATGATAGGCGTTGATGTAGGGGACACACGAGGAGAAAGACCAAGAAAAAAGTGCAAGTACGCTCATGAGGAAGCCAAGAAAGATAGTAACACGGAAGGCACCACAAGTGAAGGAAGCAAGGATAACACATCAAAAGGTGATGACGTTGTCATCATCACGTGAAGAAGGAAAAGACCAAGGGAGGCAAGGCGTTTAACATTACAAAATTAGGAGGGAGATGTAACCTTCTTTTTAATGTTTGTATGTTAAAATTATATTATTTACTTTATGTTTTATGTTAATAGGTCAAAAGGGGAATGGACATGGGTTGGGTCATGTATTGTTCCAAACGCCCCTTTATTAGTTAGTTATGTTTGTTAAGAGCCTGTTAAGTGGCGGTTACAAAAACAGTTACACCATGAATCGACACAATGGTTCAATCCTCATCCTTTATCGTTTCGTAGTGTTTAAATAGGATTTAGATGGAGTCATTTGTATTACAACAATTCGTTTACAAGTTTATGTTATTTAGTGTTTACATATCTTTGTATCTTGTATCTATTCGTATACTTTGTCTCACAAATTCACACGCACACCATGGTTAACTATAAGATGGTTATGCAACGAAGATGGCTCGATATTAAACCTGTGAAGAGTACCCAACATTGGTCACAGAGCCCATGTTCCGAATCCTGGAACGAGCCATCTCAAAGGAATGTAAAAGTGACGTTGAATAAAAGTTTTCTGCAAAGGGAGGTTAATCCCAACAGTTCAAAATGGGGAACACAAAAGAAGCAGTTATCTTAAGAAGGCAAATGGTTATTAAGGGATAAACTTAGAGAAGTTGTATCCTATAATTTCTCAAACTCCCAACCGCACTCAAAAACTCAACCGTTATCCAATATACAACCCCTTTGCAAAAACCCCACGTTATCAAGAAAGGAGAGAAGATCACGCTGCTTTATTTGCAAATTAAAGGGTCACTTTTACTGGAATTGCACCAACAAGAAAACAAACGATCAAGATCAAAGCATGAAGACTACGCCAAGAATTCACGAAGAACTCAACTATCTAACATAAAAGGTGCACGTTGAGACTGATTTCATGGTCGAGGGAACGGACCAGAGGAATTGGGATAATATATGGTTCGTTAGTAAAGCCTATGCCAAACACATGAGTCCTACGAGGACCTTGTTCAATCGAATGATCAATCGTTTTAAGATGGTGGGCAAAGAGGAGAAGGAAAGTAAGTTTATAGTCTCATATGGCATTGGAGAGGCAGTCGTAGATGCCAAAGAAGGAAGTGTAGTGATTCCAAACGTGCTTTACACGCCGGAAATCACATTGAATGTCTTAAGCATCAACCAACTGGAGGACCAAGGGTTCATATTGACTTATGGCAATGGTACATGTCAAATAAGGTATATGTTTGACAAGGATGAAGGTACCTTGGATATGGGTGACGAAAGGATGGTTAAGGATCACCACGAGTTCATGGAGGATTATTACAAGTCAATAGACCCAAGTGACGAATGTTCTTTGATCAAAGGAATGGAAGAGTTGGAGATGGATAAGGAGGATAGCCAAGACTACGTTGACGGCGAATACCTAAGTCTAAATGGCACGCTATATCATTTAAAGGTAAACACCTTTCCCCGCTTCTTGTTTTTTTTAGATTTGCTTAAAATCGACAAACTAGTGTATAAGAATTGGGAGATTATGGGAAAGAAATTTGTGGAGTTGTTGGAGTGGTTTTACCTTGGATATTTGGGCCAAGATGTGTTGGGGACGTTACCACCGGTTGTAGGGGTAATAAAAATATATTTGCTAGCATTATACAAATTTGTGGATGATATGAGCGGTTACATGAACGTGTCATTCAAAAATATGTGGTGTGATGTCGCTATGCTTTTGGGATTGGCGCGGGAAAATGAGCAAGAAGTGAAAGAATGTTATAGGGAATTTATAGCACTAGTCAAGATTTACTACGAAGAGGCGCGGAGATCGGGGCATGGAACGCCAAGGATGAATATGGTCGGTCAAGAGGAACCATATGGCGATACAATGATAGGCGTTGATGTAGGGGACGCACGAGGAGAAAGTCCAAGAAAAAGTGCAAGTACGCTCATGAGGAAGCCAAGAAAGATAGTAACACGGAAGGCACCACAAGTGAAGGAAGCAAGGATAACACATCAAACGGTGATGACTTTGTCATCATCACGTGAAGAAGGAAAAGACCAAGGGAGGCAAGGCGTTTAACATTACAAAATTAGGAGGGAGATGTAACCTTATTTTTAATGTTTGTATGTTAAAATTATATTATTTACTTTATGTTTTATGTTAATGGGTCAAAAGGGGAATGGACATGGGTTGGGTCATGTATTGATCCAAACGCCCCTTTATTAGTTAGTTAAGTTTGTTAAGAGCCTGTTAAGTGGAGGTTACAAAAACAGTTACACCATGAATCGACACAATGGTTCAATCCTCATGCTTGTGTCGTTTCGTAGTGTTTAAATAGGATTTAGATGGAGTCATTTGTATTACAACAATTCGTTTACAAGTTTATGTTATTTAGTGTTTACATATCTTTGTATCTTGTATCTATTCGTATACTTTGTCTCACAAATTCACACGCACACCATGGTTAACAATAAGATGGTTATGCAACGAAGATGGCTCGATGTTAAACCTGTGAAGAGTACCCAACAGGATTGTGATTCACCCTCTGTGAGCTCGAATCCGGTGATATTGAGAATAGGTTTGCTTGAGATTCCAGGCCAAATAGTGAACTTACAGTTGTTAACCACAATAATAATCCTCCCTGAAGTTCCTGCAAAAGCGGAAGAAAATTAAAATTTGAACAATATCTCGAAACGGATTGTGAGTTCGTGTGCGGACTATAAGTAACACTTATTTACCATGCAAAAAAACGAATAAGAACAGGAAAATAAAGCTCATAAGAATTAGTGTATGTTTATTCTTCATTTCAGTGTTGGGGGGTTACACTTAATTTTTTTTTTGTTTGTAAATATTAAGTATACTTTATATAAAGTTATAAACCTTGGAGTTGACATAGTCAACTATTTCCAAGTCTTTAAAGACTAGTGGTACTTTGCTGTATGATATTTCTCATTTTATCCTCTTAGAGTACAAGGTGTCGTGAAGAGTTTTACTTCTTCATTTGGGGCCCGTGAGTGTCACATCATCTCCACATCACTATAACAAATCTCTAAAACTAACCAAAATTAACCCCCTTCACTCACAACGAACCTCAACTTACTCATTTGGGGCCCACTCACAACAAACCTCACTCACAAAAACGGATATATTTTTTGAAAAGTATTTGTAACGTTTGGTTTATCAGACGCTTGCTTTTGTTGTGCAGATCGCGAGAGCCACGACGGCAAACGACCAAGGTGTCACGGCGAGCGGCGTCGAAGATGCCACCGTGGCACGGCTAGCAACGACTTGATCCACACCGTGTGCTCATAGTTATTTCTGTAATTTTTCTTCACATAAAAAAAAACTATTCACAACATGAAAATCATAGTCTAGCAAAGTTTTTCTATTTCTAAAATATCCTAATAATGCGTTATTTTACTGACCTCCTCAGGTTATTGAACAACTTTTTCCTGGGAAACTAGAGACAATAAAGTAAAACTTGGAGTTTAGGAGCTGATTACAACGAGATTTGGGACTAATCAGGATAAATGTGGGCACAATAAGATCATCAAGTTCACCCAACATGTTCTTGAAAACAAGAGAAACTTAGGAATAATTACAGTTTAAACTTGAATTCTACCTAAAGGACCATTGGTGCCCATTATCAATGACCAACCCTGTGATTGTGAGATCATTTATTGTCACCGTGTTGGATCAGCTGGCCTTATGTTCATTTATTGTCACCAGAAATGGACCCTTTAAGGGATTGGTAGGAAAGCACCCTTTATTTTCTTTCTTCGTTGTATTTGGTATTTTTGTTATATTTTTCTAAGATACATATTTTTAGAAAAGTTAAAGTCATATTGTAAAATATTATGGGCTTATGGGCTTATGTATATTCATCCTAATCTTGATTAACAAGTTAGGTTTTTCCTATAAATACCTCCTATTGTAACATTATGAATACATCTCAATAATAAGAATTCTCTTCATCTCTCATTCTTGTGTTCTTGTTCATTACATTTACAACACGTTATCAGCACGCTCTAAATGGTATTTGGTTTCTAAGATTAAATCTTTGCCTGTTCTTAGTATTTTACTAGATCATTGATTCAAAGTTTTATGTTACTGCTATGTGTTTGCATGATAATACGTGAAGTTTGGTTTTTGTTTTGTGATACCCAATAGATTTTTTTTATCATTGAATCCATAAACGGAAAAATAAAAATCATTAAGACGGTCAATTTTTTTTTATGTTATCATCTAAACTTTTAATTGATTCATTTGTGTTTGTAGTATTAGAATGCTATTTTTCTGATTTTAATTTGAGATTCTCTCAAATCAAACTTTTGCATGATATGGTTAATTGTTTAGATAATAAGTGACAACTGATTCATAAGAATATCATTTGTGTATTATTAAATTACTACACTCTATGTTTTGTAATTGTTTGTCCTTAAAATTACACTGTAACGACCATTGATATCACCCTAGATCGAATATAATATTTGAAATTACTAATAAATGATTCTACTAATTGCAAATTATTTGATTAATTCTATGAAACTTATGTATCCGCAGAGTTAAATCATGAGAAAGGTAATCTTATTTTATTTTTTTATATAAGATCATCAAGATTTATTATAACTAAATGATATCATAACCATTTGTTATGAATGAAAAAAAAAATTAGAATCTCAAGTTCTACAATGATCTCGTCAAGAGAGTTGAAAGACATCGTAACCTCAAGTTATGTTGAAAAAAAAAAGTTTATTAGAACCTCAAAGTTCTAATATGATCATTTTATAAAGATCAATATCATAACATCATGGTATGTTAAAAATTATTAGAACCTCAAGTTCTAATTTGATTCAGTTAATAGAATCATTAGCATAACTTCATGTTATGTTAGAAAAAAAAAGAAATGATAAAACTTGGAGTTTTATTACGATTCTTTCAATAGAATCAATAACATAATCTCGTGTTATGTTTAAAATAAAAAGAAAAATAGAATTTCAAGTTCTATTATGATTCCCTCAAAAGAATCAAAAGATATCATAACCTCATGTTATGAGTATTATAGAACCTCAAGTTCTATTATGATTATAAAATGGAAATACAATAACCTCAAGTTATTGTTAAAATGTTCAAATATGATTCTATCAAGTGAATCACGATAACATAACCTCAAGTTATGATTATTTTTTTGTTTAAAGCCTAATGTGCTTTGATGATTCCCTAAAGTGAATCATAATACCATAACCTCACGTTATGTTTAAAAAAAAAGAGTATGAACCTCAAGTTCTACTACGATGAACATAATAAAAATGCAATAACCTCAAGTTATTCTTTTTAATGTTGAATCATGATTATCATGAAAGAGTCAAAATACCATAACATTGTGTTATGATATTCAATTAAAAAAAAAGGATAAGAACTCAGGTTCTATCATGATTCTATCAAATACATAACCTCAAGTTATGATTAGAATGTTCTATGATGATTCTCTCAAAAGAATCAAATAACATAATCTCATTATGTTAAAGAAAGAAGCTAGAACATTATTCAATCAAGTGAATCAAATAACATAATCTTATTATGTTAAAAAAAATGTATATATAGAACCTCAAGTTCTATTGTTGTTAATTTTATTTTGTACCGTTTATTTTATTTTATGTTCTTTCTTTTTACAAACCTAACACAATCTTTAACTTCATGTCAATACTCTTATATATTTTTTAGATGTGTTAATGTGGAGTGTGGATTTTTTATGTTAAGATTTAACTGTAAATTTTTTTTTATGAGAACCTTGTCTTCTTCGTGAGGACCTTAAAAGGGAATACTTAACGATGAAAGATTCGTTAAATTAAGGTAAGATCTCAAGGATACATTACCACACAAAAGCAAGTAATATTCCCAAAAATCTCGCTATGATTGTATGCACCTCAAGCTGCATTAAAAAAAACATAAGCGAGTTGGGTCTCACAATTTCAGTGTTATATCTGAATGAAAAAGAAAATATATAACGGTGAAAGATCCATTAAATGTATGTCAAAATCTAAATGAAAGATTTGACCATCATAAGCAAGATTTTCTTGCAAATGTGAGCACATTTTTCTCAATATTAAGTAGTACATCTGAATGATGAAAAGAAAAAATGTGATGAGATGGATAATGCCTCGAATATATTCATATATCGAGAACGATGCTTTGATATAAAAGAAATGGGTATGTTTGAACAAACACGATTAACCCATTTACTAAATTTTCTCCATATTGTCGTGTTAAAAGAAACTAGTTGGCAACCTCAAGTGGCAACATAAAGATCTCTATTCCTTCAAGTGAATGTGATAAAATGATCAACATAAGATGTTCATTCTCTCAAGTGAATGAGATAAAATGATCAATATGAGATCCTCATTCCCTCTTGTGAATGTGATAATGTAACGATAAATGGTTAAAGATCATTTATCATGGTAAATGCTATGATCGAGGTAGTATGACAATGACAAACCACTAGTAGTGGCGAAAATACAATAAGCAAGGAGCAAACAAAAATGCTATTTATGCAAAAATGCGATGTGATGTATATAAAATACAAGTGTGTCAAAGATATTACAAGCTATATTCATAGATTAAAAATCTGTGCTAGTGCATTTTGCTCCATGAAAGAATTATGAAATTGTCATGAGAAACGAAGTTAAGTATTATAAATACATTATATTCTTTTATATCTTCCTCGAAATGCAAAGATTAGTAAAAGCTAATCACTGCCATAAACTTAAGTTTATGAGCAATAATAATTATAGTATTTTTGGCATGACCGGTTATACCATCCCGAGTCATTAATGATGTGAAAACTATAATAGAAAGATTCTTCAATCTTATGTGTTTTTCTCTCAAAGTAAGTTGATTATTCAACCATCAACTATATTGGGGACTCAATCTCTCAATATTCTGGAAAGAAAACTAATGGATGCATGTAGGCATACACATCCATTTGATGAACCATTTAGAGTTTAAAATCGGTGCATCGTCTAAATGGTAATCAAAATCGCAACTTCAAGTTTGCATGATTAATAGCTCGACCAAATAAAATGCGAGCATAACATTCCAGAGTCAGTATTTCATTGTGAATATGTGATGAATTATTTTTAAATCATCCAATGATAATGAGAGAAAAACTATTTGTTATTGTATGGGGCTATACTAAAATTAGCATCATGCCAGCATGTTATAAAGCCTCCATTTATAATTGGTTTTGGTTAGAAACCAAGTATCCCCCATTAAATTTCTTTCGTGCAATACATGCTCAAGTTATTCTACCTAAATGCACAAATGGGATATAGAAGAAGGATAATTCCTTCAGGAGGAGAGAAGAAGTAGCTGAAAAATCGGAATGAATTATCATATTCTATTGATCCTCAAAAAGAAATTTTATGAATTTAGATTCAATGAATAATCTAAAAGCCATACATATACATTGGCCAAAAATAAAATTTCAGCTACTCATGCTCCAAGTTATACTTTGTTCCTCAAGGACATTATTTGTTATGACATGCCTCAAGCATGATAGAATAATCGATTCCAAATAAAATCCTCGATGAAAAATATGGAGCATGAAAATAAGATGGTTAATCGAGGTATAAAAGACCCCGTGATAGTCTCATAAAGAGAAACTAGACATGAAGGTTTCAAACGAACCTCAAATAGCTAATGAGATCTCAATAATTCTATGATGTCTAAAATCATATGGAATCGAAACAAAAACGACGTCGATAAATTTGTTTACATACAATATAGCGCTTGCTATTATGCATAATGAGGATCATAAATTAAATGTTATTAAATGAAACGTTTGGCCAACGTGAAAAGACGCAATCTCATGAAAATACGAGAAGTCTTGGGACATGAATTCCGTACACACAAATGTGTAAAATCTATTGGATATACATCGGTCATTGTGTGAAACCGAAATAAGAGTTCTAAAGTTATCTGCTTTAAGACATGAATTGTTGAATAAATATATTCACAAAATTGATTATTAAGAAGCAAATTGTCTCGAGGTGGATGTAAATATCTTATTGATATTTTATGAGGCAAATAATCTATAAGTGTTTAATTCACTCTAAGTGAGTTTTAGATAAAGCTCCCATATTCTAAGAAGGATCTATAATGCTTTAAGCCCTCTAGCATGTTTAGCAACTTCAACTTTTAGAAGCAATTAATAAAGTTCTCAAGAACTTTATTTGATAAAGTTGAATGAATCCGTATATAGATCAAAATGATTTTGGACGCATATTATGTAAATTGCTTCTAGAAATAATTAGTCCTCAAGTACCATACACAAGTACAATTGAGGTTTGGATGCCAATTTTGTAATTAATATGCGTCACGAGAGTGTATTTTTCTCTTTTAATATTTGTACATGCATTGTATACTTTCCAACCAATTGATTTGATATTGGGTTGGAAGCTACACATATATTTTGTCATTTTTGCAGGACTTATTCGTAACATCATCAATTTAATGGACTTCATTGTAAAGTTGTTGCCAACAAAAGTATACCAGCAACTCGTTTAGAAGATTAGCATGCGATGCTTGAAATATATACATTATTGAGGAAGAGGAGCATTATACGCACTGCACTCTTTTCCTTCATCAAGTTTTTTTTATCCCATTGGGTTTTTCTTGATAAGGTTTTTGATGAGGCAGTGTATGAAGTATAATGAACGATGAATATCCAAGGAGGAGTATTGTAAAATATTATGGGCTTATGGGCTTATGTATATTCATCCTAATCTTGATTAACAAGTTAGGTTTTTCCTATAAATACCTCCTATTGTAACATTATGAATACATCTCAATAATAAGAATTCTCTTCCTCTTTCATTCTTGTGTTCTTGTTCATTACATTTACAACAAGTCAAAGTTTTTGCAAAGGCTTTTCTAGCATCTTTGTCATCTATTTATTATGAGAAAAAGATAACTACGTGTTATATTGGCAAGTGACTCGCCACTTGTAATATCTTAAAAAAATTCAAACTCGCACACAATATGGAAGGAAAATATCAAAAACCTTCTTAGTATCACTTCATGCCAATATAAGGCTTATAACCATTAATTAGGCTTACACTTTCAGGTAAATTACGAGCATTGCAGCTAAAGAGACGTGGATTTGGAGAAGTTTAGTGAATATTTATCATAGTATGCTCATTTTGAAGAAGTTACGGTGTAACTCATTCTCTCAATTACGCCGTAACTAAAGCGTGGCTCAGAAAGACTACGGCGTAACTCTCCCAAAGATTACGACGTAACCATATTAGGTCAAATGAGGATCCGCGCCGCTGATAATTACGCCATAACTCATGCATCAACTACGGCGTAACCAAGAATTATTGAAGATATGGCGTAACCACTTCCATAGTTACGCCGTAACCAGCAGATCTAGTGCAAAATACGAGATTTAGATGTTACGGCGTAACTCTTATAATAGTTACGCCGTAACCAAGATCTAGCCTATAAATACCCCACGATTTCCAGCATTTCAAAGCATCCCATTTCACACACAACAATCAGAGAACGTGAGGAGAAGCCAAAGGCAGATCCAGAGGAGCATACGGAGCTATCTCCAAGGGAGAAATCACTCCCCTACGATAAGCATTAGATTTTTATCTTTTCTTTACTTTCGATTCATGTATTTCGTAACATTAAACATTGAATTGATTTATATAGTTAATATGAGCGGCTAAGCACCTCCAGGTGCTGTCCTAGTTATGATTCCTTAATTGTTTTGTTTGCGTTTATATTACTTCCGTATAATTATTTCTAAGTGTATGCATGCATAGTTTATTGGTAGCTACCCTTGTTTCGGTAGTTTTGAATGGCGGTAGAGGCTAGTTGCTCAGGAGATATGACCAACTGACCCTAAGTGAGTAGACTGAGACGGGAAGAGTAAGCTATGACCAACTGACGACCCTTTCTACTTGTGCGATTTGACCAACTGATCACCTACCGTTTGGATGAACTTAAGAATTAGGGGGTGAGTGTCTAAGATGCTAGCGCCCGGGCACTCACTATTATAAGTCTAGCATGTAGCGGAACTTAATGACTCGGCTTAGGGGACCAGGAACAACTGGACTTATGAGGGGACACCTGACTTCTCCAGTGGTGGCATCTTTGCTGATAGGTTAGGGCAAACTGACCAAATGCTGTCCTCTCGACTTTGACCCCACCTGAAGTAATTGGAAGTAATTAGATGTAGACATTACTAGCTAGGATGAATGACTAGGTTAGCACCACTCTTCTCTATTGATTACACCTTAGCCTTTATTTGCCTTTATCTGCTTTATTTGCTTTAGTAGTTAATTAATTAATTCCCTATCGAAATTATATCATAATCTGTGACACCTAGACTTAGTATTAATCCAACACACATAGCTCTTAGGACAACCTTAGTTTTACCGAATACTACACTACACACGACTGGGTACACTGCCCGTTAGTGCATTAAGGTAGACCATAGGTATAACGAGACATTATAAATATTAAAATCTGGTCAGTAAAACCTGCATCAGAAGGAGTAATAGCATAGATTCAGGGGAGGATGTGAATTTGGATGTTGATTTGGATTTGGATAGTACATATCATGGTAATAATTATGTGGTGATCAACAAGGAGGGAAAGGAAGCAGTGATTGACGCTTTGAAAGTTGTTGAAAAGGAAGAAGTGGTGCAGACAACCACTACCAATGTTGCTGCAACCACTGCCAGTATAGACGAAACCACTGCTGCAACTACTTCTGAGGTAATTTTATCCACTGTTACTTCAGATGCACCCACTGCTATCACAACCACTTCTACTATAATCACAACCACTGTCACATCACCACCAAAGTCTAAGGAAGCTGAGAAGGAGGTTGCTAGTACACTGCTGAACTTAAGTAAAACCTTATCAAACACTGAACCCAATATTGTGCCTGTTCCTATTATACTTAAACCAATTGGACCTAAACCCTTGGGAAGTTTGAAAATTGGTGAGCCTGTAAAGACTAAAGTGGTTCAACCAGATATCGGAAAGGGTAAAGGCATTGCAGAACAAGAAGAACATGTTTTAAAGTTTAAAAGTAAGGCAGAACAAATTGCACATGATCAAGAGGTTTCTAAAAGGTTACAAGAAAAGTATAATGCTAAAGATATGGCTATAGAAAAGAAAAAGCAAGAGGGTGAAAAAGCTTCTTTGAATCTTATATAACAATGGAATAATGAACAACCACTGTTTCAAGCTTCTGAGATGATTAAGACAGAGTGGACTGATTTTGAATGGGGGCAATTAGACATTGATACAAGGTCAAAGGTTTTGGCTGAGAAGATGAGACAAATGAAGCAGGAAAGAGCATTTAGAGATTATCAAGCAAAGAAGAATAAACCTCTAACCAAGCTACAGAAAAGAAATCAAATGATAAAGTTTATCAAGCATATGGAAATAAAGAATGTGGATTTTAAAGGCTGTTCTTATGAAAGGATTGAGGAGCTTTACCAAATTTGCAAAAGAAGGCTTGAAAATTTTGTTTCCATAGGATCTGAAAAGGATGATGAGTTAATGAGGAACAGAAAAAAGAGAAAAGGAACTAATCAGGTGGAGTCTAGTTCCAAGAAATAGAAGTTGGATGAAGAGATGGAGAAGGAAGAAAGAGTAAAACAGTATCTTATGGTGTGTAATCAACCTGAAGAGCCTATTAATTCTACACCTTTAAGATCTATTCAACCCATTGTAGATTGGCATATTATCACAACAAATGACAGAGAAGTGATTGAGATTACCAGAGGAGATGGATATAAACAACAATACTTCAACTTTGGATGTTTGCTGTGGAGTAGTTCTAAGATTGATCTGGAACAGCTATGGAAGGTCATGGATTTTAGATATGGAAAGTTTGGGCCAACTAGAGCTTTAGCAAGGTTTGTTTGGACATCTGTGAAGAATATGTTCCAACCCAATCCTGAAGACAAATTTTGGGAAGACTGTGAAGTGGTAGAATGGATGTTGTATCAGACTTGTAGAATGCATGATGTTCAGACTACACAGGAGAAGATATTCATGTTCATAGATAAGGATTATCCATTGTCCCAGAATGTTTCAAGGAAGATGTTGGAAGCCAAGCTTGCACCACAAGGAACTAAACCAACAAATCCAATGATTGATCAGTTGTTCTTCAAGATTGAGAAGATCGCTGATCTGCAAGGTCCTCTAGCTTTTAAAGGAAAGCCTCATGGAAGAACGAAGAGAAAGGAAAATAGATCTAAGGCTGCTGATGAAAAGTCAGGATCTGATAAGGAGACTGAGGAGGCTGCTGAGTGTTTGGATACATCCTCCAAATGAAGGTATTGTGAGCTTAAAAGAAACTTGATGTTTCTGGTAGAAACTATCAAGTTTAGGAGAGGATTATTGGGTTTTAGGTTCTACTGAAAGGAATTATTCTAAGTATGGAACCACTGCCAGCACAAAGGAAACCACGGCTAGAAGACTGGAACCACTGCTCAAGACATACCACTGCTAGTAGAAATATGGATCCACTGCTAATGTATTAAAGCACTGCTAGTTTGTTGTGTCGGTTTAACTTGTAATATTCTAGAAGGTCTTGAGTAGGTCGAATTGTATTTAGATAAGTATGGTAATTATATTTATCTTGTAGAATACGTAATGTAGATTGTATAGGACTCCTTAGCCTATAAAAGGAGGTCCTAGGTTAGAGTTAGATATACGTATTAGTTATATCTAAAGTAGATACACTTCAAGGGTGTAAAAACCTAATACTATTCAGAGTATTCATATTAATAAAATATTGAGGTGTTTAGTGATAATCGATTATTCTTCTTAAGGTTAAACATTAAATTTCGCGTAGTGTTTAACAGTTTGTATTTGTTTAATTCAACTTCTATAAAGGATCATTTGCTCAACTGGGATCAACATCTATTCACACATCTTAGCACGCTAACTTGTTATTTGATGATCTGGTTTCTGCGTCTTGATGATAGGATTTGCGATGGATGGTGGGCGGTGACGACTTGACTATAGATTAAGACTATTTGTTTATGTATTTTTAATTTTTACACCTTTAAATGTGCATCCCATGTCTTTTCTTACCCATAGTTGTTCTTAATGTTCACGCTTTGAGTTTAAGTGAGGGACTTGAGCAATCATTGGTGTCTTGCCCATGGATTTGGGCATGCATCTTTGGTTTTGTCGTATTCGATGTAGCTTGCAAGTAATGACTAACGAATGACTCAACCCTAGCCTTTGTAATTGTTCACCCAATATTGCCTTTAAGGATTGTCTTGACCTTAGCTCTAGTGGTGGAGATTTGTATAACCGCCAAGCATATGATAGAAAACATGCTATGATTGTGCTTATAAGTGGTGACCCTGAAAATGAAAGACTTATATTAGTGAGCGTATGAATGTTTTCATTCCCTTTTTTCCTGAGGTGTTCGGGTTTGATGTTTTTAGCATATGTAGTTTTTAAATTCATATCTTCTAAGCTAACTTGGGAGTTATCTTTTTAAGAATGATTCTAATAATGTCTACTTGAGCGAAAGTAGAGTTTAAATGGGGGTATATTTTATGACATCAAATAATTTGACTATTTTAGTATCAATTTCCCCTACTAAATGCTCATATTTGTTATGCTTTATGTGAATATATACTTAAAATGCTTCATGTTTCCTTATCAGGTATAGTTTGAGAATTGGAACAAAAAACACGAAAATGAAAAGATAAATGGAAGAGTTATTTTACGAGATGATTGCGGCATAACTTTTCTATTTAGTTACTGATGCGTGTCGTTGTATGTAGGTAAATTATGTTATCAAGTTTTACTATTTATTGTAAGCCGACTTTACCTATAAAAAACGCTAACAGGCAGTTACCCAGTCGGTGGTAGGTTAGTTGATAAGTAGGGTGTCTATCACTAAGATTAGAACGTTAACACTTAAATCTATCAGCATTTTAATATCCTAAGTTAGTCTATCTAAACCTAATTCTAACGCAACAAGGGTTTCAGCCTAAGAGACTGACATGAAATTCAGATTTAATTACACTAAAACTATGAGAAAGACAACACACACAAGTAGAATCAAACAAGATAACAAAGAGGTCAAGTCGATAGTAAGGAAACGTATTAACCATGTTTAATCAAATAATAATGCTGGATTTGTTTATTCGTGCAATGATTGTACTAATACCGCTGGTGTTTTTCTGACGTAAGCTAGGTGTATCTTCTCCCTAAACTTGAGGTTTCTAACTGATTAATCATGTCACAATTAACTAAACCCGTATAAAGTTCCACTACCGTCCACAATCTATCTGCTTATGAAATCACTACTAAGGCGAACTACGAGTGCTTTATTACAAATTTATGCCCTAACCCAATCATTGGTAGCCTAATGGTCATAGCTCTATTGATCCAATAACAAGCTAGGTAATATGTGTCTTTCCCGAATAATCGCATCGCTCATCTCAGCTTAGGTTACTAGCAATAACGAGGTTTGGAACAAAAGAACGAAACTTTAACATGATGAAGCAAAAATAGGTGAATAAAAGTCTATATACACATAAATGTACATTAATCGATAAACATTTTCAGCCAACAACGGAATAGTAAACAATCAATATAAATAAATCAACACATTAAATTGTCATAAACATGGCTAATACCTACAGGTATTAGCCCATACTCACTGTAATCATACACGAAATCATAGTCATACGATTAAAAGTAAGAATCGTAAAGGGATAAATACACTAATCGAATGATTACAACTACGTATAACAAGCTTTCCAATAGAATTATGGCACTAGCAGGACCTTCTTGGTATTCTTTGATCTTCTGGATTTGTACATGGTGGTTTCTCCTCTTCAGAAAACCGTAATTAGGTTTTCTATTTGTAGGTTTTCGAAAATGCCCAATACGGCGTATTGGGTTGTCCAATACGGCGTATCGAGTTAACTTCGCGTAGGTTCCAGGATTATTATATTCTGGAATATTCTTTAAATCCCTACCTGATATGGCGTATGTAAAAGTTGGATACGGCGTAAAAGTTCTTCATTTGTCTTGGATATCTGGTGATGTCAGCAAGGTGAATATGGCGTATCTTGTGAAGGTAATACAGCGTATTAAGACTAAAACAAGTTCGTTTAATGATATCAAATAACAATAGTTTATTGACCTCATTTATCATATATATATTGCATGTTTTGTATTATTTTATATGAGAATTGATACTTTTTCGATTAATTTTATAAATCTCAGTTGAAAACAAGCATTTGGTGAAAGTTAGCTATTTTGGACGTAAAATGGAGCAAAACGGATCATATTGGTAAAATCTACTAAACTAAAGGAAGATACGTCGTGTCATTCTAGATGGATACGCCGTACATCAACACTTACACGAATGTGAAGACCATTGCCAAAGTTCGAAGAATACGCAGTATGGAATTCTTCCATGCAACGTATATGAAACCTTGGTCAACACAAAGATCTGACTTATCTACTCAAGATACGCCGTATCAACCTAAAGATTTCACAATGTAATTCCAAGATTAGAAGATACATATGACGTATGAAGACTGAAGATCCGCCATATCTTAAGGTGGTGTACAAATATTCCAGAATAAAATAATCTTGGACCCCACGCAAAGTTACCTAGATACGGCGTATCGAGCAAACTGATACGCCGTATCGATTCCGTTTCCAGAAAGTATAGATACAGGATCGACAGCCTCATTCGAGAGAGAACACATAATACACAACGAAGGCCAGAGAAAGAGGGCGACGACCAGACCCACTAGACACAACCAAAAGAATAATTCAGAGGCATAAGTAGGTTCTGCTAGTACTTTAATTCATAAGTAGATTCATTTATTTGTATTAGTACTCTTTAATCCATCAGGACTGCGTGCCTTGTCACCGCCATATGACTCGCATTTAATCTGGTTTCCCATCGATTAAAGTATATTTGATGTTTATTTGGTTTATTAATGCCTGACCTTTGATTACATGTTGAGTTTATCGTAGCTTGTTTGCGCTGCCGTACGCCTCCCACAATTATTTCATTAACATCTTATGATAGTTGATGTAAACCCTAACAAGATAAATAATACACAAACTTAGTAATCATTAAGTGTTTACACGCCTGTGTTAAATGACCAACGAGAGAGAATAGATTTTAGTACTTATCCTATATAACTAGCAATTAAACAAAGTGACAATCTACTTATCTATCGGCCAGACCTCTTATTTTCCATCTGTTTTCTATCTGTGTATGTGTGTGTCTGTCGTCTTGTTAGTTTTATTTACTGTTTATTTAATCTACACAATCGTGCCAGTCTCTCAGGCTGAAAACCCCCCTTGCGTTAGATTAGGTTTACTAACATTAGGTTTAGATAGACTAACCTTAGAATTAAAATACTGATAGATATTTAAGTGTTAATGTTCCACTCTTAGTGATCGACACTCTACTTACCAACTAAGCTACACTGATCGAGTATACTGCTCGTTAGTGTTTGTTATAGGATAAGTCAGCTAAATATAAATGTAAAACTTGATAATAATAATTTTCCTATACACAACGAAATACATCATGTTTTTGGCACCGTTACCGGGGAGTGAAGTGTTTAAAACTTGCATATTTGTTAGTGTTTTGATTTTTTAACCTTAGTTTATTTTTTTTTTATTTTACTAACTTGGTTGTATTTTTGTATTGCTTGTATTTTTGTTTTTCTGAAATTTTCTTGTTTTTATTTTTATTTGATTTCTGCATCTTTTTTATTTTTTATTATTTTTTCTGTTTTTCTGCATATTTGCTATCTGCTTTAATTTGCTGATCTGAATGATACGGCGTGTCTAACCTCATGGATACGGCGTAGCGCGTTTCTATTATTTGTACAGGATATTTTATTTAATATCCGGGTACGACGCATCTACTACCATAGATATGGCGTATTCTGTTTTTAATCAGAATCAATTAAAACCCTAAAACGTTATACGGCGAATAGGCTTTTGCTTATACGACATATTATTTATTTTCAAAAACATATCCGAATTTTTAAATAATTAAGTATGACGTATTGATTAACCTCGATACAGCGTATCTATTTTCTAAAATCTAAATGTTTAATTTTTTAAATGTAACGGAAGTACGGCGCATAAGCTTTCGCTTATACTACATATTTATATTCTTTAATTAAGCAATTTTATTTTAGAAAATTTAAATATACGGCGCACTGATTTTTTCCAGTACGGCGTATAGTTCTATCAGATTAAAAGTGTAATTATATTTTTATTGTTGAGTATACGGCGTATCCAGGAAACTGGATACAACGTATCATCTACAGATAACAGCTTTTATTTTTCGTATTCTGTTTTCATTCTTAGTTTTCTGTGGTTATACTTTATCAAACCTATCCTACTAATGATTGTTCCCTTGTTTTCAGGTAGTGCATGACCAGAAGTTCTAAACAAAAGCTCGTTGAACCTTTTAAAGAACCCGAACAAGCCTTTCTTTCGTTAAGGAAGCTTTTTAAGACTACCAGCTTTGACTACTCGAATTTCCTTGAATTCTATTATTTTTCTGATCCATAATAGAAGTTGAAGAAGAGATCACAGAAACAATGACGGAACCTACCATGGAAGAGTATATGACCAAAAACCGAGATGAATATGGTTCGGGTATTGCTAGGCCTAAGTTTGATAAAGACACTAAGTTCGAGTTGAAAGGCCAATTTCTCAAGGAATTGCACCAAAACACCTTCAGTGAATCGGAGCATGAAGATGCCAATGAGCATGTGGAAAGCATCCTTGAGATTGCCAATTTGTTCACAACTAAGGATGTGACTATTGACCAACTAATGCTTCATGTTTTCCCTATTTCACTCACAGGAGCTGCCAATAGGTGGCTAAAAAATGAACCTGCTGCTTCAGTTACCGAATGGGAAGACCTTAAAAAGAAATTTTTGAAGAAGTATTGCCCACCTCCGCGTACTGCTAAGAAGATGGAGGCTATCAATAGCTTTAAGCAAGAGCCCGATGAAACTCTTTATCAGGCTTGGGAATGATATAAGGATCTTTTATGGAAATGTACTCAACATTATCTGACTACTATGCAGGAGGTGATTTTGTTTTATCAGGGTTTGGATGTGCCTACGCGACAAATTTTGGTTTCTAAAGGGGTCGTACCTCAGATGAGTGCAACCAATGCTAGGAAGGCAATCCAAGATATGGCAAATCATTCTCAAAAGTCGCATGATGGGACCTCTACTAGAACCCGAAGCAGCGATACTTCTGATGGTTATGCTGCTATTCAAGACCAGCTAAACAAACTTAGTAGAGATCTAAGAAGGTTGATGAGAAGGTCTATGCTGCTAAGGTTGGTTGTGAATTATATAGGGGACCTTATTACACTAAAGACTGTCCATCTAAGAAGGAAGGAGGGATGGTTGAAGAGGCGTGCTACACCCAATTTGGTCAACCATTTCAGCCATCAAGAAGGTGTAGAGCATATGTTCTTGGATTTTATCAAAGAGACAACGGAAATCCCTCGTATCAGGAAAAGAGACAAACTTTGGAAGATTCATTGAAGCAAATCATGGCTGATGCTGCAAAAAGACGTGAAGTGAACTCTACTTTGATCAAAGAAATTCGTTCTTCAACCGATGCTTCAATAAGAAAACAAGGAGCTTCGATCAAGGCTTTGGAACTACAAATTGGTCAAATAAGCAAGGTACTTCAAGAAAGGGAATCTATAAGTTTACCTGGCTCAACTGAAACCAATCCAAGAGATCATGTCAAAGCAATTACCACTCCTGAAGAAGTTTCACCTAATGTACCTTTTTCTACACGATTGATGGACATTGATGATGCTAAAAAGCCAAAGTTTTTCTTTAACTGTACCATAAGCCTAAGAAGGTTTCTCAAAGAGAAGTAACGAATTGAAGAGGAGATCAAAGCTACTATAAAAGAAGAATGCTCTTCATTTGCGCAAAATGCTTTGCCTCAGAAGGAGAAAGACCTAGGGAGTTTACTTTACCTTGCAGTATTAATGATATGTCTTTCAATAATGCCTTAGCTGAATTAGGAGCTAGTGTTAGTGTTATGCCTTATAAGAGCCTTGTAACACTAGGTTTAGGTAAATTAGCTCCTACTAAGTTAATCATTGAATTGGCTGATAAGACTGTGAAATGACCCGAGGGTATTGCTGAAAATGTTTTAGTTAGGATTGAAAAACTTGTCTTCCCCGTACACTTTGTTGTTTTAGATATGCCCGAGGACATCAAAATTCCATTGATTCTTGGAAAACCTTTCTTGTCTACTATTCATGCTAAAATTGATGTTTTTAATGTAAATTTTCTTTAAAAGTAGGGAATGACAAACAAGTTTTTAAGAGTGATGATCCTATTAAAAGTATTATTAAAAGTATTTATGTAATAGGATTAAGAGAACATAAGGAGCTTGACTCAGATAACTGTATTTATCAACAAATCTAAAAAGGATGTTAGGGAAATCCGGGATACCAATGACATATTTGTTGAACTACCACCTCACTTAGAATATTTGTACCTTCGTGTTAATAAGCATTTCCCATTTATTATGTTATCATCACTACCCGAGAGGGACAGGACTTTGCTTTTGCAGATCTTAGAGAAACATAACGTGGGAATCAAGTATGATAATGATATGATCGAAATTACTGGGTTAAGATTGAGGGAGTGCGATGCTTCCGATGCATATTATAATACAAAATAGGAGCTGGACGTGAGTCTAACTTGAATACTCTAGAATAAAGAGAAGTGCTTACCGGGAGATAACCTAGAGATTTTATTTATTGTTTCAGTTTCGAGTCTGTCAGACCTGGACGTTGATACGGCGCATCTCCTATAAAGGGTGCGGCGTATCGATCGTACTGGTCATATCTATCTTTTACTTTTCTGCACATTTACTTTAGTTTTGAATTTTAAACTTTCTGACAGATGGTTTTTGATACGGCGCATCCTGGTTTGGGATGCGGCATATCACATCTGACTAGTTATTTATTTTAATTTTTATCCCAGGCTTGATACGGTGTATCTTAGTTAATAAGGTACGGCGTATCGTCTGACCTGATGAAATTACAGTTTTCATTTTTATTTTTTTTAGCTAACCATGAATTAACCATAAAAGCACTAGTTGTGATTTCTTATGCATTCCTACAGGTTAAGTGGTATTTATACGAAGGAAATTGAGGTATACAAACTACCCTGTATTTTCTGTGTGCACCATTCATGGAGGCTTGAACGCGCTTCAAACACAGAAAATAAAAAGTTGCTCACATACGCATCAAGGAGGATCATACCGAGCAAATCTCAGGGGATTTTCCCGTTCTAATTCTTTCTATTTCCTGTTTTTGTTTTTATTTTTATTTTACACAACGAGGACATTGTTTATCTTAAGTGGGGGGGGGGGGGAGAATTAGAACACGTTACTTGTCCTTATTTTTCAAAAATATGCTTAATATGATCCTAATATATGCTAAATTTCAAAATTTTCTAGCATGTTTTTGTGAAATCAAAGTTGCATGACCGCACACATAACCCTTAATTCCATATTGTGAGGATTTATCCTTATCCCTTTCCTAATATTTTACCCAAATTCCACAAAAATATGAGTGTGCCGGTGACTTGTAAACTTTAGAACTTGGCTTGGATATTATTTGAGACCACCATAATGAGTATTATTAATTTAATTGGAGTAACTTGTCTATACAGGTAAATTTCTAGGATTACACCCAAAAAGCCTTTACATGTCATATTTTATTAACTAACTACACTGGTTAGTTAACCCTCGTATAAACCCTTTTGTTACTCTCATTTTTAGAGTAAGATACTCCTAGAAAAACCCTCAGAGCCATTCCTTTCGTTTCTTACACCCAATTATATGTTTCGTTACACCTATACACCTTAGCCTACCCTGTAGATTAAGTCCATGGTTAGTTACTTTTTGTAAAGTATGTATTTCTTGTGTTTTCATTTATGTTTCTTATCATGGTTAGGTCAGGAATTGCACATCGCAATGGGTGTGTCTCTTGTCTAAGTATTGGTCAGGAATTGCACAATGCAATGGGAATGTGATAGTAGTAGTTTTTGATTTTCGTGTGTTTGCTACTATCACTATTATTTTCATATCTGATGTATTAAATAGCATGGAAAAATTATCCAGATGTATTATGATGGTGATATGGTGAAATTTTACACCATTAGTTTTATTTTAAAAAAAATAGAAAAAAAGAAAAAAAAATAGAGAAAAAAGAGAGGAAAGTGAGATAATTGGTTTGTAAAAGCTTAACCAAAGTTATATTATGCGATGATCGATTATTCATGGGTACGTATTATAAACCAACGATGTAGAGTTATGTATTAGTGGAGATATCGCCACTATTTGTTGTACTATATTTATGGATTGCAAGGGAGTTGGTTGTTATGGAAACAACAACTAAGGTTTTTTCTTTGATTGAGTCATTATTGAGTCTAATTCATGTCTACCTATTAAAGCGTTAGTCTTTGTGTTAAAGCATGAGTTAGTCTATGATTTGTGTCTTTTTCAAGGGAAGGTCGGGAAGTGATTAACCACATTGTTTCATTTGTATGGAATTAATCTATTTGTTTTGTGATTTTATTTAACAAAAAATATATTTTTCCCTTATCCTTACCCTTTAGCTTAGTGAGAATGTCAAATACATGAATAAGGTAGTGACGATTCGAGTTTTTGAGGAATTAAATAACGCGCCAGCAATCTGGTGTGTGTTTTGGTGACCATCCGTTATGCAAATAACGTGTCAGCGATCTAAGATACACACTAGTGAGCATCCGTTGTTTGAGGAATCAAGGCTTCATGCCAGCGATCTATTGAGTTCATGTAGGAGATGTTCGAACAAAATCTATGCATAACCGTATCACATTTAACCCAAATTACCGCTTTAGGCTTATTACTCCTTAGCTTTAGTGGGGGAGATTTGTATCATTTCCAAGCTTATGATAGAATACTCGTCACGACTAAGCAATTGAGCGAATTACTTAAATGTTACCACATAGATTAGTTGAGTGATTTGAGTGATTTCATTTTCCTATTTCGTGAGGTGTTTGGTTGTGCGATTGAGATTAAACGAAACAATGTATAATTATAAAAACATCCTTAACAATTGTTTAGGATACATTTTCATAAGTTTAAATTTAGAGTTTACTTGAGAACAAGTAACATTCAAGTGGGGGGATATTTGATGATATCAAATATCAACAGTTTATTGACCTCATTAATTCTATATATATTGCTTGTTTTTTTGTATGAGAATTGATACTTAATCGCCTACGTTTGTAAATCTCAGTTGAAAGCAAGCATTTGGTGAAAGTTAGCTATTTTGGACATAAAATGGAGCAAAACTGATCATATTGATAAAGTATACTAAACTGAAGGAAAATACGCGGTATCTTTCTAGATGGATACGCCGTACATCAAAACTTAGACGAATGTGAAGACCATTTCCTAACTTTGAAGAATATGCCGTATGGAATTCTTCCATGCGCAGTATATGAAACCTTGGTCAACACAAAGATCTGACATATCTGCTCAAGATATGCCGCATAAACTCTTTGACATGCGCCGTATCAACCTGAAGATTTCACCACGTAATTCCAAGATTAGAAGATACATACGGCGTATGAAGACTGAAGATCCGCCATATCTTAAGACAGTGTACAAATATTCCAGAATAAAATAATCTTGGACCCCACACAAAGTTACCTAGATACGACGTATCGAGCAAACTGATACGCCGTATCGATTCCGTTTCCAGAAAGTATAAATACTAGATCGACAACCTCATTCGAGAGAGAACACATAATACACACCGAAGTCTAGAGAAAGAGGGAGATGACCAGACCTCACTAGACACAACCAGAAGAAGAATTCAGTGGCATAAGTAGGTTTTGCTAGTACTTTAATTCATAAGTAGATTCGTTTATTTGTATTAGTACTCTTTAATCTATCAGGACTGTGTGCCTTGTCTCCGCCATATGACTCGTATTTAATCTGCTTCCCCATAGATTAAAGTATATTTGATGTTTATTTGGTTTATTAATGCATATGCTTTGATTACATATTGAGTTTATCGTGGCTTGTTTGCGCTGCCATACGCCTCCCACAATTACTTCATTAACATCTTAGGATAGTTGCTGTAAGCCCTAACGGGATAAATAATACATAAACTTAGTAATCATTAAGTGTTTACACGCCTGTGTTAAGCAACCAACGAGAGAGAATAGATTTTAGTACTCATCCTATATAACTAGAAATTAAACGAAGTGACAATCTACTTATCTATCGGCCAGACCTCTTATTTGCCATCTGTTTTCTATCTGTGTATGTGTGTGTCTGTCATCTTGTTAGTTTTATTTACTGTTTATTTAATCTACACAATCGTGCCAGTCTCTCAGGCTGAAAACCCCCTTGCGTTAGATTAGGTTTACTAACATTAGGTTTAGATAGACTTACCTTAGAATTAAAATATTGATAGATATTTAAGTGTTAACGTTCCACTCTTAGTGATTGACACTCTACTTACCAACTAAGCTACACTGATCGGGTATACTGCTCGTTAGTGTTTGTTATAGGATAAGTCGGCTAAATATAAATGTAAAACTTGATAATAATAATTTTCCTATACACAATGAAACACATCAGCGTTCTACTTTTTTTTACCAATGTTTCATATACAACTGTGGAGATTGATCTAGGCTTGTCTAGGATTAATAAAACCATTCATAAGATTAATAACATAGTATTAAAACATAGTGGAATAAGAACAATGTTATAAAAAAGGTTTCTTCATCATCATCTCTATAATAATTACATACACTCCTAGCCCCAATTAGATTTGATCAGAATATAACGGTTACCTATCTCTAATAGTAACAGTGATCAAGGAAAATCTTGGTTACCTTGAGGCTACACACATATGGCGTCTACATCTTGTAGAAAATGCCTGGGCACACACACACTTTCCTGGTGTTCAAATCATGACACACACTAAAACAAACACCCTATATCTCTTTATGTAATAGAGATACTTAGGGTTTAGAAAGGATAAGTATTAGGAAACAATCAAATCTTCCTAACTTTTACAATAATCTTCTATAATCTTCCATCACTTGAAGAATTCCTCCTTTGTCTTTTAAGTCCTTCATGTTTCATTCTTGTTTCATTGTTTTGTCTTATCAACTCAATATAATTTCCAACAACAACATATCGAATAATTGAATACAGCGTATTCTTCAGAGTCAGGAAATGGTATTCTTAATTGTCCAAGTCTTGGTATACAACGTATCTTTCTAGAATGATACGTCTTATTCTTGTCAGCTCAATGGACTTTCTCGAACTTGATCATTTTGCTCCAAAATACGTCCATTATTGCTTAATTTCACCAATTGGTCCATAATAATTTAGAATTACAAAAGTAAGTGATTAAGTATCAATTCTCATATCAAATGATGTAAAACGAGCAATATACATAGGATAAATGATGCTAAAAATATGTACTTATTTGATGTCATCAATTATCCCCCCGCTTAAACTTTACATGTGCTCAAGTAAATTTTAGTTAAAACTTAAGAAGAAAATATCCTAAACATTTGTCTAGGATGTTTCTATTTAAGCATTTATTCATTCAATCTCAAGTGCACAACCAAACACCTCACGATATAGGAAAATGAAATCACTCAAATCACTCAACTAATCTATGTGGTAACATTTTAGTCAGTCGTGATGAGTATTCTATCATAAGCATGGCAATGATACACATCTCCACCACTAAAGCCAATCAGTAACAAATCTAAAAAGTTAAATTGGGCCCAAATGATGAAGGTTTAAGGGTTGTACCAGGCTTTTGTTTAAACATTTCATACAAAAACATATTAGATCGCTATCACGAATTCTTGAATTACTCAAACAATGGATGGTCACTGTAATAGTATATCTTAGATCGCTAGTGCGTTATTTACATAATGGATGGTCACAAAAATATACAACCTAAATCGCTAGTGCCTTATTTGATTACTCAAAAATGAACTAGATATTTTTACAAAGCCATTACTATATCCGGATGCTCGAAAGCCAACAACGGATAAAGTAATTTGGTAAAGGTAAGGTTAAGGTATAGTAAATGATACATGGGCTCGGGGTCAAAAGACTTCCTTTTCCGCGATCAAGCTTTACAACCCACTAGGCAGTGTACCTAATCATTGCAGTGTAGTATGGGCAAGCCTATGGGATTGATCGTTCTCTAGAGGAATAGAGATGCTAGTAGAGATGTATGACGAAAAGGTGGGGTGAGTAAGATTCTTTTTAGTCTTTTTATATTTTTTATGAAAGCAAGTAAAATCTAGGGGATTGAAGAGTGGGGGTTAGTAATTCTACCAATTAAACTACTTAACAATTTAAATTAAAAACTAATTAAAGGTAAAAAAATATGGATCGAGTGAGTGTGTTTCTTATGATAATTAAAAACGTGTTCACTTAGATTTTCTTACTCCCTAGTTATCTTTAATCGGTCGTTTGAATTGTCACATCCTCATTCTAATTGATACGTTGTATTCCGTGTTAGTCATAGGGTGGTGCCTAATTCCCCAATTCTATGAATCGTAACTCTCCTCTAGAACATCCGGGATCGCCAAGTACCGAAGTATCTCCCCCGAATATCCTATTATCCTTAAGCTACAACTCACGCAATAAAAACAACGATGGCCTAAGTGCACTCTAAAGCTTTTTGCTATTTAGGACGTTCAAGCTCGCAACAATTAAAGAAGAAGCCAGTTTTCCTTACTCTAGCGTCTACCAATTAGAACAAGAGACAACCTAACAATAATCCATAACTAGGTTTCATTGGATCTAAGCAAACACTAATTAATTTAGTTACGCATGATAGATAAGCAAGAACACAAACAAACAATCAAACATAGATGAAACATGGTGATAGATTGGATAAACAAACTTATCTTTAAGTGTAAAAGAGGGTTTGGAACCCTAAAATACTGCCTAAGTCAGATCTCAATAGATATAGGGTTTGCTCTCCAAAATAATGCACACAAAATCAGGAAATTCGAAGTCTATATATAGATTTTACACTCGCGACGGCGTCGCCTTTTGATGGTAACACCATCTGATCGCTGTCATTAGGGTTTCGTCTTGACCAAGTCATCCTTGGGATGGCGTCAGGTAGGAAGTAGTGACGCCGTCTGGATTGCTTCTGGACGTCGTCTAGATAGAATCTTGGTTGTCTGGGGTGAAAAGAAAGGGTGACGGCCTTCTTGAATAAGGCGTGACACCGTCACTTCTTAAGACCAAAATATGTTCTAAGCCGTCGCTTGAGAGTTTTTGGAATACCATGTAAGCGACGGCGTCGCCCTTTGTAGGTCCAAAAATGTTATGGATCTAAGCAGCCTTGTAAGACAATAATTACCTTGGATAAATCCAAACTAATTATACAAAGAACTCTTTTAAGAATAAGTACTTGATGCTAATGCGGAAAATTAACAACAAGCAAGAAGAACACACAACAATAAACTAACTTCGTATTTTCTATTAATTACTTTTCTAAAGGTTAAGGCTTACAACTCGTACCTTTAACCTAACACCTTAGGAATCCTTTTATATACCAAGGAAACCCTAATCAACTATTAAACTTGTAGAAGGGTAAATATATATCTCTTCATAAGATATCTCTATGTGTACATATCTATTCCTAATATAACTCTAACAAACTATTCTGTTTCTATCATAAACAGACTTAACCATCGACTATTTGTTCTGCCAGACTTAACTATGTTAATACTGACAAACTTAACTATTACCGTACTTAATTCTGGCTTACCAGACTTAACTACTAACATTACCAGAATTAACACTAAACAGACTTAAACATACTTAAATCTGTTTTACAAAATATAATTCCCTACAATCCTCCCCTAACTTGATCTTCACTTGTGAACTTCAAGTTCTTTAAAACGCCTTGAGGATCTAGGAATTATCTTTAAGCTGCATTTTTGAGATTTCTTCCTTATGTGTTTTGTGCAGCATCATATCAGCAAACATTCAGCACTCCATGGTCTTTTCTGCATCTGTGACTGTATGTACATCAAATCATAAAAGTTTCATACTATTCTCATCACATCCAGGTGTGTTAACTCTTGCGAGAGGTGAATCATATAAAATTTAATGGATTTGATGTCTCTTTACTAATTAGCCATTACTATTGGAGGAGCCAATGTTTTGGTGTATAAGACCATGGTACATTGATAACCATCTGATTTTTAGCAAACCAGCAGCTATCAACAGATTTGATTAGTCTTTACCAAAAGCTGTACCCTTTTGGACTAGTCATGGTTTTTCCACTACCTTTACCACAAGCCATGAACTTGTTGGCTAGTCAACTCTTCATCTACTCAGATATGGTGAGTTGAGCACCATACAATGGCAAATTGTCAGCCATAAACGGGTTTGAGATATCTTTACCAGAGCCGTTTACTCATATATTAGTCAGTTCTTGTGTGTGTTAGACATGGTGAATTGATAACCATTTTTTGTGACAGTGTAAAGCACTTTCACCAAGTGAAACCCCTCAAAATCCATCTATTATTTTTACAAACACAATACTCAACAGCTAAGAAAATTCTTTCAAACAAATTACCTTATTCTTCTCCTTTTAGATGTTGTCTCTTCTTCAATCTGATCACATATTCTGGCTAGTAATTGATCACATATCCTTTGAATGAGATTTTCAACTACCTCAGATTCCTTTGCATACTGAAGTTTTGAAAGTATCATCACCTGAAGCACTTCAGCACATAGTGGATATTCCACCTCTGCAAGCATGAACAGATCCACTCCACCTTTTGTGGATAAGTGATGAACATCACACGTATCATAAAATTTCCATGAAACACTGGTATCTTGACATGGAAAATTCCAATAGACTTCCTTAGGATTTGGTTCATATAGTCTTTGAAGTTCTGCCCAAAGTACTTGCTCTTTCACATATGATCTTTTAGCAATCTTGAGCTTCTGCTGTACCAGATCCCACAGAGTATCCAAATCTTGTCGATTACAGGATTTTACCAAATCTTCAAGATTCGTGTACATAACAAACTTTGCACTAAATTTGATTACCTTCCAAGCTTTTCCAAAATTATCCCTGTAGATCTCTCAAGATACTATTGGATCATGATTCTGAATCACCACCTTCTTTGGGTGTGATTCTGTGTTCCTCCCCTGTTTGGAAGAATTTTTGAAATCAATACCATCATGAACAGATTCTTGAGAGTTGACTGACTCATCAAGAAAAACACCCTACATGGTCTTCAAGTTCTGAACCTCCTCTTCCAATGCTTGTACTTGAGACCCTAAGAGCAATTTAGTCGATGCAAGATCTCCCTCCAACGCTTGTACTTTGGAAGACAAAGTAGCGCACAAGGTCATGAATTCATTAAGCTGTTCATCCTTAACACATTCTGCTGTAGAAACCATGATGACACAAAGAATATAGATGAACAAGACTGACTCTGTTTTGAAACCCGTATGAGAAAACAGAGTCATTATGAATATATATACTGCTAGGGTTTTAATTATCTTTGGAAAGATGTATCTTTGGTAAAAGAATAGGTTTAAAGTTTAGAAAGATAATTATCACCTCGTAAAATATGGTAACAGATTTAACAACCAAAACTAAGTGACCAGACTTAACCTTGAAACTACCAGCTTTAACAACCAAATTTAAAAACTTATTAAGTCTGCTAACTAACTTACATACTATACATTTAACCTCCCCTTAAATGTAGCTATGGGTTCACCATACCAATGTTAACCACCAAGAAAGTGAATCTAGGTCCATCAAATGCTTTGGTCAACAAGTCAGCTACATTATTATTTGTATGTATCTTTTCTACCCTTATGAGACCCTTCTCAAAACAATCCCTTATAAAGTGATGCCTGATCTCTATGTGTTTGGTCTTAGAATGATAGACTGGGTTCTTAACAATACAGACAGTGCTTTCATTATCAATGTTGATTGTGGTGTTCATGAAGTTCAAACCATAATCCAACATCTGATTTTGGATCCAAAGCACTTGTCCACAGCAATTTGCAGCAGCTACATATTCAGCTTCAGTTGTGGAGGTAGCCACAATTGTCTGCTTTTTGCATTGCCAGGAAATCAACCTTCTTCCAATAAATTGACAACCTCCTGTTGTGGATTTCCTGTCCATACTAGCCCCAGCATAGTCACTATCAGAGAAAGCTTCCAGGTCAAAAGATGACTCTCTAGGATACCATAAACCCAAATTGGGTTTGCCCTTAAGATATCTGAAGATCCTTTTCACAGCATGAAGATGTGAAGTCTTTGGAGTAACCTGAAAATGAGAACAAACACACACAACATACATAATATCAGGCCTAGAGGCTGTTAGACACATCAAAGATCCTATCATGGATCTATACAGTCTGACATCCACATCAGCAGCTTTCTCATCTTTTGTTAATGGCACCTTGGTCTCCATGGGTGTAACAGCAGATTTCACATTTACAAGATCAAACTTCTTTAACATATCAGCAACATATTTGTCCTGAGAAATAAATAGCCCATCAGATTTTTGTTTGACTTGCAATCCCAGAAAGAAAGTGAGCTCTCCCATAGAACTCATTTGAAATCTACTCTTCATCAATGCCTCAAAATCTTCACACCAAGACCTCCTTGTAGAGCCAAAAATGATATCATCAATATACACCTGCACAAGCATAATATCTTTCTTGTCCCTTTTTATAAACAAAGTCTTGTCAATGGTGCCTCTTCTGTATCCATTCATCTCAAGGAAAGTGGAGAGTGTAGCATACCAAGCTCTGGGAGCTTGATGAAGTCCATACAATGCTTTGATGACTTTATAAACTTTCCTAAGGTGAGCTGGATCAACAAAACTAGGAGGTTGAGCAACAAAAACCTCCTCATTAATAGTGCCATATATAAATGCACTTTTAACATGCATTTGATAGACTATAAACCCCATATATGATGCATAGGCCAAAAATAACCTAATGGCTTCAATCCTAGTCACAGGAGCAAAAACCTCATCATAATCTATCCCTTCTTCCTGTCTATACCCTTGAGCTACCAATCTAGCTTTATTTCTAACAACAACATCCCTTTCATCCCTTTTGTTCCTAAACACGCATTTTGTGCCAATTACCTTAGCTCCATATGGTAGATCTACAAGAATCTGTACCTTTTGTAGTTCAAACTGCAATAACTCCTCCTGCATAGCTTCTATCCAGCTTTCATCAGTTAAGGCTTTAGCAACATTCAGAGGTTCCTCTTGAGATAGTAAGCAAGCAAACAAGCAATGTTGTTGATATTTATGGTTGTTCCTTTGTTGCTTCTGAATCTGACCCACTAATGGATGAAGTCCTGAGAGGTTCTGTACTTTGCTTCTTGTCTGAACAACTTATTTAGGATCACCAATTATGTTGACTTTTTGGATGAATTTTGTGGATCCTAAGGGTAGGAGTGGGACTAACATCAATTTCAAGAGGCAGATTGTTGAAGTCGGTAACCACACCATTTTCATCATAAGAAGCTTCCTCAAAGATTCCTTCAGTAGGTTTATCATAGACGTTCAGTTCTGGCATTTCTGATTCATAACAATCATCATCAACATTGCCAGACTTAGCAGATGCACTACCAGTATTATTAAAGTTAGTACTGGTGGGCATATCATTAGGTACTGGTGGATTAGACTCGCCAGAATTAACTGCTCTATTACCAGTATTAACCATATTAATATTGGTAGTATTGAAAGTAAGTTCTGGTCCTAGATGCTTTGTAGCAATAGCATCTAAATCCCTTTTGAATGCCAGAATGGCATCTGAATCACCAGTTGGAGAAACTCCTTTTACCTTTGTAGAAGCTAAAGACTTATTTGCTTCAGAGTAGGGAACCCTTGACTGCTGTACAATTGTAGACATAACCATTTGCGCCTTTTCCTCCTCAAAAGCTGAGAATCAGTACCTGCATTGTTAGTGTCTTCAGAGGAACCTGCATTTCTGTTAGCTTGATTGTCCAGCGACACAAGAATATAATTCATAGAATCACATAGATAATCTATATCAAACATCCATCTATATCCTACTCCCTTTACATTAGGCTTTTCCTCAATAAAATTAACATTCAGAGTTACTTCTACTGTCTTGGTCACTAAATTATATACCCTATAGGCCTTACTATTTATGGAATAACCAACCAAAAAACCTTCATCCGATTTGCCATCAAATTTTCCAAGTACACTAAGGGTATCTAGAATGGTAACATGGCACCCAAACGGTTTTATGCAGCTAATAACAGGCTTATGGCCAAAAAGAAGCTCATAAGGAGTCTTGCACACCCTTACCCTATTGAATATATATGAGGCACAGCTGACTGCTTCAGCCCAAAAAGTAGTAGGTGAGAGTGAGTTAGCTAAATAGTTTCTAGCTGCCTCAATAAGGGTCCTGTTCA
The DNA here is from genome assembly GCA_910596185.1 of Chrysanthemum makinoi. Lineage (NCBI taxonomy): Eukaryota > Viridiplantae > Streptophyta > Magnoliopsida > Asterales > Asteraceae > Chrysanthemum > Chrysanthemum makinoi. The sequence goes on along the minus strand of OU343219.1, from coordinate 249,718,749 downwards.
TTTTTTCAACAACTCCATTCTGCTGTGGAGTCCTTGCACTACTGTATTCCTATTTAATTCCCTTGTCACCATAGAATTCAATCATACTTCTATTTTTAAATTCAGTACCATTATCGGATCTGATTATCTTAACTTTATGGTCGAGCTGGTTTTCTACTTGCCTGATAAAGGACTGAAGGATGCCAGTAGTTTCATCCTTGGAAGATAAAAAGAAAGCCCAACAAAACCTGGTACAATCATCAGTAATGACAAGACAATATGATGCATGATTGATACTTTTTACTGAAGGTTGGTCCAAAAAGGTCTATATGCAAGGTATGCAAAGGGGCAGTAATGACCCTTTCTAATTTGGCCTTGCAAGATGCTCTGTGTTGTTTTCCCTTATGACAAGCAACACAAGAGTGGTCATTTTTAAAAACCTTGGAAGGTAGACCTTTAACAAGGTTTCCCTTCACAAGTTTGTTTAGATTCTTAAAATTTATATGACCCAACCTTCTATGCCATAATTTAGATTCATCAATAGTGGCCTTTGCACTCAAACATGCAAAACCTTTAGTAGATTCAGGTGTCTTCATATCAAAACTGTACATATTATGTTTCCTTGGGACTCTAAGAAGGATCTGACTCTCATCAGGAATCTTAAAGTCTGAAGTTAACACAAAACATTCAGTTTCAGTAAAAAGAACCTTATGTTGCTTATCACAAATTTGTGAGATTGAAAATAGATTAAAATGGCTTAGTTCTTTTACAAAGGATACACTATCGAATTCTAAATTCCAAACCTGGATTCTACCTTTCCCTGTGATGTAGTCTTTGCTACCTCCAAAAGTAACAGAACCACCTTTGATATCTTCAAAGTCATTCAAGTAGTCCTTGTTACCAGTCATATGCCCAGAACATCCATTGTCAAAGATTCCTCTATCTCCCATGTTTATATAAGGATGTTCCTGCACAGAAAAGAGAAATTAGTTTCTCTCGGGGACCCATGCCTGTAGAAGCTTGGGTCTGAATTTTGGACCTTTAGATTTGATAATATTAACAGAAACTGGTCCACTATTACTCTTGTAGTTTGGTTTGGTCTGTCTCCAAGTGTAATCTGCTGAGGGCTTAATAGCAGTCCCCCAATTACCCCTTGTAGCATAAGATTGAAACATTTGAGCTGCATTTTGAGTCATGGATCTCCTCATAGGTGAGTGTAAACCATAATGAAGTCTTTGATTAAACTGGTTCACCTGTGGTTGTCTAAATTTGGGACTGGGTGAAGGACTGGTAGGTTTTGATTTAACATTCATATACCCAGAATTAAATTTAGCTTGGCCAGACTTAACATAACCAGTATTAACTCTAAACATATTACAAGTATTAATGTTTTTCCAACCAGAATTAATTTGAACACCAGCACCCACCCTTGGCCTAACAGAATTAAAATAAGTACTACCAGTATTAACAGGTACTGGTCTTGTGACTAAATGATTTGCATGGTTAATGTAGGATATTGGATTTCACATACACATCAAACCATAACACAAAGTAGGCGTATAAGTGGAATTCTAGAGAGAGAAAGTTAGAGGTTTAGGGAACTTTAGTGAGAGAAAGAAAATTCTTATTATGAGCTCCAACTCTCTACCTTGGAAGGTAGAGAGTATTTATAGTCTTACAATAAAACGCCACACAACGGGCTGTGGATCAGGCATACAGTGGGTAAAGACCCGTCCGTCCTCCACGGTGTTACTAAACTAAATACTACTTAACATAGAAGTACTATGACTACGAGCTTTCTAACGATTACATATACTTGAGGTGACCGACTCTTTAATACCTGGAATTTCTAATTCCTAACAATCTCCCCCTAAGGGAGGTCACCTCAAACATATACTAAAATGACATTGAATACAATCGGATATTACATTAACAATTGATCTTGCATTCTTGATGTAGTACTTTGCTCGAAGCTCGTAGTCATTGATTCCACTCATTGCATGTTTGGTTAATCCAAGTGGAGGTCTTTTACTGATCCACGTGATAATAATGTTGAGCCCGCTTTTGAGATCATCAGCTAATAGAAAATCTCTGATACATCCATTGTGGTGTTGGTATTATGTGATGTTGTGACTTTCGGACCGACATGCTCACATTCTGGATCATGATATCTTCTCATCCGAGTAGCGGAAGCTTTCGTTGATTCATGATATTGGCAGCAGCGTAGCAGAAGCATGGAGTTAGAATATCCGAGTCATTGATGCACCAATCATGATTTCTTTCGATATGAATGTGTTGTGTGAGCATGCGACTATGGATTGACCGCTCCATTCCGATCGGCGCAAACGTCGGGTGTACCTGCATAAGACAGTTAGCAATAAAGCGCACGAAAGTGTCTTTGATCACTTTCGATGAATTGAGGTACACGGCCCACGGTTCCTCGTTGATCAGTACAAGTACTGCCTGTGATCAGGTATAATTCCTAAGAATTTCCTTGACAGGGTTTCGCAGCTGCTCTAGCTGTTCTCAAACCGAACGTCTCAAAGAAGACAACACAGAGTGAGTGAACCAATTAATTTAAGTCCACGATTGATGAAAAGAGATTTGAAAAACAATCGTGTATTGCTCAATAGAAATTGTTTTTGCAATATAACGAAGGTTTTAATGAAAATCAATTATCAATCATAAAACACCTTTTGATTTGAAAAATTAGTACACGGTCGACGTGCTAATGAAAAGATTTTTAAAGCACAAAGACCGGTTTTTCAAAGGTATCCGTCAATCCATAACCTGAACCAGGATTGATTCAAAGGATTGAATCGCCCCATTGTTTCTGTTCAGTTGTCACATGGTTGATCTGTATAATAGATCTCACATGCCACCTACCAGGAGCTTGTTAGATGTTGGCTCCAGAAGGCTTTCCATCTTCACAGTGAACATGTAAACACATCACTCAGATGTTCTGGAAATACCACAAGGATAATGCGTAGGACTCAGGATATAATTTCTCTTTCCACATTGTGTGAAACAGAGAGTCTTCATTGAAATTGTCCTAATGAGATTTATTGATGATCTCGTGGCTCTAGACTCAATTTGTGCATTTTTGGTTCCTATATCGGAGACTAGGGAGAGGGTCTCCTTCTTCAATATCAACAATCTCTAAGAGAAAGTCCATAGATAATGTAGGTTCCCCGTGTGAATGAAACAAGCCCTTTTAAGAGGAACTTGAGTAGCTTGGGAAGTTTAGTGCAGTGCGTCACTGGGTCCATGACGTCTTGTCTTCAATACCGGAGTTACCTAAGTAACCACCAGTAGCATATTTATTGAACCCGGTTTTACGCCCTAAGGTTGAATTATTGGAGGGCTATTTTTTTCACCCCTTTTCACATTCAATTCTTTTTCATTCTTCAACCCCTTCATTGCTTACCGAGACTTCATAACTAGAACCTTGTTGGGTTTATTCCAGTACTAGCTCTGTCTCAGTCCGCACTCTTCCCATATTCTCATTTTTTTCCTTTTTCCAATATACCTAAGGACTCTACACTATCTAGTGGATTGTCCTTGGGTAGATCCCTCCGGTTCTGGTGGGATCGTGGGAACGAATACCTAACCTTACCATCCTTATATCACCATACATAAAGTAAAGTTGGTCGGTCTATTTGGTATTGTTCATCTGCCATAGGAACCAATTGAAAACCATTTGAAAATCAATCCGGATACTTGTGATATATTATCAAAGCATTTTGTACGTGAATTGTTTTTGATATTTTTAGAAGAAGAACTCCCCTCAACATGTGAATCAAGTATTTGAAATAGTTTTCCACACGGAGGCAAGAGAAAGAATTAACTTCTTTGATTACCAATTTCTAAAAAATATCAACATCACTTCCCTAATCGAATCAAGTAGATAAAGCATTTTGGGGAAGGATGAGGTTTTCATGATTTTGCTCCCCCTCAATATGTGCCTTGAGATTTGGAAAGAGTTTTGCACATACTAGAGGGAACCTGCACATTGAGATAAGTGATCACGTTTCAAATCATAGGTTTAAGATAGATGCTCCTCCTCAACATGTGCATGGAAAATTTGAAATCGCTTGTCACATGTGGGAAGGAGAGCTTGTACATCCTTATAAAACCATTTGCCGAATTATCAGTTTAAATCCAATTTAAATCACACATTCTCCCCCTATCACAATTATCAAATCATTTGAGATTTGTGATCTCTTATAGATTTAAATTGATTTTGAAAGCTTTTGAGGAGAATTGTGACTTGAATATGAAAGCGTTTTAAGCGATAAGGATCGATTTTGAGATTTTAAACTCCATTGGTTAAACATGCATTATTATCTTTTGAAAACAATTGAATGCCAAATAACTTTTTAATTTCATTGAAATCATTCTCCCCCTCAATCAATGACATAGGTTGTTGATTGAGAGATAGATATTTTGACAACTAAATCCAGATGATTATCAAAAATAGAGTCCGAGTTATTTTTTCATAGCAGTTAGTTTTCAGAGATAAATGTTTTAGAATCGAGCATGGAATTTTGAAAATATGATACAGTATTGGCTCTGTTCTTTCTTTGACAAGCGGGTTACTTGCTGACATGACAATAAACCATTTTTTTTTTCTCTTTCTCCCAATTTTTTTTTTTAATAAGAATTCGAGCAACATCTAAAGTCCCGTGTCATTCTTTGAATGACAGCACAAAAACCATAGATATTATCGAATCGAGAAAAACATGACAAATTGACAATATTTTTTGAAGATTTTTCGAATTTTTCAGATTTTTATGGATTTTGAAAGTTTTATAATTTTGTATTTTGTTTTTGAATAAATATTTACAAGAGATAGATGAGCATAGACCTTTACTCCTCGTCTTCTTCACGAAGGCGTTTGAGTGTTTCTGGTTGAAGGCTTTTCAAGCCTAGTCGTGGAAGTATGAACTCAAAGCGTTCTCTTGGAAGAGCTTTGGTGAAGATGTCTGCTAACTGATATTGAGACCTCACAAAATAGAGTTCCACCACACCCTTTTCCACTTGTTCCCTGATGAAATGATGACGAATGTCGATATGCTTAGCTCTTGAGTGTTGAGCGTTATTGCATGAAAGAGCAATAGCACTTTTATTATCACAGTACAGAGGATTTTGTTAAATACAAAGCCATAGTCAGTTAATTGAGATCTCATCCACAGGATTTGAGCACAACAAGATGACATGGCTATGTATTCTGCCTCTGTAGAGGAAATAGAAGTACTCATTTGCTTCTTTGAAGACCAGCTTAAAAGCTTATCACCCAAAAAGAGCACCTCCGGGACGTGCCGGCGAGTATCTTGACATCCTTCATGATCAGCATCTGCATAGGCTGTTAGTGACATACCGGTGTCCTTCGGTACCAAAGTCCCATATTGATGGTTCCTTGGAGATACCAAAGACCCGTTTAACCGCTTCAAGGTGCTTTTAGTAGGCTTAGCCTGGTATCTAGCACACATGCATACAGCGAACAAGATGTCGGTCTACTAGCGTGAGGTACATCAGGGATCCAATCATACTACGATATTTCGTTTAGTCAATCATGATCCCTGAGTGGTCCTCATCTAGTTTGGTTCGATCAATCATGGGAGTGTCAACAGGTCACTTGAATCAAATCCAAATTTCTTTAAGATCTCAGTAGCATATTTAGATTGATTTATGAAAATGCCTCCGGGACTTTGTGAAATTTGTAGTCCCAAGAAAAATGACATTTGTCCCATCATTGACATTTGAAATTTTGAACTCATTTCATTTGAAAAACGGTCACACTCATTGGGGTCGGTCGAGGCAAAAATGATATCATCAACATAAATTTGAACATGAATTAAATGTTTGCCGACTTTCGGTGAACAATGTTGGATCAATGCTCCTTTCTTTGAATCCGGTAGATAGAAGAAACTTTGATAGCGTATCATACCATGCCCTTGGAGCTTGCTTTAAACAATAAAGAGCCTTCTTCAAAGCGATAAGCGTGGGTAGGATGTTCGGATTCACAAAACCTTCGGGTTGGTGACATAGACGACTTCTTTAAGATCTCCGTTCAAGAATGCCGTCTTCACGTCCATTTGATAGACTACCATGTTCTTACTTGCAGCATTAGCCAAAAGATTCTAATTGCCTCGATTCGAGCAACAGGAGCAAAAGATTCTTCAAAGTCTATACCCTTCTCTTGACGGTATCCTTTAGCAACTAATCGAGCCTTGTTCTTCAACACATCACCATGCTCATCAAGTTTCACTTTGAAGATCCATTTTAGAGCAATAATCATAGCACAATCTGGAGCAGGTACTAATTCCCATACATCAAGTCGATCAAACTCATGAATTTCTTCTTGCATGGCATTGAACCAGCTATCTTCATTCATGGCGGTTTTGACATCTTTTGGTTCGATCTTAGAGAGTACGGAGTTGAAGAAGCACCACAAGGCATCGGTTGCAAGTTGTTTCCGTGTTGATACTGGGCGAGAAGGATTTCCAATGATGTTGTCTAATGGATGATCGTGAGTCCATTTTACGAGGTGTTCATGTGGTAGTTGTTGAGGGACTGAAGTAGCAGAGTCGATGTCTCCTCGAAGAAGATGGTTCGATGAAGATTCGGAGCAAATATGTTTTCAAACGGAGCATCTTCAGGAGTAGCAAAGGGATTAACTTCATCATTGATGCTAGAAACAGTTCCATGATGTACATTTAAAGAATGATGATTTGTTGATGAGGCGAAGGATCAGCAGCGCTTCTTGACTTAATGATATTGAGGCTGAGGGATTGACTTCATTCACAGGAATATGAGCGACCTCTGTTGTAGGAATCGACACCTCATTAGTACTTGGATCATAAAGTTCATCAAACATAGGATCAAACAATTTCTTTAAATCATCTTCAGATGGAGGTACATATGGAGTTTCTTGAGAAAAGTTTGGAACAAGGGATGAACCAATGGGACTGTTTTGAAGTGCGGGTCCGGAACTGGATTGTCTAGGAGCCATTTGACCGGTCGGCTCATCAAGCGTAAGCGTGAATTGTTTCCATGATATTTCGGGTTCTTTTGTTGTAGATTCGGTATCCCTTTTTGTTTGGTGCATACCCTACAAATATTCCAATGTCTGCTTTAGCTCTAAGTTTGCCTAAGTCTTGACCCTCATTAGTTGGATAACACAATGCACCAAACACACGAAGGAAAGAGAGATTAGGTTTTCAGTTGTGGACAAGTTCATATGGAGTTTTTCCATGAACAATCGGGAACGATTTTGTGTGTAGCATGCAAGTAGCAATAGCTTCTCCCAGAGAAACATTGGAACCTTTGAGTAAATCAGCATTGTTCTAGCGGCTTCTACAAGAGTTCGATTTCGTCTTTCAACTACACCGTTCTGTTGAGGAGTTCGTGGAACACTTCTTTGATGGCTGATTCCAATGCTTTCATAAAATTCACTAAGTTGTTTGTTAACATACTCAGTTCCATTGTCCTGTCGGATAATTCAACGGTTTTGTTAAGTCGAACTGCGGTGTTTGATGAGTTTGATGATGATATCAGGAGTTTCATCCTTTGTCCTTAAGAACTTGACCCCGGTGAATCTAGAGTAATCATCAACCACAACTAACACATATTTCTTCCCAAAGATATTTTGCACTCTCATTGGTCCACATAAATCCATATGAATTGTATGAAGAACTTCTGTGACAGAGTTAGTAGGTTTGGGTTTATGGGCATACTTCTTGCTTTTTCCCAATTGACATGCTGAACAAAGATGATCCTTTTCATACTTTAGTCGAGGTAAACCTACAACTAAATCCTTTCTGGAGAGATCATTGATGGTGCCGAAGTTCAAGTGATTGAGACGACGATGCCATAACCATGACTTTGTTTTCGAAGCCTTTGACAACAAGCATATTGGAGAAGACTTCATCATATCATCGATAGAGATGGTGTAAAGATTTGAACCACGAGTTCCTCTTAAAAGTTCCTTACCATCAAGTTCTCTAACAAAACAAGTATGTTTTCTGAAGGCTACTTCTAGATCAGAATCACAGAATTGACCAACAGAGAACAGATTATGACCAAGACCTTCCACATAGTATACTCTAGAGATAACACTATCACCAACAACATAATCACCATAACCTATAATTGCACCGAAATGATCATTACCGAATCTAACTGTCCCGATGAATTTGCTCACGAAGTTCATGAGACGCGACCGGTCTCCAGTCATATGCTTGGAACAACCCGAGTCCAGGTACCACAGAACGATTTGAACGATCTGCAGTTGAACACAGACAAGAATGGATAGCTGGATAATTGGGATCCCCATGCAAGAATGGGTTCCATTTGGTTAGTAACGATGGTGAAACACCCATATCAAAAATAAACGTCCATATCGAAGTAGAAGCAATGGAATCATTGGGAATAGATGCAATGCCGGTATGCGTATTTGACCTATTCAAAGTATGTTCACTTCTTAAGGGAATAGTTCTACCGGTAGGCATCCATTTTCTAGTGGGCATAATCTTAGCAGTTTGAGAGCAAAACTGATTATTCTTATGGCCAAAAGGTATCCAATAATAACCTATCTTTATAAAAGTTCTTCCTGTGGGTTTCCACTTTTTTCTAACAATCTTTCGTTTTTGCCTTTCTACCTTCTTTGCACGATTATTAGCGTAAACAATTTTAACTGGGCATTTGACAACATTAGACAAAGCATTCACACCACATTCATGATTAGCAACGAAATTCAAGCAGACATCATTACAAGGTTTGCAAATAGTATCGAATTGAATTAATTACAAGACGCCTAAGGCTAATACTAGAATCAACACGATTCGTTTTATTCAACTCAAGCGTAAAGATCCTAGGTTGGTCTTCTACTCTCTTCCAATGCACATTTTAGCTTGCGAGGTCCTATCATTCCTTGTATTGTCTTGAGACTTTGACATGCTCGCTTTAATGTCATTGATTACTCTGTAGAGGGAATTATGGGAACATTAGTTGGTTGATCTACTTTTTGCATTCTGAACTAGACGTGCAAGGATCTGTATTACTAGACGACACATTGATGTATACTTTCTTAAAACTGGGCCTAGAATGGTTTGAAGGCTCGGCACTAGGCATAGAACAAGGCATCACAGCTTTGCCTTTTGCACCTAAGGTTAAGGATTTGGGACATGTTGCAATTACACATTCTAGCAGCTCTTGAGATCGTTTGGCCTGGAGGCAAGCAAACCTAATTTCACTATCAAGAGGTTTGTTAATGAAATCCTCTTCGACAATCTCACGGAGACATTCTAGACTATCCTTAAGGTGAGCACAGTAGTCATGAATAGCATGTTCATTATTCCTAAGATGAGGAGGAATATATTTAACTGTCACAGTGTATTTGCAATCTAAGGGTGACTTTGAGACAACATTCTTATTGAAAACAAGTGGTAGTTTCCCATTTCCCTGACTTCTCAGATTCTCAATTTCCTTTTGTAAAGACGTTATTTTTTCGTTGTTTTGGTCACGGGTGACTTTTATTGAATCATATAACTCTTTAAAATGTCGTTTAACTTTTTCATTTTCTTCTAGAAAACTCTCGTTTTCCTTTTGTAAGGCATTAACTAAGTTTTGAAGATGAAAAGTTTGAGAATTCTGAGAATCTAAAGGAGGAGGCATTTGGGAGCCTGTCATATTGTTCTTTTGACCCTTTAATTGAGAGATTTGGGCTTTAAACTTTTTGATCGTGTTGCAATGAGCTTGAATCAGTTCATCACGTTTGTTAATTTGAAAAACTGCATCAAACTCTGGAGCATCCGAGGATGTCTTGATATTTGAAGTTTTGACATTTTCTTTAAGATGTTGATATTTTAGTTGTAAATTAAAATGCTCAGCCTCTAGTTTAGAAAATGTTTAACCAAATTGTCGTGATCATCCAGTTCAATTTTCTCAGTTAATTTAGAATTAGTTTTTCAAGCTCAATGACACGATCATGGGAGACTTTCAGGGCAACAGATAGTTCATGAAATTGAGAAGCATTAATAGAACAAGTTGTAGCGATGAAAAACACATCTTGAGCAATACATTCAGAAATCATATTCTCATTCAGTGTATGCAAGTTCTTCCTTTCAATCTCATTATATTTTAATGCTCGCTCATAGTCACTAACCTCAACTATCATAGCATCAAATTCCTTTTCCATTTCTTTAATGTCCGAATTCATTCCCTTTTTAAGACTCTCAAAGTGATCTTTTAGTTGTTTAAAGAAAGGCATGACTTCAATTAAATAACATTCTTTAGTTTGCTCAAAACCTCTTTCTCCTTCAGTTATACCAATGGGTGTGATCCTTTTCTTGCAAGTTTTCTCAAAATCAACAAATAGTTGAAAGATAACATATTGAGTGATTAAGGTCTTGCTTTTAGTGGCAATTGTTCTAGGAACTAGATGCATTGTTGTATTTGGAGGATACACAGTCGCTCTAGGCATTTTCCTAAAGGGGGTTGGTTTCAACAATATTTTCAGCTTTCTGCTTATCTAAATCCATTTTCCCGAACACTTGTTCGGGAGTTAACAATGTCTGAGGCTTAAACTTGTTTAAGGCAATCCAATTCTCCTTTTATAATCATGGGGTGTGATGATTACTTTCTTTTCTTTACATTTGGATCACTAGTTTCTTGTTTAACTTTTCCTAGTGATTTCATCGATTTCTTATCTTCCTCTGTGCACTCAGTACAACTAGGTTTCGTCTAGGTTTAAGGATTTCCTTGCCATCATAAAGAACCTTATGAGCATTTCTAGCCTTTTTAATGACCTCTGGATTTGGTTCCTCAATAAGGGGAATGCTATGCTTATCGCTTAGGACTCTATGCTTAGTGATCATGTGAGCAGTCTGAATGGTGTTTCCTTGTGCGTACAACTTATTTTCAAGCTTGTTTTTCAAGGTTTTTAGATTAGAAAAATCATTCAAAAGTTTTGATTCCTTAGCACTAAATTCTTGCTTAAGCATTTTAACATTTTCTTGAAGTTCTTGTTTTTGCTTAGCAGTTTTTGAAAGTTTTTCTTGCAAGGAGTTTAACTCTTGTTTTAATACTTCTTCTCTAAACCTACTTTTTCTAATAGTTATATGCATTTGGTCATCCATTTCCGCTCACGGTGGTCAACTCAAATTTTGCACGTTGTTCATAAATAGCAACACGTTCTTTATAGGCATTCAGTTCAGAGATAACAGCATCATCAGGGGCACATGCAGTGTATTCATCAAAAACATAGTCATTGTTGAATGCAGAAGATGCATCACTTGATACAATTTCACTTTCACTTTGTTTCACATATTGATCATATGGGACAACATTGATATTACCCATGTTTTCAATATTTGATTCAATAGTTTCAGTTGATTGTACTTTGTCATGCATCTTTTGTACATCAACATCATCGTATAGTTTTAATACCTCTGAGATGAGTTTGTCTTTGGATGGGCCAGCTTGTGGTGAAGAAGAGACCTTGGGAGAAACCATTGGAGAAATGCTAGCCATAAAAATTGTGTGTGCAGTAGGTCCATCATCCACATCAGAGTCGTATGCATCACAATCAGCGACTTGAAAGGAATTTTGATGATTGTGACCTATCTCCTGAATTGGTACGCTCATCCACATGCATCATAGGTCTTGGCATTGCCCTCAGCAAGAAACAATAACTCCTCTTCATCAACGCAGCACCATTATCCTGAGCTTGTACAAGCACATCTTATCTCTGAAGTAAGTCGGCATTCGTGGGCGTTTTGGAGATGTCTAGTTCCTTGCAATGTGTCCCTCACCACCACAGTTATAGCATTTGATCGGCTTAGTTTGACCTTGATTTCCATTTCTTCCTCGATTCTGATTACCAACATAACCTCTACCGGCTCCTCCTCTTCCTTGATCATACTGTCTTTCCTGAACTGGTTGCACAACAATTTTCCCATCTCTGGCAGTAGCTTGATTGTGTGGGTTAGAAGCGTTCGAGGTTGTTGTTGGTTTGTGGGAGAGAATTCATGTTTTGACTAATCAGGAGAGCCAGTTGATTAATGAAGTTACCCACGTGTGCATCAGCATCAGTTTGTTTGAACTTTGGATTGGGAATGAGTTTGTGAGTTCCATCACCCATGGGTATAACTTGTGAAGCTTTAGTGGTAATCCCAATGTTTGAGTAGAAGGCGGTTGAATCATTTGATGAGCTTGTCTCTCCCGGATTTGTTTTGAATTGTTCAAGAATCCTCTTTTCAAACATGGCATGTCTCTCATTCTGAAGAAGGAAGGCATAGAGTTGCTCATAGTTAGTATTCTTCAATCCTTTAGTAAGCTTCACAGAAGTAACAAATTTGTGCCATTCGGGATTCATGTTGTTTACAAATTTTGAGTTCATCTGAATGTTAGGCATAGTCATTCCGATGTTCCTCATGTCATTCACCAACTTATGAAATCTCACATAGTACTCATAGACACTTTCATCTGGTTTCATCTTGAAGTGCTCAAATACATCATACAGCTGTGATTCTCGATCTTCAACAGTTAGCTCGAGAACCGAGAAAGAAGTATCTTGACATTATCCCATACAGCTTTTGCCTCGGTGTTGTGATTGATAAGCTTGTATATGTCCTTTGGTAGACCTTGCAGTATAATGTTGGAAGCTCGGATATCTGCATCGAATCTCTTTTTCTCCTTATCGTCAAGCTCATCATACATCTTTGGTCTGTCCATTCCGTAAGTCAAAGTTCCATCTTGGCATTATCAAGTATATCTCTAGTAGTTTCAACTCGGTAAGGTCCTTCATCAATGGATTTGAGAATGTTAACCCCATTTTCTTTTCCAAGACAGTACAATCTGATTCGTTGAGCCCAAGAGTCATAGTCGGTTCTGTCAAGCATGGGTGGACGAGTGTCGAACCACTGCTTGAACATCCTCGACAACAGTGGAGATGATTGTAGAAGCGTTGGTAGACATGATGACAAGTTAAACGGGATTTTATAACTCTATGATTAAACCGGAAATAGATTCTTTCACGGGATTTTACTGAATCAAGAGAAAACCGTATTTAAAGGAAATCACTCAAGTCGCTAGGAAAATTTGAACCAAGTCGCTAAGTGCCAAGTTGCTATAGTCCCAAGTCGCTATATAACAACTCGCTACAATCCAAGTCGCTAGCAAAATTTTGACACAATTAAACTTATCACCAAGTCGCGATTTGTCAAGTCGCTAAATAGCAACTCGCTAGGTACCAATTCGCTAACACCAAGTCGCTAACAAAATAAAGTACAAGTCGCTAACTTACACCAAGTCGCTACGTGTAGTGGAGAATCCACTACTTGTACTTTTTGTCGGCTTGTCTCACTAGGCAAGTCGCTAACCCAACTCGCTAAGACTTTCAACTACAACTCGCTACCAAACTGTAAAGCAAGTCGCTACCAAGAAAACTTTTCCGTGGCTCAAGTCGCTAGCATGAAAAACACATAAACACCACTTTTCAATCCAAAAACAACCCAACCACTATGATTCAAACCTTCTAAATCAAAACATAACCCATTACCAGTGTTTATAGCCATTTTCTTTCTTAACTCAGCCTCCATAGCCATTATTTTCACATGATAGTCACAATCTCTTATCAAATGACTTAGACTTCCACACACAAAACAATTCTTCTTTGTGAAAGAGTACCCATTCCCAAATTCTCTTTGCTTTAACCCATTCCAGTTCTTTCTATCAACTTTAGGTGTCTCAGGTTTGACCTGTTGCCTAGGGGTTTGGAAAAAACTAGGTTTGACAATTTCAAGTTTAGAAAAAAAAGTTTTGACAGACTTAGCTTAGTTTGGCACATAAGTCTCACTATTTAAAACTGGTTTAGAAATCCTTATGGGTTCAGACTTAAGTTCTAGAGAACATCCAGAGATACTTCCAGTGGGTCCTTCACTTTCATTAGATTGACAGGAAGAATACTCACTGGTCTTACCTTGTAAGACACTGGTTCCAGAACTTTTCTCACAGAATCCTTTACTATCATTAGATTGACAGTTAGTAAATTCAATGGAATTGTCTTGAGAAGCAAGTGTCTCAGGGTTTTTCCATTTGCTATAATCAAATAAGGACTCATCATATTCTTTTTCAGATTTAGGAGTATAATCATCATTAATTGGTGGTGGAACTCCCTTGTAGTTGTTAGTTTTAGCAAATCTATGATATATAGGTTTACCTTCAAAGTCACTTTTTGAATTAACAAAAACATTTTCCATCACTTCTTCCGCATATCCTAAAACCTCTTTATCTGATTTTATCCCATACCCTAAACCAATTTTACTTGTTGAGCTCATTCCTGAATTTATTAGCCTCCACAGATTTTTAGCACTATTTTGCCATGAGTCAACTATCCTTTGCAACTCTTCTTTATCTTTAATTGCCTTCATTCCAATTCTTCTATATTTTCTAAGCTTCTTATCTTTTTCAAATATTTCATTACCTTGGAAAGTAAGCTTTTCATTTAGAGATGCATTTTATTTTTGAAGAGTATTTACTTGTTTTTCTAATATTTTAACAGCATTTTCATAAGCAAGTAATTTAACTTATTGATCACCTAATTGACCCATCTGTTCATCACAAAGAGATTGCAGTTTATTTTATGAATTAGTTCAAATTTTTGAGCATAAAGATACCTCACTGCTGGAGCTTATGGCCATGAGAGCATGATTGACCTATGTCCCCTCATCAGTATGATTTCTCCAGTTAATCACACCAGCTTCCAAAGTCAGCAACCCCATCTGACTCTTATCATCCTTCTCAGCATGCCTGGGATAGAAGGAATCCCTCTTCTTTTCTTCATTTTCCTTCTTTACTGTACATTCCTTAGCAAAGTGACCTCTTTCTTGACACATGTAGCACTTAAGCTTTGACTTGTCAAACCCTACATGTCTCTTTCCATCAAAAACAACTTGCCTACCAGTCTTCTTAAAGAATTTCTTCATCCTCAAGGCAAACATGGCACACTACCAGTTTATATCCATTTCCTCCTTCTCCTCATCTTCAATCTGATCCAAGTCTTCATTTAGGATGTCTTCAGATTGACTAGAAAACAGTGAGTTGATGATCTTATCAGCAAAACCAGCAACACCATCCTTTTCTTTCACACCAGCAGAAATAGTGTAGCTACCAGAACTAAAACCGCTACCAGACTTAACTTTATTTTTACTGCTTTTGCTTTGAGAGACAAAAGCAACGTTGTTGTCACTTGAAGAAGCCTTTGAACTTCCTTGGATGTCTTGTTCATAAACCCTAAGGTTATTGTACAAGTCATCTATTGACCGAGTGTCAATATCTTCTTTAGTTCTCATGATCATTGCCAAATTTGACCATTCTTTGGGCAAAGATATGAGAAACTTCATGTTTGCATATTCATTAGACACTTCAGACCTATGTGCTTCCAACTGTGATAGTAGTTGTTGGAATCTGTCATATCCTTTCTGCATGCCTTCATAACTTCTTATGGTAAAGGCTTCAAATTGCTGTTTATAAACAGCTTTCTGCATTTTCTTAGAGTTAGCATTCCCTCCAAATCTGGTTCTAATAGCCTCCCATATCTCCTTGGCATCATCCATATTGTGAAATCTTCTGAGTTGTTCCTTTGGAATGGCCATCAATAAGAGAGTTCTTGCCTTTCTCTCTTTCTCTACAGCAAGTGCCTCTGCAGCAGTGATTGATGGAAGCACCCTAACCACACCATCTTTACCTTTGGAAATTCTCTTCTTTGAATTCCCATTCTGGATCACTTTCCAGACTTCATTGTCCACATACTCCAGATAGTGTTCCATTTCCATGGCCCAGATGTCGTACTCTTCCTTTTTCAGAATAGAAAGTTTAAGGTTGGAAATAGTGGTTGTGGCAAGGATCTTTTGTTGTTGTTTTTGTTTCTTAGATCCTGCTTCTGATGCTTCAGAATCATGGTTAGAAGCCTCTTCATCACTAAGGTGATTTGAGAAGTTTTCAGGGTTAGACATTCTTTAGGATTTTTGAGTGAGATGAGATGAGTGTTTTGGTGAGATGTGTTTCTTCAAATACAGAGTCCTTCAATAGGCTCTGATACCACTTGTAGGTCCAAAAATGTTATGGATCTAAGCAGCCTTGTAAGACAATAATTACCTTGGATAAATCCAAACTAATTATATAAAGAACTCTTTTAAGAATAAGTACTTGATGCTAATGCGGAAAATTAACAACAAGCAAGAAGAACACACAGCAATAAACTAACTTCGTATTTTCTATTAATTACTTTTCTAAAGGTTAAGGCTTACAACTCGTACTTTAACCTAATACCTTAGGAATCCTTTTATACACCAAGGAAACCCTAATCAACTATTAAACTTGTAAAAGGGTAAAGATATCTCTTCCTAAGAGTATCTCTTCCTAATATAACTCTAACACACTATTATGTTTCTCTCATAAACAGACTTAACCGTCGACTATTTGTTCTGCCAGACTTAACTATGTTAATACTAGCAGACTTAACTATTACCAGACTTAATTCTGGCTTACTAGACTTAACTACTAACATTACCAGAATTAACACTAAACAGACTTAAATCTGTTTTACAAAATATAATTCCCTACACCCTTGGAGTTGGGACGCCGTCAGGATTCAGATTTAGCCTTGTTTTCTTGACTTTGTCATTTTCTTCATGTTTTCGCTCCTTTTCGTCCAAAAATGTTTCATTCCAGCAATTTGCTTCCAAAAGACATAAAGTGTGAAAGGAACATATTTAAGCAGTAACGAATATAAAATGTAACTATTTAGGGCTTAAATGACCCCATAAAAATGTATGTTTTAAATCCTTATCAGTAAACATTTATAATGGGAGTAAAATAAAAATAACAAAACAAATAGATTAAGTCCATATAATAACAAACATGTGGTTAATTACTTCCCGACCATCCCGTGAAAAAGACATAAATAATAGACTAACTCACGCTTTAACATGGAAACTCACGCTTTAGTAGGTAGACACGAATTGACTCAATGATGTCTTAATCATCATCCTCAAAACAAACCTTAGTTGGTGTTCCCATAACGGCCAACTCCCTTGCAATCCATATATATAGTACAACAAATAGTGGCGATATCTCGACTAATACAAAAATAATAAAAATTTGCTTAATTTACGACCATCTACTAATAAGATACAACAAAACTTTGCATCGTTGGTTTATATCACTTACCAGCGAGTAATCGATTAGCTCGAAATATAAAATCGACGAACCGATTATCTCACAATCTTTTTCTCTCTCTTTTTTTCCTTCTTTTTTTATTTTTTTTTATTATTTTTTTAAACAAATCAACATCTAATGGTGTAAAATTTTACCACTTCACTATCATAATAAATCTGGATGATTTTTCCATATACTTTAAAACTTAAGATATAAAATTAATAGTAAAAGTAGTAAACACACCAAAAATAATAATTACTTTCACATTCCCATTGCGATGTGCAATTCCCGACAACATACACACGAACACATGAAACACACACTTTACAAAAGAAACTAACCACAGACTTTAATCTAGAGTGTAGGCTAAGGTTTAAGGGTGTAACGAAAAAATATTTTTTATTGGGTGTAAAACGAAAACGGACAGCATTGCCGTATGTTCCACTTTTGTTGCCCTGGTTTATATCCTAGAGTAAGTGAAAGGAATGTCTCTGAGGGCTTTTCTAGGGATATCTTACTCTCAAAACGAGAGTAACAAATGGGTTTTATACAGGGGTTAGCTAACCAGTGTAGTTAGTTAATATCACATAACATGTAAACGACATAGGCCATTTGAGTGTAATCCTAGAAATTTACCTAGTTAGACAAATTACTCAAATTATATCAATAATACTCATTATGGTGGTAATGGTATAACAAGCCAAGTTTTAAAGTTTACTGCAAGTTATCAGCACACTCATATTTGTGAAATTTGGGTAAAACGGTGGAAACGGAATACTCAATCCTTACAATATGGAAATAAGGGTAATGTGTGTGGGTTATGCAACTTTTGATTTTACAAAAACATGCTAATTTTTTTTTTAAATTTAAGCATATATTAGGAATATTTTTTATAATTAAGGACAAATATACGTTCTAATTCCCCATCCCCCCACTTAAGATGTACAACGTCCTCGTAGTATAAATTAAAATTAATTACATGAAATATAAAGAATTAGAACGAAAACTCCCCTAAGATTTGCTCGGTATGATTCTCCATGCTGCGTATGTGAGCAAAATTTTATTTTCTTTGTGTGTGTAAGGGCCTCTGATATGGCCGTAGCGCGCACACAGAAAATACAACGTATATGTAAACCACCACTTCCTTTGCGTTCTTAGTACTTAACCTGTGTTAATATGTATGAAAATCACAGCTAGTGTTTTGCCGATAATCGATGGTTAGGAAATAAAAATAAAAATTAAAACTGGAAATCATCATGTCAGTCAATATGCCATATCCATGATCAAAGATACGCCGTATCGAGCCTGTAATAAAACAAAATAAAATATGACTCATGAACTTAATATGCCGTATCTAAAACCTGGATAAGCCATATCAAAGTAACTGAAAGAATGTTTTAAATTGTAGAAAAATAAAAGATAGATATGGCCAGTAAGAGCAATACGCCATATCCATATTATGAATACCCCGTATTGACTTACTAATCTAACAGACTCGATAACGTAATCAGAAAAAACATAAAAGATAAGCATAGGTTGCCTCCCATGAAGCGCTTGTTTTTGTTCCTGTCACGAGCCTGACTCTACCCTTATTTACTGTGTAAAAGGGTGTACGTCCCCCCACTTGGAATCAAGTGTCGATGATAACATCAATAAACACTATAAGAGTGTAAATTTGCTATTGTAAGAAGAAAAAATAAGTAAAAATGATACCTTAGTGGGTAGTGATCTCCACTCATTACCTTTACCTAATTGGTTGATGAATTAGATGGCTTGAACACCCCATATGAGAGAATAATATGCAGAGGATGCAAGAATAGCCTTACTTCTTCATCAATCTTGTCGGTAGTCATGCATCCCTCAACTTCTATACAAGATAAGAAAGGGTCTTTGGAATTTATTTTTTCGAGCCCTTCTTCTTTCCTTGTTGGCTTCAAATTATCTTGATCTTCAACCAAGGTATCATCCAAGAGCTTATCATCGAATTCATTTGGAAGCTCAACCAAAATCTGGTGGAAAATAGGTTCGCTATCTGTGTCATCATGTGGTGTGATGTCAATTTGTGTCATTGGTTCCACACGAGGTTGTGGACTTGATTCTTCCACCTGTAGACTCTTAGCTTTCATCTTCTTTGATTGCTTCTTGCTCAACTCCTCTTTCCGTACCACCTTCAATCGTCTAGGGAAAGGGATACATGAGTGATATGGTTCAACCACCAGTTTTGACATAGGTAAATCTTGCACACTGGGGGTCAAAAACCTTTTAAGTATTTCTAAGTCATCGAGATTTAAATTCCTAATTACTTCTTGAATATCCATAACAGGAAGGTCATCAATGCATTCCAAGCCATCATTGAACTCTATATCATGCTTAATTCTAGAATTTTTTTTATCTTATTTTCTTGTGGTTATGAATGGGGTGATAGTAGGGTATCCAAATTAGGTAAATCCTTATACACTTTCAAATTAAACCACTCATTATCAAAATCTTGGTCCCTATTCAAACTATTATATTTATCCAAATTCGTAATACAAATAAGCCATAAAAACGTTCATTTATATTTTACGATCTTCTAATGTTTTGTCGATAACAAACGTAAAATCATTTTAACGAAACAAATAAAAAACGTAAAAGGTTTGAGCCAATAGTTTACTAACACACTTTTACTAAACATATTAAAACTATATCAAAACATGTTTAGTAAGTAAGTTATATAAAACCAAAGACATTTTTATAAAACACTAACAAGTAATATTGTTTGTATATTATAGAAATGCATATGTATAACAACTAGTGTTTACATTTTATAGAAATGTATATGTACTTTGTATTTGTTGTAATGGGTAAAAACCAAAGTCCATAACCCATGACCCATGACCCATGATCCATTGACTAGGTACAATGAATGTTGTTGGGTAAAAACCAAAGTCCATAACCCATACCCCTGGAGCATGATCCATAACCCATGACCCATTGCATGACGTCATGCATGAAGTCATGTTAGGTATTATCCATGATCCATGACCCAAAGTCCATGATCCATGACCCAAGATCCATAACCCAATGACTAGGTACATTGCATCTTGTTGGGATCCATAATCCATTACCTATAACCCATGGTCCATAACCCATAACCTGTAACCCGGTTTGCAGCTCGGAATCCAGACTAAACTGACCCAGTAGCCGGATCCCTGGTTTTACACTAGCCGGATCCCTCTGGGGAGGGAACCATGGGACAGTAGACAAGTTTTGTCTATAAAGAGTGAGCCATTTTTCTCTTGTTCACTACCACTCTTAGATATACTTTCTCCCAGTATTCTAACATCTCTTACCACTGATCCAAAGGATCATTCTATGTAGTTTTATGTTTGTGTGATTCTCTAGGTTTCTCTTAAAGGCAAGATAACCACCTCTTAAAGACGTGCAAGCTGAAGTCATGAGTTTCTAAGCTTCGTCATCATCAAGACCACTGAAGTGCATCTTGT
Source organism: Chrysanthemum makinoi (assembly GCA_910596185.1). NCBI lineage: Eukaryota > Viridiplantae > Streptophyta > Magnoliopsida > Asterales > Asteraceae > Chrysanthemum > Chrysanthemum makinoi. The sequence continues at coordinate 249,698,062 of OU343219.1, read as the reverse complement.
TGATAGTTCTTTTCCCCCTCCATTGAAGTGTTGTGTCGAAGGCATTAGTGAAATGTGCCGAAGGGTTGTGTTGAAGGCATTAGCTAATAGTGCCAAGGGTGTACATTCGATATGGTGCATCGATGTACAAGTTAGATAGTTTGGGTTAAAGGATATTGATATCCTTCTAGTGTTGCAACAAGGAGTGTGTCTCCTTTGGGGTAGTTTTGTTGTGGTGTAGTGTTGGGTAGTTGTTCCTCCTTTGTAATGGAACTCGGTATCTAGCCTTGTACCGGATAAAGTGTAGGCGACGTAGTGATAAGTTTGGTTCTACCTCGTGGAAGAACTCGGTGTCTAGCCTTGTACCGGATAAAGAGTAGGCGACGTTGTGAAGGCTTCTCCGCCACATTAAGGAGCTTGTGTTGTGTAGTGCTTACAAACTCTCGAGTGGGGTGTTCGGGGAGTGGAGTAGGGCAAGGAAGGTATCCTTGTAGCCGAACCACTATAAATACTCATGTTGTGGTTTTGTGTTCCTTTACTCTTTATCTTTTACATTACTTACTTTTATGCACATCTATCAATATCCAACACACATACCAAATAGATTGACATAAGTCGATCTAATTATTTTAAAACAAAGTTTTAATCGGTAAAACTATTCAACCCTCTTCTAGTTTTCCACAATTGGTACCAGAGCTTCGTTACCAAGTCTCTTAGAGTATATTGTACTTTAAAAACTTGATACGATCCGTGTATGTTTGAAAACTACAAAGAAGGAAATTTTCTGAAAACAAAAGCTGGGTTTTAAGAATAGTTTTTGTTGGATATTAATTAGATGATAGTATTAATTATTCTCTTTTTTTATTTGTCACCTTGTCTTACAAAATGTACTAACTTCTCTTGTCATTGTGTTTAGCTAATCTGATAATAAGCAAACCATCTAGATTCTTTGGTAATAGGATAACTTTCCCCGAAAAGTTGTCAAAACTTATTACCAAGTAGATCTCGAAGAAACCGGAGTTTTCCATTGATAAAACTCGTCAAATATGGATACTCAAATTGCAATAGAGGCATGACTTTCATAAAGACTTATCTCTAAATAATTTTAGGAAATTATGTGTATGTTTGTATGTCACTAAATGGTAAATTATGTGTTTATATGTTTTTCTTTATCCAAGCATATTTATATGATATACGTGGCTTCATTAGAAAAACTTTGTGCTTACGTGTTATCATCCATCTAAAACTAGGTATATCAATATGTGTTGTCTAAAAACACAAATTTCTAAAAATCAAATCTTTTTAAATACAAATAAAACAAAACACAAATCTCAAAAATTTCTCATTTCCCATAAAACTCCACCGATCGTCAACTCTCACCAACACACCCCATTTTTTCAAATCTTCCACGCTCAAAAACCTCACATTCAAAACTTTATCTTCTTCATCATCTCACTTTGAGATATCCAAACTAAGAAAGATATCCATCGTCATAGTTTACATCGCCCTAGTGATCATCATCATCATCTCGCTCATCGCTCTCGTATATCCCATGATCAAATTCTCTCATGAAGACATGTACTTTGTCTTATTGATCTACATTTGTATTATCTATCTGATCCTTTGTATCGCTTTAAGCATTGAAATGAAATATAATTAATGTCGTAGTTTATCTTGTTTCTTTCTCGCATAATGTGTTGTTATATCTTTTCTTTCGCACGTTTCAAACCCCAACATGTTTTGAAATTATTAATGCATGCTTAAGAATTAACATTAGCTAAAACACATTCCACTTTATAACATAAAAGTTGATTCTACGTCAAAACTAATTTCTGTCAAAACTGCAGATCCCCGGATCCCTGAGTTTTAACTAGCTGGATCCTTTTTAAAAGGGAACTGGCAGAACCGGTGGATCTGGTGACAGACACTCATACAACATAAAACCCATTTCATAAAAACTTACCATAAAAGGAAAACCTCACTAAAATGTTAAAAAAAAAGGAGTAAGTTAAATGTCATTGTTAATAAAAATAGAATAGACAATAAAAACATTAGGAGATTATATCAATTCAACATAACTCAAAAGAATGATTAAAATACTTAGAAGTATCACCAACCATAAACATTTTCACTCTTGAAGTTTTACTATGTACTAACATACTCATGTAAAATATTCATTCCATGTCTATAGGTTTCATCATGTCTCATGAGTATGACTTCGATTATCAACTTACTTATGTGTACATTCCAAATATATCTCTTGAGCCTAACACACCTGGCAATCATGTTCGTGGGTTCAACATTCTCGAAACTCGTTACTTTCATGAAGGACGTGTTGTTGACTCACCTTTAATCTTCCAAGAAGGTATCAATACCTCATTCCGCACCATAGGATTAGAAGGTCTTCTCGGGATCAACGAGAAAATTTGTCCGCGGTTTGTTTTGGAATTATTCCGTCAAGTTGAACTCGTTCGTAACGAGGATTGCTCTCTCTCACTATGGTTTTGGATCAAAAACCAAAACTTTGTTTTGACTCTTGAGCAGTTTTCTCACATTCTCCGAATTCCAAATTATGGACAATGTGCTTTCAATGAAGATTGGTCCCTTGATTCTCTCTTTAACTATCATGAAGAAAACAATCCATATTGTTCATACATACCTTCTCTGTGGAAAACTAGAAGGGGGGTTGAATAGTTTTGCCAATTAAAACTTCCTTTTAATCTATTTAGATCGACTTATGTCAATCTATTTGGATGTGTGTGTTGGATGTTGATAAACAAGCATATAAAGGTATGTAATGAAAAGATAAGAGTAAGAAGCACAAAACCACAACGCGAGTATTTATAGTGGTTCGGCTACAAGGACACCTTCCTTGCCCTACTCCACTCCCCGAGTCACCTACTCGAGAGTTCGTAAACACTACACCAATCTCCTTATGGCGGAGAAGCCTTCACAACGTCGCCTACCATTTTTCCGGTGCTAGGATAACCACCGGGTTCTTTCACTCCAAGGTGAACCACACCTACACAACGTCGCCTACCCTTTATACGGTGTTAGGCTAACCACCGGGTTCTTTTACACCAAGGTGAACCACACCTACACAATGTCGCCTACCCTTTATTAGGTACTAGGCTAAGCACCTAGTTCCATTGCAATGGAGGAACTACTACCCAACACTACACCAACGACTAATCCCAAAGGAGATCTACTCCTTTACAACATCATCAAGGATATCAATATCCTTGGATCTAGTACTAATCTATCTTGTACATCGAAACACACCATATCGAATGTACATCTAAGGCACCTTTCACTAATTCCTTTGACTAGATCTTCAAGACACCCTTCACTATTGTCTTGTGTCTTGACTTCTAAGCACCCTTCACTAATGCTTCTAGTCTTGACTTCTAAGCACCTACCAAAAGTGCTTATGATATGGACGATAGATACCCTTCACTAATATCTTCGTCTTTGACACTTGAGACACCTTTCACTAATGTCTTCAACACTTCTTAGAAAAGAAAAACAATCATCAACAAGAAGACTTCAGTAGTCTTGATGATGAGGAAGCATGGAAACTCATGGACTTGAGCTTGCTCGACTTCAAAGGTGGTGATCTTGCCTTTAAGAGGAACCTAAAAGATCACACAAAAACAAAACTACAAACATAGATCTCTTGGATCTGAGGTTAGTGAGTTTTTAACTCAGGGAGAAAGTGTGTTAGAAAGGGGTGAGCAACAATAAAGAAATGGCTCACTATTTATAGAAGAAAAAATCTACTGTTCCCCGGATCCCACGGATCCCTTCCACAAGGGAAACGTCTAGCGTAAAGCTAGGGATCCGTGGGACGCTCCCCTTTACCCATGGGTATTTTGGTTATGGGTCATGGGTCATGGGTTGATCCATGGATCTTTAGCTAGATACAATGTATCTCTTGAGTGTAATGAACTTAGTCACTTGGGTATGGGTTGATCCATGGGTTATGGATATTATCCATGTATGATATAAGCATGATGTCATGCAATGGGTTATGGGTCAAGCTCCATGGGTCATGGGCTTTGGGTTGTACCCAACTACATTCAATGTATTTGCCCAATGGGTTATGATACTTAAGTTTCTACCCATTTATATTACCCAATATACTACATACTAGTTATGTGTATATATTACCCAAATATGTAAACACTAGTAGTTATACATATGTAATATTAAATCATAAAATCACTTATACTTGTTTTAGTGTTTTATGTGAAAATGTGAATATGTTAGAAACTATTAGTTCAAACCATTTACGTATTTTATTTGTTTCGTTAAAATGATTTTACGTTTGTTATGGACAAAACATTAGAAGATCGTAAAATATAAATAAACGTTTTTACGGCTTATTTGTATTAACAATCTCCCCCTTTTTGTTGATGACAAAACATAAAATTATTTTAAGGAAAAGCTAAAATTCGTAAGAGTTTGAGTTTGTAGTTTTTACTTTCTTCTCCCCCTTTTTGTCGAAACAGAAAGAGCTTCGAAAAAAAGCAACACATTGTTTTTTAATAAAAACATGTGAAAAGTAAAAAATAAGAATTAAGGAGCAAGTAACGGGAAAGGATCTCGTCTTTACTCCCCCTTGACGAGTCCATCCCTATGTAAGGGCGTCAAGAAAGTAATACTAATCTAGTTTGTTTGCAAGTAAGTTTGCAAAAGATTTCGTCTAAGTGACGAATGTGCTCCCCCTTGATGATTGAAATTTTGCAAGCGGATGTCAAGAAATATAATCCTAATATTGCAAGTAATTTGCAATGTATTGCTTTGACACAAAGCTCCCCCTAGCTTTAGGATGTCAAAGTCTTCATGTGTAAATTGAATAACTACAAAACAAAGGTTAGAAAGCAAGTATAATTCACAATTTCCTGCAAATGTGGTCCAAGTTAGTAGAAAATAGTTTTCTGTCTCACGGATCCCACGGTTCCCTCCTAGTAGGGATTCGTCTAGGCAATTCTGAGGGATCCGTATAGCTGATGATCAATTTCAGCAATGGTGATATAACAAGTAATGTTATCACAAAAGTGAGATATGAATACAACGTAATCATATACTCAGAAATATAGCAAGTAGCATGTAATTTCATTTAATAAAACTAGAGTTATGATATACATGTCTCTAAAAACTAAGAAAATAAAAAATACATGACTAGGAATTTCTAGACCAACTATCGCTTGATGCTAGGACACCACTAAAATCTTCTAGCTCAAGTTTTGTGTAGGTTTAATCTCGTCGAAACGTTCGAGGAGATGATAGAACATGAAACGTTGGTCTTCTCGTACTTCATGTATCAAACTTTCAACATGTTGACAATGATAGCAATCTTTGTCATGGCTAGGTAGTGGTGGTGGAAGAAATGAAATGGCTTGATGCGAAGGATCAAGTGAAGCGACTTGTGGAGCTTCAAACGATGAAGGGATTGGTGGAGGTGCATTTGAGAATGGCTCGACCAAGAATGATGGTGGTGGTAGAGAAGTGTCAACTTCCATATGGTCGGGTGGTTGACTTTGATGATTTCTCATAATCCAAATGGGATTATATGATTGAAACGGCGAAAAGGAAGCCGGAGCTAGTGTTGACTCAACACCTTGATTTTGTACCATTATTCCTCCTAATGAGGAGAATGTTGTCGGCGGAGGCGGATGAGACGGCCTAGGAGGCAAATCGTCTAAATTGTAGAGGTGTGGTGATGATAGTGGAGATGTAAAGGAGATAGCTCTAGGAACCAATGGTGATGGTTTAGTGGAGATGATATTGTTTGGCCTAGGAGGTATGGTGGTGTTTGGCATAGGTAGTTTTGTGGGTACTATCCTTTTAGGAATTGGTTTGATTAGTTGAGGAAGGATCCTAGCATTTGTTGGCTTGATCGGAGATGATTCGGTTGAAGAGATTTCGTGTATAACACGAGCCTTTTTCTTAGGTGGTTCTTTGGTGGATAAGTTACTACTTGGAGTTTTCCTCATGATGAGATGATTTCAAGAGGTTTGTAAGGGTTTCTAAAGTGCTGAAAGTTGGGATGAAGGTGATGACTATGGAAGTCCTAACAATGTGGTTTATAAAGCAAGAGATTTAGCAAGTGCATTTAAGCCTTAAGCCACTAAGATTCATTGGAATGTGATGATTAACATGCACAAGAGTCAACTTCAGAGTTTGTACTTATCTAGGAACTCATTTAAGATGAGATGGAGTGTTTGAGTTAGAAGGATGAGTTGAAATGATTGTTTTAGCAAGTTTTGACATAAACTGTCATCCGGATCCCATGGTTCCCTCCTCAGGGGGATCCGTTTAGGCTAATCCTAGGGATCCGGCTCTCAAAAGCTATGGAAGAGTAGAAATGATGTTTCTAAGATCTATGATCTATATCACCTTGAGTGTTTTAGTCCTCCTAAGTGTCTTAAATGAGGGGGTGCTTAAGTACTTGAAGGTAATGAGTGAAGTAGCTAATGATTGCCTTTTATGGAAGGAATTGGAACTTTCATGAGTACCAATGAATGAACAAGGATGACACTAAAGATGAGAGTGTATATTGAAGCTAAATGATCCTAGAGATCAGATAGTGACTTAGATTAATCCTTTGGAAAATATCCTAGAGGCTTAAGATGGAAAAACTAAGATTTGATCAAATTTGACCAATCTTTGACGTAAGGATGATTATGATCAATTTTGCTATAAAAGATTTCCTAACGTTTAGATATGAGGGATCATGTGAAAAATGAAGTGTGAGCTTGAGAGCGGAAGAGTAATGGATTAAAGTGAGACGATAGATCTACAAGTGTCTTGAGTATGATCTAGGTGAGTTGAGTGTGAGTAGGAAGGATCTACTTATCTTGATAAGGACTTAATTTGCCTTAAGACACTATGCCTATCTTAGTGTGAGGTGTTCTAAAGCTATTTTTGAAATATAATGCTTGCAATTGCCTTTTCTGTTAGCCGGATCCCACGGTTCCCTAAAAGTAGGGATCCGTTTAACACAAACATTGGGATCCGTCCATCTGCTCAGCAAAACCTTTACTAAAGGTATGCAATGATCTTGACAATGCATTATATTCTTAAGGTTAGTTTAAATAGGTTCTAACACTAAGATATCAAATGTAAGATGTTTTATTTCATGAAGGAAATAGGATTACATTGATAGAGCACGAGTACAAGAGAATTGATCCTATTTGAAATACTACTAGGTTCCTTGAGTGTTTTTTCTAGGAGGATCATTACATGATTGATGAGTGTTGGTGGAATCAAGAATGAAGAAAGTCTTCATGAGAGATATGTTTAGCGGTTCCATCATCTTGTTCACAAGTACGTACAACGGACTTTGAAATTGAGGATGAAAGTGCATAACGTTATGATAGAGGCGCGTCAAGAACATTCCATAAGGGATGCGTTTATTCTTGGAGCCTTGAAGATTTACAATTCGCCTTGCGAAGAAGTAGGCGAGATTGTATGGTTGTTGTGTTAGCAAACAGTACAACATGTGAGCACAACAAGCGGGAAGGATTTCTCGATTTCCCCTAAGACTCCAAACATTCTCACGCAGGATGAGTGCAAGAGGCTTGTACTCTTCTCGGATGTCCCGTGTGAAGATAATGTTTGGATCGGAGTAATATTTTCTAGGTTTTCATATTATGCGATTTAAATCTTCCGGGGAGGGTATGTGTGAACAATATGGACTATTTTCTTCACGAAAGTTGAAGAGAGAATCAAGAGACCAATCTTCGATGAAGGCACATTGTCTATGATTTGGAATTCGGAGGATGTGAGCAAAATGCCCAAGGGTTAAAGTAAACTTTTGGTTTTTGATATAAAACCAAAGAGATAGAGAGTGATCCTCGTTACGAACGAGTTAAACTTGACGGAAGAATTCCATTATGAACCTTGGACATATCTTCTCATTGATTTCAAGAAGACATTCTAGTCCTATGGCTCGGAAGGAGGTATTGATACCTTCTTCGAATTGTAGAGAGGTGTCTACAATACGTCCTTCGTGGAAGTGACGGTTTTCAAGGTTATTGAACCCACGGACATGAGTGCCAGGTGTGTTGGGTTCAAGGGAGATGTTCGGAGTGTAGACGCTAGTGAGTGAAAAATCAAACTCCTATTCATGCGTCATAGTTGAACCTATAGAAATGATGAGTTAATAGAAAGTGATGTTTGTGATCAACCTATGATTATCTAACGTTTTTTTTATTAGATTTTTATTAACAATGGTTTTTAATAAGAATGATACTTAACTTACTTATGGTTTTGACATACTAGTGGAGTATTACTTTTAGAAGAAAAGTGATTTTTAATTTGCATGAAAAACTGTTCTCTAGTAGGACGGATCCCACAGTTCCTTTTCAAAAGGGATCCGGTTAGTATAACTTCCGGGATCTGTAGATCTGTAGTTACAGAAACAGATTTTATGAAAAGCATAGGTTTTTAGATCTCATAGTTTTATATCAAGATATGTGTTTTAGCCTACATTTTCTTTTAACATGCATACATGACTTCTAATGTATCACGAGAGAAAGAAATAAAACAAAGAGAAATGATAAACACATTTTGATAATAACCTAGATTAACTTAGATTATTAGTAATATTTCATTTCAATGCTAAGGATGATACAAAGGATTGGGTATATAACCCCAATGTAGATTAACAACACAAAGTAAATGTCTCCGTATGTGAACTTCATCATAGGGAACACAAGTGCGATGAGTGTTAAGACGATGAGCACGAAGGCGATGTAAACCATGTTGAAGACGATTCTTCTAGGTTTCGGTTGAGATGAAATGGAAAGGAGGATGAAGTTTTGAGTGAGAGGGAATTTTTGAAATTGGAAGATTTGAAAAAGTGGGCGTCGAGTGGCATATTTATGGGGAAAGAGAATTTTCGAAATTTGTTTTTTGTTTTATTGTTGAATTAAAAGGAATAAAACATAAGTTTTATATACCACGACTTTAGACGAGAAAAAAAATAACACATATGTGAGAAAAATGCTTCCTAATGAAGCTTCATGTAAAACATGTATATGCACGAAAGATAATCATATAAATACCTAAATAAGCACACTTAATTATCAAGCAAAAATAAAAAGAAAGTCATACCTCTAGCGCTCTTAGGAATGTCTTGACAAATGACACAACAAATGTCACTTAGACGATTCCTGCTTCTTTGCGTTTAAGATACCTTCTTAAGGAATGTATTCTTGTTACCAAGCTATTCCTATAGCTTGGTGGGTATGAGCTTTGACTAATCAACATGACAAAGAAGATTAGTGCAATTAAATGAAAAAGTAAGTAAGAAAAATGTTTTTATCAAATCAACATCCAAACATATGGTTTTAAAAGACATGGTGTTTGTTTTTATGAAAAACCTTCTTTGTAGTTTTCAATTAACCATGGATCGTATCAAGTTTTTAAAGTACAATATACTTCAAGAAACTTGGTAACGAAGCTCTGATGCCAATTGTGGAAAACTAGAAGGGGGGGTTGAATAGTTTTGCCAATTAAAACTTCCTTTTAATCTATTTAGATCGACTTATGTCAATCTATTTGGATGTGTGTGTTGGATGTTGATAAACAAGCATATAAAGGTATGTAATGAAAATATAAGAGTAAGAAGCACAAAACCACAACGCGAGTATTTATAGTGGTTCGGCTACAAGGACACCTTCCTTGCCCTACTCCACTCCCCGAGTCACCTACTCGAGAGTTCGTAAAGACTACACCAATCTCCTTATGGCGGAGAAGCCTTCACAACGTCGCCTACCCTTTTTCCGATGCTAGGCTAACCACCGGTTTCTTTCACTCCAAGGTGAACCACACCTACACAACTTCAGGCCTACCCTTTATACGGTGCTAGGCTAACCACCGGGTTCTTTCACACCAAGGTAAACCACACCTACACAATGTCGCCTACCCTTTATTAGGTACTAGGCTAAGCACCTAGTTCCATTGCAATGGAGGAACTACTACCCAACACTACACCAACGACTAATCCCAAAGGAGATCTAATCCTTTACAACATCATCAAGGATATCAATATCCTTGGATCTAGTACTAATCTATCTTGTACATCGAAACACACCATATCGAATGTACATCTAAGGCACCTTTCACTAATGCCTTTGACTAGATCTTCAAGACACCCTTCACTATTTTCTTGTGTCTTGACTTCTAAGCACCCTTCACTAATGCTTCTAGTCTTGACTTCTAAGCACCTACCAAAAGTGCTTATGATATGGACGATAGATACCCTTCACTAATATCTTCGTCTTTGACACTTGAGACACCTTTCACTAATGTCTTCAACACTTCTTAGAAAAGAAAAACAATCATCAACAAGAAGACTTTAGTAGTCTTGATGATGAGGAAGCATGGAAACTCATGGACTTGAGCTTGCTCGACTTCAAAGGTGGTGATCTTGCCTTTCAGAGGAACCTAAAAGATCACACAAAAACAAAACTACAAACATAGATCTCTTGGATCTGAGGTTAGTGAGTTTTTAACTCAAGGAGAAAGTGTGTTGGAAAGGGGTGAGCAACAATGAAGAAATGGCTCACTATTTATAGAAGAAAAAATCTATTGTTCCCCGGATCCAACGGATCCCTTCCACAAGGAAAACGTCTAGCGTAAAGCTAGGGATCCGTTGGACGCTCCCCTTTACCCATGGGTATTTTGGTTATGGGTCATGGGTCATGGGTTGATCCATGGATCTTTAGCTAGATACAATGTATCTCTTGAGTGTAATGAACTTAGTCACTTGGGTATGGGTTGATCTATGGGTTATGGATATTATCCATGTATGATATAAGCATGATGTCATGCAATGGGTTATGGGTCAAGCTCCATGGGTAATGGGCTTTGGGTTGTACCCAACTACATTCAATGTATTTGCCCAATGGGTTATGATACTTAAGTTTCTACCCATTTATATTACCCAACATACTACATACTAGTTATGTGTATATTTTACCCAAATGTGTAAACACTAGTAGTTATACATATGTAATATTAAATCATAAAATCACTTATACTTGTTTTAGTGTTTTATGTGAAAATGTGAATATGTTAGAAACTATTAGTTCAAACCATTTACGTATTTTATTTGTTTCATTAAAATGATTTTACGTTTGTTATGGACAAAACATTAGAAGATCGTAAAATATAAATAAACGTTTTTACGGCTTATTTGTATTATCATTCTCCTTAAGAGATCACTCGATTTCTATGAAATCCTCAATCCACTTACTCAAATCCAAACATAATTTATACACGTGATCTCCGAGATGATCTTAAACCCCTCGCAGTCATTCTCCGTGAAAATTTTTGGATTCTTATAGGAAATCGTATGATACTTCCCGCATGTTGTGCTCACATGATTTACTGTCTCCTAACTCAACAACCATACAATCTTGCTTACCTCGTTGCAAGGCAAATTGTAAACCTCCAAGGCAACAAGAACAAACTAATTCTATATGGGATGTTTCTGACACGCCTATATCATCATGTCATTACTATCACCCTCAATTTCAAAGCCCTCAATATATACTTGTGAACAAAATGATGGAACCGTTGAACACCTCTTTCATCACTTCATTCTTCACTCCTGAATCATCAACTACTCACAACCCACTTGACGATCCATAAAAAAAACGTATGAGCAAAATAGTTTTCTTTAATAAAATCAATCCTTAGGCTTTATCTTTAGTTTACCATTGTAACTTGACCATACCTATGAAATAAATCATTTGTTGATCATCTTCTTGAAATTTTTGATGTTCTGACATGCTACTCTTACCATATCTTACTTGTATACATGTATGCTTGCTATAAAGATCATTAGTTTCAAAATTCAATACCTAGAGCAAAATATTGCACGCTCACTATTAAGCAAACTGTTCCAGATGTCGGATCCTTAGTTTATAACTAGCCGGATCCTTCAAGTGAAGGATCCGTGGGATCCGGGCAAACAGAAGTAATTCTTCTTATTTTATTACATCAACCCAACCTCCCAGACCTTATTGAACTAGTTTAACATGTTTCATTAGGATCACTTTAACTATCCTTAGGCTCGATTGATCTCACAGTCACTCATGAACAACTTAGGATCACATTCAAAAGTACTTTTTGATTTGTCATTACCTCAAAACTCACCATCCTTCCGCTCCAATGTTTACACATTGTACCTCTCATCCTAAAATACTTAGTTTGATATTTCTCTCAATTTTAGTAAATTGATTTTAGTCATCTTGATCTTAAAATGGTCTAAATTCTAGTTTTTTCATTTCTTGTAATTTTTTGAGGAATTTTCTAAATTTTCGCTAGATCATCATCTGATCTCTAGGATCATTTAACTCCACTTGAAACCCTCAAAGTTCTTAGTGTCATCCTTGTTCACCCATTGGTGTTCATAGAAACTCCATTTCTTTCCATAAATGACATCATTAGCTACCCTCACTCATTACCCTTGGTCATTTAAGTCTCATATCATTTAAGACACCTGAAGAGACTAAAAACACTCAAGATACATAGGTACTAGACCTTACTAGAACCTCATCAATCCTTTTCTTGGCTCCTGAGAGCCGGATCCCTGGATTTAGCCTAGCCGGATCCCTCAGGTGAGGGATCCATTGGAACCGTCTGCACAGACTAACACATCCTACTTGATATAATCATTTCAAACCTTCTTTGTTAATCTAAACACTCCACATTGTCTTAAATGACTCCCTAGATCAGTACAACTCTGTAGTTGACTCTTGTGCATGCAAATCATTGCAATTTGAAGGATTTTAGTAGTTTAAGCTTTAATTCACTTACCAAATCTTTCTCTTTATAAACCATTTGTGTTAGAACTTCCAAATCACCATTCATACACTCATTCTCAGTAGCTAAAGCTTCCTTTTTACACCTATCTTTATATCATTTCATCATAAAGAAAGCTCCTAGTGCTAACTCATCAACCAAAGGGCCTCCCAAGAAAATTGCACGGGTTGTGCATGAAATATCCTCAACGGAATCATCACCCGTCAAAAACTCTACCAATCAAACCAACTCCCAAAAGGATTGTTCCCACAAGACAACCCTTGCCAAACAGTACCATACCTCCTAGGCCAAACACCCATACCCCTACTAAACCATCACCTCTAGTACCTAGAGCTATCTCTTTCACCACTCCACTCTCATCCTCACACCTTTACAACTTAGAGGACTTGCCACCTAGGCCATCTCATCAACCACCATTTCCAAAATTTTCCTTAATTGAGAAAATGGTGCCACAACAACCTTCTCACCAAAACTTTGGTGTTGAAACCACACTAGCACCCATATCCTACTCTCCATCACCCTGAAATGGTCCATTTTGGATTATGAGGAATCACCAAAATCATCAACCAGACCACATGGAAGTAGATACTTCTTTACCACTACCATCAACACATATTCCAAAACGTTCACCCTTAGTTGAACCACCTCCAACCTCATCAAACGTGCCTCCACAAATCCCTCAATCTTTTGTGGAACCTCCACCTTCTTCATCAAATCTTCCACCTCAAACCGCTTCATTCATACCACCACCATTCCCTAGCCATGACAATGATTGCTTTCATTGTTAACATGTCGAAGGACTAGTCCATGAAGTACTTGACAAATTACGTTTCATGTTCTATCACCTTCTCGAACGTTTTGATGAGGCCAGCAAATCTAATCGTCCCTAGAACATAGGAATATAAGCACAAGTGATGCTCTCCTCTAGTCTTAGGTGCAACTTAGAATTGTTTGGAAATGTACTACATGCTTGTATCATTTTCTTAGTTTTTGAGATATGTGTATCACTTCGCATGTTTTATTGAATGAAACTACATGTTGTATTCTATATAGTTATGAGAATATGTTTGGTGCTATAATACATAACTCATCTGGACGTTTACGTCACTTTTTACATCTACATTGCTACCAATAGAATGCAGGTACACGGTTCCCAGATTTTGGCCTAGACGGATCCCTCAAAGGAAGGATCCACCGGAACCGTCCAACAGAAGCACATCTTTAAACTAATGTAAATCTCATTTGCAAGAAACAATGCACCATATACTTGTTTTCTAACCTTTGTTTTGTAGATTTTCAAAATACACATGAAGACTTTGACACCCTCAACAAGGGGGAGCTTTTTTGTCAAAGCAAAGCATTGAAAAAATGCTTGCAATACATTCACCTAGGTTTTACAAATTACTTGATGCCCTCCTCGAAGGGGAGCACTCGTCAAGGGGAGCATTTCGTCAAAGACGAAACCATTGCAAAAATACTTGTAACACACTCGTTTAGCCTCCCTAAGTAGTTAACGCCCTCAACAAAGGGGAGCATCCGTCAAGGGGAAGCTAACACAAGAATATTTCTCTCATCTTATGTTAGGATCGTATGTATGGTTGATATGGTGAATCGGGAGGTCTTGGAAGATGGAAGAAAGCCATCTTCAAGTTAGAGAGAGAAGCTAGAGAGAGAAGGGAAAACTAGTGTATGTATTATTGATAAAAGGTGAAAGTTACACAAGAGTCTCACCCCTCCATGGAAGTATGGAGGGGTATTTATACCCAAACACATACAACAATGGGAATTTGACATAACAAGCCCATGTGTTTAAGGTAACTAGGATAGATAATGTAATCCCGTCAATGTCGTTCCATTTCTATGTTACTAGCGATTCCAACAATCTTCCCCCAATGGGACAACATAAGGGATTACTTACAACATTTACTACAAATATAGAAAAGAAATAAAGAAAGGTCTTCATAAGCTCTTCAAGTGCTGAGGATGATGAAAGTTTACGCTCTTTGTCTTCTTCTTGTACCTTGACTTGAGAACCGTTTTCTTCACTTGTAGGCAAATGATGTAATATGCATAAATTGGATTAACTTCCCCCCAATTCATGCCGCATGTCTTTAGCTGCTTCTCCGTACACTTCTTTTTGGCGAAGTTTCTGAATCAGCTTCCCCCCAAACTGACAACCGTCTTCAGCAGATTCGAAACTTTGATGTAGTAAACATTTCTTCTAACTTTTGAAGTTTTTAGTACGCAGCGGAATTTGTAGATGAGCAGTAAACCACACAAGGTAAATCTGCCTTATTGCGGAAAATCCGTTCGGGGGTAACATGCAAGAAATCAACAAGATCTTCTCACAAATGTAGATGCTTCACACCAAACAAACCGCGAAAGATGAAATGAAACGACTTCCCCCTGAATGTTGCGGTCTATCGGAATAATAATCACTTGTGAATATGCAGTTACTCGATAAGATGACCGTGTGTAAGGCATCATAACATCATATTTAGGTAACTTCATGCACGATAACTCTGTGAAAGTGAGACGATAACACCAACTTGAGAAATTTGCACCACTGATCGTCTCATTTCTTCCCCCTGATTGAAGAAATTCATGAAAGGAGAGGGTTTTCGAAAAAAAATCCAAAAACATCAAAGGAAGCAGACACCACCTATACTCTCTTCCCCCCGATGTTTTCAATGAATCAGAATCATACACCACGTATGTTGATGATGAATTAAAGACAGCGAAACCATGTATGTTCAAGTAATCAAACAATTGTGAAGTACCATAAATATCTTGTGAGAATCAATTGTTGATAAGACTTCTCTACTCGTGTATACTCTTCTCAGCTAACTCTTTACCGACCCCATTATCATTCTGACGGCTTTTTGTAGTGACTACTGATGGAGAAAACCTAATATGACGAACTTGAGACTGAAGTAAAATAACCCAAACTTGTGACTTAAACTTGCATTATTGTCAGACGAAGAACCCTTTTTCTTAACACCATCGAAAAAAGGTAAACATAAAGTTTCTCAAATTATCCACACCTTAGTGTGACACTTGAGCACAACAACGTAACTCCTTAAAAGTGATAGTTATACGCTGTGAGCACAACAACGTAACTCCTTACATCAGGTACAACTAGACAATTCAAGTCTTTGTCATTCGTAACGGTTAAGTTCGAACAAGGATCTCGAAGAATCATGCATCCAACCAACCCCGATATTTTCAGATACTAAGTACATGCACCCGTGATATCCACTTCAACCTCAAATAAATAATAGTGAATTCGCGCCGTAGTCACATCTTGAGGTTAAATTCCCAAAACTAGCCTTTATTAACGGTTAAGATGAATTTTGATAATGGTTCCCCGATCTTGTCAAAAATGTATCCCCGTGAAAATTTGTGATGACCAAAATACCGCTCACATAACAATAATATCAAAAATTTAGTATCCAATATTATTGTATCAAAGTATAACATTCGGATAATAATTTTTTGAGTCCAAATAATCAGTCCAATCCATAAATATTCGACCAAAATAAAAACGGATATGAGGCCTGTTTAACAAATCCAATAATTAATGATCCAAACCCAAGATGTGTGATCTAGTCAATTGGTAGAATCCGGTTTGGATAAATACCCTTACACTAGACTCATCTTGAACAAAACCTAAAAACAATATACATACCGCCACCACCACAGAATGCTCTCACCAAATCCTAAACCCATGTTACACTCAAATGAGCGCCCCCATATTCTGCCTAACCGATTGCAGATCCATCTACACAAACACAAGCATACTCATCTCACCCATCAATCAATTACTACAAACACAAATCACAAACAAGATTCGTTCTATCTAATGGACGAATCTCAAACCATTTACCTTTAATCGTAATAATGTTTCTGCTCAGCATGACCGAACACCATAAAGTATGAATCTTCAAGATCTTTATAGGGGTCTCAGGTAGGTTTTGGTTTGTATTGTGTTTTCTTAAAATGAACGAAGGAAAGAATGAAAAAACAAGATTTTGTTCTTTCTTATATGGTTCGAATATTAGAAAGAAGTTTAAGCTTCTAAGAGAGATCGATGATGGTTATAGTTCTAATCATACAAGATCTATATAGATCTATGATTTATTAGAACAAACTGAGATCTTGCATTACTTTCTTTTTAAGTTCATGTCTTGGTTTGTGTTTAATGGAGTTGTGGTTGTTAAATAGTCTCGAGTACATATTTGCATTTTGGTTATAGTGACTTGTGATGTACAAAACTGAGGTCACATGAGTCGTGTTTGATTGGTTTGTGGTCGAGTCTTTTTCCAGTTTTAGCATAAAAGTCTTCTTCATCTAATTTCTGATCTTATGCGTAATGAGACCTTATGCGTAAACAAAGCACAAAGGGCATACGCGTAAACAATAAGGCGTAAAGATTTACGCGTAGACGAAAAAACTTAAGCGTAGCCATGGTCCTTACACGTAAACTGAGTATTACTCGTATGGTTAAGCGTAAAAATGGGGTCTTACTCGTAAGCTTACTCGTAAGCTTAAGGCTTACGTGTAGGCTTATCCTTAACCATACTTTCTTACGAGTAACTTCACAGTTACTCGTAACCTATCTGAAGATGAGGTCTTAGGCGTAATATTAGGGTTTTGACCCACTTTGACTTTTTTCCGGCGACCTTTTTCCGACCAAATTCAGACGAATCTTGAGATACCCAGAAAAATGGTATTAATCAACACTATTAAGACCCACTTTTAACTATGAATACAAGACCAGGTTGACCCCAATATATCACGAGATGAAAAAAAAATGTATAAAAAAACTGATATGACATTTTTGCACAGATAGGACAATTTTTGACAAAGAGATATATATTGACTTGTAAAAGGAATCTGTTAAACCCAAGAAAACTAATGAAAAGGTTAAAACTTTGTGTAACAGATTTCTAAAACAATATTTTGACAAGAAAAACATCACCAAAAAATCAACCACAAATAACAAACCGACCTTGCTTTTGATACCAATGTTAGGATCGTATGTATGGTTGATATGGTGAATCGGGAGGTCTTGGAAGATGGAAGAAAGCCATCTTCAAGTTAGAGAGAGAAGCTAGAGAGAGAAGGGAAAACTAGTGTATGTATTATTGATAAAAGGTGACAGTTTACACAAGAGTCTCACCCCTTCATGGAAGTATGGAAGGGTATTTATACCCAAACACATACAACAATGGGAATTTGACATAACAAGCCCATGTGTTTAAGGTAACTAGGATAGATAATGTAATCCCGTCAATGTCGTTCCATTTCTATGTTAGGAGCGATTCCAACATCTTACTCTTTATTTTTCATTTTGTTACTTTTCACAAGTTTTTCTCAAAACAATGTCTTAGTTTCTTTTCGATGCTCTTTTTGTTTCGACAAAAAGGGGGAGAAGAGAGTAAAAACTTCAATTCAAATTTTTACGAATTTTATTTTCTTCTTAAAATAATCTTATGTTTTGTCATCAATAAAAAAGGGGAGATTGTTAATACAAATAAGCCATAAAAACTTTTATTTATATTTTACGATCTTCTAATGTTTTGTCAATAACAAACGTAAAATCATTTTAACGAAACAAATAAAAAACGTAAAAGGTTTGAGCCAATAGTTTACTAACACACTTTTACTAAACATATTAAAACTATATCAAAACATGTTTAGTAAATAAGTTATATAAAACCAAAGACATTTTTAAAAAACACTAACAAGTAATATTGTTTATATCTTATAGAAATGCATATGTATAGCAACTAGTGTTTACATTTTAATAGAAATGTATATATACTTTGTATATGTTGTAATGGGTAAGTAATGGGTAAAAACCAAAGTCCATAACCCATTACCCATGACCCATGATCCATTGACTAGGTACAATGAATGTTGTTGGGTAAAAACCAAAGTCCATAACCCATACCCATGGAGCATGATCCATAACCCATGACCCATTGCATGACATCATGCATGAAGTCATGTTGGGTATTATCCATGATCCATGACCCAAAGTCCATGATCCATGACCCAAGATCTATAACCCAATGACTAGGTACATTTCATCTTGTTGGGTATCCATAATCTATTACCTATAACCCATGGTCCATAACCCATAACCCATAACCCGGTTTGCAACCCGAGATCCGGACTAAACTGACCCAGTAGCCGGTTCCCTGGTTTTGCACTAGCCGGATCCCTCTGGGGAGGGATCCGTGGGAACTATGGGACAGTAGACAAGTTTTGTCTAGAAATAGTGAGTCATTTCTCTCTTGTTCACTACCACTCTTAGATATACTTTCTTCCAGTATTCTAACATCTCTTACCACTGATCCAAAGGATCATTCTATGTAGTTTTATGTTTGTGTGATTCTCTAGGTTCCTCTTAAAGGCGAGATCACCACCTCTTGAAGACATGCAAGCTCAAGTCATGAGTTACTAAGCTTCGTCATCATCAAGACCACTGAAGTGCATCTTGTTGATAGTTCTTTTCCCCCTCCATAGAAGTGTTATGTTGAAGGATTTAGTGAAAGGTGCCGAAGGGTCGTGTTGAAGGCATTAGTGAATGGTGCCAAGGGTGTGCATTCGATATGGTGCATCTATGTACAAGTTAGATAGTTTGGGTTAAAGGATATTGATATCCTTCTAGTGTTGTAACAAGGAGTGTGTCTCCTTTAGGGTAGTTGTGTTGTGGTGTAGTGTTGGGTAGTAGTTCCTCCTTTGTAATGGAACTCGGTATCTAGCCTTGTACCGGATAAAGTGTAGGCGACGTTGTGATAGGTTTGGTTCTACCTCGTGGAAGAACTCGGTGTCTAGCCTTGTGCCGAATAAAGTGTAGGTGACGTTGTGAAGGCTTCTCCGCCACATTAAGGAGCTTGTGTTGTGTAGTGCTTACAAACTCTCGAGTGGGGTACTCGGGGAGTGGAGTAAGGCAAGGAAGGTGTCCTTGTAGCTGGACCACTATAAGTACACATGTTGTGGTTTTGTATTCCTTTACTCTTTATCTTTTACATTACTTGCTTATATGCACATCTATCAATATCCAACACACATACCAAATATATTGACATAAGTCGATCTAATTATTTTAAAATGAAGTTTTAATCGGTAAAACTATTCAACCCCCCTTCTAGTTTTCCACACAAATCATTTAATTGCTGCTCAATAGTTTCAAGATCATGTTTCTCTTCTTTTAATGGTTGAGAAACAAATGGGAACATAAAATCCAACTTGGGTACATTATCATACCTAATAGCATCAAACCCTTCGAAATTAAAAGTTGGACATTCTTCATGTCTATCAGATGAATGGTATAATGGAAATACATGACTATATACGATCGCGGGATACTCATCATTTGGTTCCGTATGCAAATCATCTTCATCATCTAAATACCATCCTTTTTCCTTTTACTTCCCAATATTAGATTCGATGTATTCTTTATCATCATTGATGTTAGTACTCAAATTTTGCTTACAATTATATTCGATAGCTGGATATTCTTCCTCCCTGGACCCCGTGTAATCCATATCATCATTATTAACGTACCACTTTTCTTCACTGTATCTCGCATATTGCCAATGGTAAACCCGACCATTCTTAATTGCCATGTCGGATACATATTGGACATATTCTTCCATGGTGATTTCAACAATGTTTTTTTTCTATCAACATGATTACTTGAAAAAAAACAACCAAGAAGATCAAAAGTAGACCAAATATGCAAACAATAAAAACTAAAAATGATAAATTAAAAAAAAATGCTGCTAATTTAGAAGATCGATACGCCGTATTTAGGAAACAGAATACACCGTACTGATAATTTGTGATTTAGCTTAAACTGTTTTATCCAAAAAATAAATACGTAGTATCGAGAAATTCCAATACGCCGTATTTTAGATTTAAAATTCAGGTTTTGTTTTAAAAATAAATTGAATATGCCTTAATGCCTTATTGATAAAGTAGATACGTTGTATTTAATGTTGAGGTTTTAAAATTCTATATAAAACAAGGTATGTTGTATTCAGTAAACTTGATATGTCGTATCAGAATAATTAAATCCAATACGTTGTATAAGTCACAAAAGCAGAATACGGCGTATCCAATTAAATCACACAAATAGGTTCAGCAGAATGCAACAAATTGCAAAAAAACAAAAACAAACTGAAAACACACAAAACAACTAAAACACATAAAATCTAACCTAAAACACAAAAACTAAACTAAAAGCACAAAATCTAAATTGAAATACCAATAAACAAATGTATTAAACAATCCACTCTCCGGCAACGGCGCCAAAAACTTGATGCGTGTCGTTGTGTGTAGGTAAATTATGTTATCAAGTTTTACTATTTATTTTATTCTAACTTTATCTATAACAAACGCTAAAGGGCAGTTACCCGGTCGTTGGTAGGTTAGTTGGTAAGTAGGGTGTCGATCACTAATAGTGGAACGTTAACACTTAAATCTATCAGTATTTTAATATCCTAAGTTAGTCTATCTGATACGAAATTCAGATTTAATTAAACTAACTAAAGCTGAGCAAATCATATGAAGATTAAAATATCACAAGGACTTGGTATAAAAGTAACACGAATGAACAGGGACTGAAGTTGGCAATTTGTATGAAGTTTAATTATGTCATAAGGAGCGAATATAAAAAAAGTTAAGGACGATGAGGGGCTGAACCCACACAATTTTATAAGTATTACACTTATAATGAACAAGGACTTAAAGTGAAAACCAGGCGCTACTACAGGGGAGAAAATCTGTACATGTCGATGATGTTTCAAGTAGCCAATCATATTGTTTTTAAAAATAACTTACGCTGTAATTGTAAATTTTAAGTTACGCCGTAAATACTGTTCAAAATATGCACGAGAAAATCTGTACATGTCGATGAGCATACGGAGCTGTTTCCAAGGGAGAAGGCACTCCATTACGATAAGCTTTAGCATTTTATATTTCTTTTACTTTCAATTCATGTATTTCGTACCTTTGATTATTGAATTGATTTGCATGATTAATATTAGCGGCTAAGCACCCTTTGGTGCTAGCCTAGTTATGATTCCTTAATTGTTTTGTTTGCGTTTACCTTTACTTCCGTACAATTGTTTCTAAGTGTATGCATGCATAGTTCTTTGGTAGTCACCCTTGATTCGGTAGTTTTGAATGGCGGTAGAGGCCAATTGCCTAGGAGATATGACCAACTGACCCTAGGTGAGCGGACTGAGACGGGAAGGGTAAGATATGACCAACTGACAACTTTTTCTACTTGTGCGATTTGACCAACTGATCACCTATCGTTTGGATGAACTTAAAGAACAAGGGGGTGTAGTGTCTAAGTTCCTAACGGCCGGGCACTCACTATTTAGAATCGAGCATGTAGCGGTACTTAATGACTTGGCTTAGGGGACCAGGAACAACAGGACTTATGACGGTGCGTCTGATTTCTCCTGTGGTGGCATCTTTTCTGATAGGTTAGGGCGAATTGACCAAATGTTGTCCTCTCGAATTTGACCCCACCTGAAGTAATTGGAAGTATGTAGACGTAGACATAACTAGCTAGGAAGATTGACTAGGTTAGCACCACTATTCCTATATTGATCTCTCTTTTCCCATTTACTTGCTTTTATTTTATTCTGCATTAGTAGTTTAATTAATTAAATCCCTATCGAAACAATTATTATTCTGTGACACTAGACTTAGTAATAATCCAACACACATAGCTCTTGGGACGAACTCGGCTTTAATATTTACTACACTACACACGACCGGGTACACTGCCCGTTAGTGCATTAGGGTAGACCATAGGTATAGCGAAACACTATAAATATTAAGACATGGTCAGTAAAACCTGCATCAAGTTTTTGGCGCCGCTGCCGGGGAGTTATATTAGGATTAATATTAAGTCTAACATTTTAAACTTTTCTCAAGATCATATTTCTAGATTTCAGGTACCATGGAAGCTTTTAACATCGATAACCTCACTCTTGAAGAATATTTGGCATTGACAAGAGAAGAACAAGGACCAGGGATTGTTAGGCCAGCCATTGCAGAAGATGCTCAATTCGAAATCAAACCTCAATTTATGAGAGAATTACGTGCAAATCCTTTCTCTAGAGGCATCACCGATGATGCCCACGAACATGTAGACAATGTCGAATACATTGTCAGCCTATTTAAAATTCTCAGAGTCTCACACGATGCTATAATGTTATGAGTTTTCCCTATTTCTCTTACGGGAGCTGCAAAAAGATGGGTCGATCGATTACCTGCAGGGACTGTCAACACTTGGCCTATCTTAAAAAAATATTTCATTCAGAGATATTGTCCTCCTTCAAAGACGGCTAAACAATTGGAAGAAATTCATAACTTCAAACAGGAGGGTGGTGAAACGTTATACCAAGCTTGGGAGAGATACAACGAATTGTTATACAAGTGCCCCACTCATGATCTCAACAGCCAACAAAAAGTGAACGTCTTCCACAAGGGACTGAACATCTCTTCAAGAGAAATGATTGATTCTCAAGGGCCGATTCCTAGTATGACACCCACTCTGGCTTTAGAAACTATTCGAAGAATGGCAGACCACTCTCACAAATGGCACAATGGAGGAAGCAACCTAAGTAAGAGTGATGATATAGAAGGCCTTGCAGCAATAAACAACAAATTAGAAAGCCTTGGAAGGGAAATGAAGAAGCTCAACGAAAATGTGCATTCCATTCAAGTTGAGCGAAATGGGACTCCTCCTTCTAAAGAATGTTCCTCCAATGAAGAAGTTAAAAGGATCGGAGAAGTTAACTATGGAAAAGAATTCCCTTTCAACAGCTACAATAGTAACGGACCTAGGTATCGTGAAAAATCCACTGGGTTCTACACAAGAATCAACTATAATCCTCCTAAACCTAGCCTTGAAGAAATAATGCACCAGCACATCAAAGAATCTACAAAAAAGGGAGATAGACTCAAGGAATGGATGGTCAAAATAAAGGAGGACACCAATATGAACCTACATAACCAAGATGCCACAATTAAGAACCTTGAAACACAAATTGGACAATTGGCTAAAAACCTTGAAACTAGTAATGCCAAAGCCACTGCCTGCAAGGCCATATTTGCACAAGATAAAGCAAAAAGGAGCAGTGCACACCCTCTATCACTAATGATCTTTCCGGGATTAACTACCTAAGAGAAGATGATAAATCAGAAGATGACGAGTCCCTGCCAAGCCAACTTCCTGAAAAGCAGCAATACCAGGAAAGTTTTCTTCTCCCTTGCACTATTGGTAACATTAAAATTCCCGCATTAGCTGATTTAGGGGTCGGGGTTAACCTTATCTCTACCACTTTATTTGAAAAAATAAACTTACCAAAAAAAAAGAAACAACTATTATGATTGAAATGGCTGATTCCTCTAAGGCTGTACCGAGGGGAATTATGAACAATGTGCTTTGAAAAATTGGAAAATTTTTCTTCCCCACCGATTTTGTAGTTATTGGCATGGGAAAGCGGGAGGCTTACAACTTGATTGTTGGAAGACCTTTTCTGGCCACTTGTAGGGCTCAAATTATAGTTTTTGAAAAACAAATTTCCTTGGGGACTGAAAATGAACGAATAACTTTTAGTATGAAAGAGCATTTAAATCCAAAAACTGAAAATTCTAATAATATTGTTAATGTTCAATCGCTGAATCCCACTCTACACTCTAAACCTATTACTGGTAATTGTGAAGAAAGTATTGATCATTGTAAGCAAAAACAGGATGAAATTATCCAAAGCATTGAGGAAACTCTGAATCCAAACAAACCTTTTTGCAACTCATGTCAACCAAGAATCGAATCGATTATGGCCACCATTTACTCGTCCTCAAAAATGTGAAAGGAAAGCGGATGAATGGATTTACCCTCATAAGGGAGAGAAACATGATGTTGAATTAGCATTGGAAGATTGGTTTTTCTAAACTTGAGCTCGAAATTTATTAAGGAGCTGGTTAGCGGTATGGGTGCAATCATCTCACTTGACACCATAGAAGGAACAAGATCCAGCATCACATGCCCGATTTGGATTATTACTAAAGATGATGACCAGAGGAAAAATTATGTGATAAATGGCTTTCACATAAGTTGGGAACAATTGGACTCAATAATTCTACAAGGAAAAAAGGGAAGCGATAATTGGATGAATGAATACCAACGAATGATGAAGTCGGGATGTCCAAAGGCCCCCATAGGAGCCGCGGCTCTGAGTCTAACAAGACTCGTTAAAAAGCGTGCTCTTTCGGGAGACAACCCGAATTATCCCTTTCTTTTTGTTTTATTTCCTTTCTGTTGGGTTTTGTGTTTTCTAACCATTTTTGCAGGAAACGAGGAACTATTTGCTGCTGCCGATTCTGATCGAACGAGATTACGGCGTAACTCATCTTGGTGAATACGCCATAACAACGTTTTAGCAGAGAACTCTTGACGCATTACCAATACGGTAATTCCATCTCGATGGTTACGCCATAATTACTCGCTTTACAGCTCATACCAGGTTTTGCCATTACGGCGTAACTCCCTCATAGGAGTTCGGCGTAACTCCCTACTTTAATTCTTTCATTTTAAAACACAGTAACCTTGTATTAGTTTTTAAATGAACTTTGTGGGTGTGTTCCTGTAAACCCTCACGAGACTTCACTCGTCCACTTGGGACACCAAGTGGTTTAAAAGGCTTGTTGCATATGCTATATGCAACCGTGATTCCTCTGAGTGAGTTAGGTTGTTTTTTCATTTTTATTTTTTTTTCTTTTTTAGAATTATGCTTGTTGGTATTGTGATTTCAGGGATTGAAGTTTGTTCATGGCGCTTAACGAAGGCAGCGGTTCTTTTAGTGGGCCTTCTTCTTTTTGGAGCAAATTTTAGGAAAGTTTCGCTCTAATTCTACCTTTCTCTTCACCTTTATTTTAATGCCTAGTACAAATGAGACTTTGTACAATTCAAGTGGGGGGACGGGGTAAATTATCTCTTGAACTTTATTTTGCCCTCGTTTTTATAGTTTATTTTGAAAAATTATGCCATTTTAAAATTTTGACATGTTTTTCCGAACCTAACTAGATTAGACCTTAGCCGAGCACATACAACCCTTAACATTACATGGTGAGATTAACCTTATCCATTTCCAATATTTTACCCCAAATCCACCAAATTATGAGTGTTCCGGTAGCTTGTAAACTTTAGAACTTGGCCTTTGCATCATTTCGAGACCATAGACGAGGTATGTTGAGTTAGCTCGATGTATTTGGACTTTCAGTTTTAGAAGGCAATATTATAGGATTATCACCCAAACAGCCTACCATTGTGATTCTATCGATTAGTCACCTTGACTTTTCGACCCCCATGTGAAACCCTTTTGTTGCACTCACCTTTAGTGCAAGATACCTCTAGATACACCCTTCTAAGACATCCCTTTCATTTTGTTCACCCAATATATTGTTTCGTTACACCTATACACCTTAGCCTACCCTGTAGTCTCTATTTGTGATTGGAAAGTCATCATTTGCCTAAGTTCAAGGTTCGAGTGGAAAGGTTTGGAAATCACACTTTCATCGACAAAATTTATGAAGATCATTGAAGACCCCCCGAATTCCCATTGTTCATCTCAAGTGGGGGGATGTTATGTTATTATGTTATCTTAAAAAAAAGTTGATTCGAAAAAAGAAAAAAAACTTTATTGAGTTATGATATTGTAAAGTGCTATGTTATAAGCACTATAGTATGAGCTTTATTGATTAGTATCGAGGAGGCCACCTCGGTCACATTTGAAGATTGGAGTTGGTGGTTTTGCCAACAGAAGAAGAAAAGGTGGTGTGCCCATCACGACGTCTTCTAATGACACATCTACCTTGCATTTCATGATCCAGTTTCTAGACTTTTAAACTTGAACTTTGGGCGGACGGTAAGTGGTGATGACTTGGTTATAGATTTAGACTACCTGTTTGTTTTTCATTTTACACCAATTGTATATCCCATGTCTTATCCTACCCTTTAGTCATGAAGCATGTATAGGTGATGCAGCGAGCAATCTTTGGTGTCTTGGCCATGGATTTGGTCATGTAAAATTGATTTTGTCCACTTCGCCGTGACATGTTAGTAATGACGAGTCACCCCTTAACCTTTGTCATGTCTACCCATATTGCCTTCGAGAATTGTTTAGCCCTTAACTCTAGTGGAGGAGATTTGTGTAACCGCCAAGCTTATGATAGAATACATGCTATGACTGTGCGATTGAGTGATCACCCCAAAATTGACACTTAGAATAGTTGAGATATTTGAGTGTTTGTTCCCCTTTCGTGAGGTGTTCGGCTTTGTTTTATTCTAGCATAAGGGATTTGTAAACTCATATTTCCAGGTTTTGGGAGATATCTTTTTAGGAATCTATCTAATAAGGTCTACTTGAGGGCAAGTAGAGTTCAAGTGGGGGGATATTCGATAACATCAAATATTCCTAAATTTTAAGTGTCAATTTCCCCCGATAATGCTCGTTATTTATATGGATTTACGCTTGTTTTCCATTGTTTTCCACTTTCAGGTAAATTACGAGCATTGGAGCTAAAGAGACGCGGAAATGGAAACATTACTAAAGATTTATCACAGTATGCCTATTTTGAAAAAGTTACGGCGTAACTCCTCTCTCACATTACGCCGTAACTATTGCGTGACTCAGAATACCAACTTATCAAGAGGTTACGGCGTAACTCTTCCCAAAGGTTACGACGTAACTACATTAGCTCAAATGAGGATCCACGCCGCTGATACTTACGCCGTAACTACTGCATCACTTACGACATAACCGTGTTTATTGAAGACTACGGTAACCACATATTAGGTTACGCTGTAACTAGCAGATCTAGTGCATTTACAACGGAATAGAAGGTTACGGCGTAACTCCTATATTGGTTACGCCATAACCCATACCTGGCCTATAAATACCCCACGAATTCCAACATTTCTAAGCATCCCATTCCACACACAACTCTCTGAGAACGTGGGAAAAAGCTCAAGGCAGGTCTAGGGGAGCATACGGAGCTGTTTCCAAGGGAGAAGGCACTCCATTACGATAAGCTTTAGCATTTTATATTTCTTTTACTTTCAATTCATGTATTTCGTACCTTTGAATATTGAATTGATTTGCATGATTAATATGAGCGGCTAAGCACCCTTTGATGCTAGCCTAGTTATGATTCCTTAATTGTTTTTTTTTGCGTTTACCTTTGTACAATTATTTCTAAGTGTATGCATGCATAGTTCTTTGGTAGTCACCCTTGATTCGGTAGTTTTGAATGGCGGTAGAGGCCAATTGCCTAGGAGATATGACCAACTGACCCTAGGTGAGCGGACTGAGACGGGAAGGGTAAGATATGACCAACTGACAACCCTTTCTACTTGTACGATTTGACCAACTGATCACCTATCATTTGGATGAACTTAAGAACTGGGGGGTGTAGTGTCTAAGTTCCTAACGGCAGGGCACTCACTATTTAGAATCTAGCATGTAGCGGTACTTAATGACTTGGCTTAGGGGACCATGAACAACAGGACTTACTTATGACGGTGCTGATTTCTCTGTTGGTGGCATCTTTGCTGATAGGTTAGGGCGAATTGACCAAATTTTGTCCTCTCGAATTTGACACGAAGTAATTGGAAGTAGGTAGACGTAGACATAACTAGCTAGGAAGATTGACTAGGTTAGCACCACTATTCCTATATTGATCTCTCTTTTCCCATTTACTTGCTTTTATTTTATTCTGCATTAGTAGTTTAATTAATTAAATCCCTATCGAAACAATTATTATTCTGTGACACTAGACTTAGTAATAATCCAAGACACATAGCTCTTGGGACGACCTCGGATTTACCATTTACTACACTACACACGACTGGGTACACTGCCCGTTAGTGCATTAGGGTAGACCATAGGTATAGCGAGACACTATAAATATTAAGACCTGGTCATTAAAACCTGCATCACCATGGGTTATGGGTCAATACCATTTTTTTGTTTTTACCCATTTTAGTATATACTAGTTTAAGTATATATTTACCCAAAATATGTAAATACTAGTTGTAGTACATATGTATTACTAAATCATAAAATCACTTATACTTTTTTTAGTGTTTTATGTGAAAACGTAAGTGTGTTAGAAAACTATTGGCTCAAACAGTTTACGTATTTTATTTGTTTCGTTAAAATGATTTTACGTTTGTTATCGACAAAACATTAGAAGATCGTAAAATATAAATAAATTTTTTCACGGCTTATTTGTATTAACAATCTCCCCCTTTTTGTTAATGACAAAACATAAAATTATTTTAAGGAAAAACTAGAATTCGTAAAAAGTTTGAATTGGAGTTTTTACTCTCTTCTCCCCCTTTTTGTCGAAACAAAAAGAGCGTCGAAAAGAAACTAACACATTTTTTATATGAAAAACATGTAAAATGAAAAGATGTAAAGAGAGTAAGTAACGGGAATGGTTCTCGTCTTAACTCCCCCTTGACGAGTCCATCCCTTTGTAAGGGCGTCAAGTAAATGTAAACTAATAGGCTAACGAATTGCAATTTTGTTTGCAAATGGTTTCGTCCTTGTGACGAAAATTCTCCCCCTTGAAGATTGCAACTTTGCAATGGGGTGTCATGAAGAGTAATCCAAATAAGGATTAATGTTGCAAATGGTTTTGCAATGTATGGTTTGACACGAAGCTCCCCCTAGTTTTATGGTGTCACAAATCTTCATGTGTATTTTGAAAATCTACAAAATAAAGGTTAGAAAACAAGAGTATAGTGCATAATTTCCTGCAAATAAGACTCAAGTTAGTAGTAAATTGTTCTTCTGTACCACGGATCCCACGGTTCCCTTTGTGGAGGGATCCGTCTAGGCATTTTGTGGGGGCCCTGCTGTCTGGTGACAGATTCTTCAGCAATGAAGATATGCCAAATAATGCTAATAATGAGGTGAGATATGTATATAATTAGCAAGCATAAACACAAAGCAACATGACATATAAGTGATCATTCAATAAAACTAAGAGATAATCAAACAAATCTCTAAAACTAAGAGAATGATCTAGTCATACAAATACTACTAATACTAATTAGTTACTAAACTTAAAACGCAACAATGTGCTTGAGTCTAGGAATGAGTGGACTTGTTGATTTGATCCAATTTTGCAAGAAGATGATTAAACATGAAATGTAACTCATTTCGTGCTTCTTGAACAAGTCCTTGAGTGATTAGACAATTTGGACAATTATTGTCTTGGTTTGGAACCGGAGGAGAATGGATATTTTGAGGAGGCTCTACGAATGATTGTGGGTTTTCATTTTGAGACGTGGGATGAGGTTCTTAAAATGAGGGTGGTAATGGAAATTCTTCCATATTATCAAGTCCTTGATTGTTCCTTGTTTCCCATGATGGACTAGTTAGTGTTGTAGGTGGTTCCCTATTCAACGAGAAAGTTGGTGAGTGGGAGGTTCTTGGTGGTGAATGCTCTAATGAATAGAGATTTGGGTGAGGAAGAGGTTCATTAAAAGGGTGTAGTCCATGCTTAAGGAATGAAGGTTTAGATGGCTTGCTAGAACTAGCCATGTTTGGTTTTGAACTAGATGATTCTTTTTCTAGTCCGAAAGGTTTGATGCTAATCCTTGCGGGTCTCTTAGCATTTGTTGAATGGGTTTGAAGAGGTGGGATTCTAGCATTGTTATCTCTTATGAGAGATGATTAGGTGGATGATATTTCATGGACCATTTGACCTTTTCTTTTGGATGAGCCTTTGGTTGAGGAGTTGTTGCTAAGAGCCTTAGTCATGGTGATGATAATGATGCTATATGAGCTTCTAGTTGCTGTTTTTTTAGAGCTAAGTGAGAGTGGTCTCTTATCCTTAAGAGTGTTTGGTTTATAAAGGGTAATTTGAATTAGGGAATTAAATTCTTGGCCACTAAGAGGATTAAGCATGCACTTAGGATATTGATCGGCTCTAGGGAGATAATAAATGAAGGCTAAAAGTGGTTAGATAACCAAAAGGTGGTTTAAAATTGAAGAGGGAAGCTGA
The DNA here is from genome assembly GCA_910596185.1 of Chrysanthemum makinoi. NCBI lineage: Eukaryota > Viridiplantae > Streptophyta > Magnoliopsida > Asterales > Asteraceae > Chrysanthemum > Chrysanthemum makinoi. The sequence goes on along the minus strand of OU343219.1, from coordinate 249,667,126 downwards.
TTTAATCTTTCTGCAGCCACGGATCCCGCGGATCCCTCTCACTAGGGATCCGTCTGGTTATAAACCAGGGATCCGTCTATCAGACAGGTTCTAGGTGAAATGATTATGCTTTTGTGAGGTTTATTACCTATGTATTTCGAGGTTTTGACTTAATTTTGAAGTTTTTAACTGGTGGATATCTTAAATGCTCAACCATAATGGGTGATGGTGCTTAATGATGGTTTTGGGTAAGAAAATTGACTTTAGGTAGTCTAACTAAGTGTTTGACAAGGACACCATTTGAATTGATATGGAGAAATGGTGGTAATTAATCCTAGAAGTCAGATGATGAATCAAGAAAAAATTACTAAAATCTTAAAAAATAAAGAAAAAATGAAAAACTAGTTTTGAGCCTAATTTTGAGTCAAAAGTGATTAAGACTAATTTGCTAAAATTGATGGATATACCAAACAAAGTGTTATGAGATGTGATAAATAATGTGTGAGCGTTGGAGCGGAAATATGGTGAGTTTTGAAGAGTTGATAAATCAAAAACACTTTGAAATATATCCTAGGTAAGCCATAGGTGACTGTGAGGCTTTCAAATATTTGAGGAAGACTTAGTTGGCTCTAATGTCATATGTTTGACTAGTGTGAAGTGATCTAGTGGGATATTTTGATGTAATTAAGTCTGCATTGTTCATCAGTAGTCACGAATCCCACGGTTCCCTTTTGGGAGGGATCCGGCTAGTTATAATGCTGGGATCCGCCTACTGCAGATCAGAAGGCTTTCAGCAAATGTGCAACTTTTCACTTTTTAGCAAATGCTTCTCCTAGTTGTTTCTATAAGGGCTAAATGCAAGAACACAATAAATATAAGACATAGCAAAGTAGGGAGAGCTAAAAGTTCCTAAAATGAGTGACGAAGACCACTTGAATGTTTTCAAGGAGTCGTAAAATCTCATTCTACAAGTTCCGAAGTTTAGATTGTTTAGTGCCAAGATATGGAAAGACCTACATACTACACTATTCAACACAAGCATTGTTTAAGTGTTATAACCCATTGTTTGAAATTGTTCTTCACAAATTTAGGTCCTATGACCTTACCTCATTTCTCATCCCCTTCCCGTCTTCACCCATCCTCCACTCTTTATCATACCATCTCTACTTCTTTTTCTTCAAGAAGTTGGAGAAGCACTTGAAGATTCCCTTGGTTTGTTGCCATTCGGGTTATGCACCAGGAACGTCCGGCAATTGGTTGATGTAGTCCAAGGGGTCGAGATTGGTATTTCCGAGTGGGTTGCTACTTCCTTCACCTTCTCTTTGCCTCTCCCTTTCTTCCAAGGAATCCGTGGGTGGGTGAGGCCTTTTGCCATCTACCATAAACCTTGTAGTTCTTCCCTTGGTCAATGACACCATAACCTTGTTGCAAAAGCTATGATCATAGGATTGCGGAGAAGGATCTAATGCAAAGATGAATTTAGCAAGACGGGTTAGAAGCATTGCATACGGGAGCACCATTTTGTCCATGCTTCTTACACTTGCCATTCTCTTGATCATGTAGTAAGCAAGGTTAAAGCGAGTCCCGGTCACTAGGCAATAGATCATGAAACTTAGACATGCGTTGGGGTGATCCTTGTTTCCTACTAGGCACACCACATTCTCCCTTATCACATCTTCCCATTTCTTATACAATCCGTACATCTCGGAGAGCTCCATTTGGAAAGGATCCCTATAGATCACTTTCGAATTCCTAGTAACCCTTGATGGGGATGCTCTTGGCATAAACACGGTGTCCCTCACCGTGGTTTCTTCCGGGATTAACATGTGATAGATTTCATGATGATCAACCATAGAGTGTATCTCCTCCAACGACCACTCATTAGAATACATGCAAACACCTTGATATGGAACCCCTATTATTCTTCCAAACTCTACAAGCGAAAGGGTGTATTCATGCTCATTTATGGTAAAGACAATCGAGATGGAGCCATCATCATTTCTAGTAATCCTCATGTCTTGTAGAACTCGAGTATAAAGACCAGGCAAATTTGTTCGTTTATGTCCAATAAACAATCAAACCCAATAGTTCCAAAAACTTCCCTTATGTCGGTATTGGCAAGAAATGATGGTTCAACTACTCGACCTTCTTGAAAGAGTCTCTTTTCAAGCATTTTGAAGGCTTTCCTATCGTCCGGACTAAGTCAATCTTTTCTATGGTACATTGGTATGTAATGAGCGGTGTCTTGGTAATCTTGTTGTTTGTTGCTTGGCATGATTGTTCCTAAACAATACAACCACAATGTGGTGTTAATTGTGAATAGTAACCTAGAGGGTTTGATCACAATTTTGCTCAATTCATTTTTATTGAATTCAAGAAATGAGTTTAATTTGTATTAACAATGTTAATTCTTTGATTTGGAATATCTTAGAAAACAATGTGGTAACAAATTATGACAAACCCATTTGAACCCAATCTTCTAAAAATGAAGAAATTGTAATCCTAGAAATCAAGGAATTAAATTAACAATGTAGTGAAGATTATACTTACACAAATGATTGTTATGCTTGAGAGAGATGCTTAAATTGCTCCTGTGAACAGTAATTGGGTTTTTGTTCGTGATTCTTTGAAGGGAAAGTAGTTGTGGAACTTCCACAGTGATCATTCTTTAACTTATACTGTCTTCTGTCGCACGGATCCCGCGGATCCATCTTATTTGGGATCCGGCTAGTATAAGCACAGGGATCCGGCATGACAGCAAAAATCAGCTCAAACATTCCTTGATAACTTTGGTTTGGGAGTTCTAAAACGCCTAGAGTTTTGATGTTTAGGCTCTAAAACTTGTGATTTGAGGTTTTGATGATTTAATACTAGTCCTATTTGACGTGGTTCCCTTTCTAAGAATTAGTCATAATTCTTGGGGAGTTTTTCAAACACTATAATAAAATCCCATTTTATCATAATATAAGAAGTTTCACATGGATATTTATTGACATAGACGAAGTGTCAATAAGCCCTTTGTGATGAATAATGATTGAGGCTATCGAATAACCAAAATATCATTATTACAAGTTAGTAGTGTAGTCTATACAAATCAATCGAAGAATACTATTCTTGATGATGTCTTTGATATAGATAACTACTTAAGTAATTACTAATAGTGATTAATTATTCAACTAAGATTTTAACAACAATGATAGCAGATGTAGATTATTAACGATCATACCTTTTCTAAATATTCTTCTTAAAGAAGGAAATATTTAGACAACATGCTTTGTGATTTTCTTGGAATCTCCAGATCCATGTGTGAGAAAAACACTGCCAAACAATCTTTTCTCGAGAAGAAATATTTTGATAGTTTCTTCATGATCTTCTTGGCATGCCCAAATCCAAGTATGGAGAATACTTAACAAAGAAAGTGTTAGAACATTTTATCATTGTCCAAGAATAAACATTATGATGATTTTAAAAGAAAAGCATGTCATGAAAAATCCTTCTTTGTAGTTTTCAAACATACGCGGATCGTATCAAGTTTTTAAAGTACAACATACTCTAAGAAACTTGGTAACGAAGCTCTGATACCAATTGTGGAAAACTAGAAGGGGGGGTTGAATAGTTTTACCAATTAAAACTTCGTTTTAAAACATTTAGATTAACTTATGTCAATCTATTTGGTTGTTTATGTTGGACGTTGATAGATAGATATATAAACGTATAATGAAAGATAAAGGGTAAGAAGCACATAACCACGACACGAGTATTTATAGTGGTTCGGCTACAAGGACACCTTCCTTGCCCTACTCCACTCCTCGAGTCACCTACTCGAGAGTTCGTAAACACTATACAACACCAATCTCCTTATGGTGGAGAAGCCTTCACAACGTCGCCTACTCTTTTTTCGGTACTAGGCTAACCACTGGGTTCTTTCACTCTAAGGTGAACCACACCTATCACAACGCCGCCTACCCTTTATTAGGTACTAGGCTAAGCACCTAGTTCCATTACTACGGAGGAACTACTACCCAACACAACACAACACCTATTCATAAGGAGATCCACTCCTTATTACAACACCATCAAGGATATCACCATCCTTGGAAATAAACTAATACTATATGTATAACGATGCACCTCATCGATTATACGACCTAGGCATTCTTCCTTAATGCCACTTGATTTGATTCCTAGGCATCCTTCACTAAGGCCTTTGACACAACGCTTGGCACCTTTCACTAATGCCTTCGTCTTGACACCTTTAGCATTCTTCACTAATGCTTTTGACACAGACGTTAAGCACTTTTCACTAATGCTTTCGTGTTGACTCTTTTGGCATCCTTCACTAATGCCTTCAACACAACCCATCTACGGAGGAAGAAAGAACTATCAACAAGAGAACCTCAGTTGCCTTGATGATGACGAAGCATGGCAACTCATGGACTTGAGCTTGCTCGACTTCAAGAAGTGGTGATCTCGCCTTTAAGAGGAACCTAGAGAATCACACAAAAACAAAAGACAAACTACATAGAAAGATCCCTTAGGATCAGTGGTTAGAGAGGTACAATACTTGGAGAAAGTATGTGTAAGAGTGGTAAACCAAGAGGAAGAAATGGCTCACTATTTATAGAGGAAAATGCCTACTGTTCCACGGATCCCACGGATCCCTCCCACAAGGGATTCGTCTAGCGTAAAGCCAGGGATCCGTGGGACGCTCCTCTTTACCCATGGGTATTTTGGTTATGGGTTGATCCATGGGTCTTTTACTAGATACAATGTATCTTATAAGTTCAATGTACCAACTCAAGTGGTTTTGGATAATACCATGGGTTATGGGTTAATACCATTTGTTAGTTTTTACCCATTTTAGTATATACTAGTTTAAGTATATATTTACCCAAAATATGTAAACACTAGTTGTAGTACATATGTATTACTAAATCATAAAATCACTTATACTTGTTTTAGTGTTTTATGTGAAAACGTAAGTGTGTTAGAAAACTATTGGCTCAAACAGTTTACGTATTTTATTTGTTTCGTTAAAATGATTTTACGTTTGTTATCCACAAAACATTAGAAAATCTAAAAATATAAATAAACGTTTTCACGGCTTATTTGTATTAACAGAGAATTCACCATCGATCATCATCGTTATTAGCTTAGCATTAAATAATTTGTATCAAACATTGTGTTTAATCAAATCGACGTTTTATTTATTATTATTTGTGTAATTTACAATATGATCGGCTAACTACTTTTTGTGTTAGCCTTGTTATGAATTTATTAATGAGTTTATTAATGTTCCTTGTTTATTTATCGTTTTATTTGGATATCTTGTTAGCCTATCTTTGAATCCCCACATTTCGGTAGTATTGAAGCTAGAGTAGAATCTAAATTGCTAGTTAGTACATGACCATTTGAATACTAGATTATTAGGTTACTTGAGGTGTGACCATCATCATTGTGTAGAATTTGATCATAGAACTTCCTACACTAGAATAGATGCTTAAAAAATGCGGGTAAACTTTTTGTGGACCAAACGAGGGTTTAACTAGATAGTTCTTATAGATAGTTGGTGCTCAATGACTGAAAAATAGATACTTGATCACCCATGACCATCGAGGAGGGATCTAGGGATTATAGGTTAGGTAACGATACCCATTCGAACCTAATGACTAGAATCACTACATAAAATGAGAAATAGACATTGCACATAGGAACTAAATCGTTGTGTTGATAATGTAGTAACTAGGTTAGCACAAGTTTCTCCCTTAATAAGTTTACCACATTTCATTTTCCGCAATTTATTTCTTTGCAACTAGTGATTAAATCAAAACCATTTCGTGACAATTAGACTTGAATTAGAAACTGATCATTAGCTTTTGGGACGACCTCGGCTTTACCAAATACTACACACAATTGGGTTCTTTGCCCGTTAGTATATAAGTAGACCATAAGGTAAACGAGAAATTATAAATATTAAAATCTGGTCTAAGTTAAGCATCAGATATATACGCAATTTTGAGCTTTTGGAGAGATATATATGCAATTCTCCCGATTAATAATGGCCTTTTTATTTTTCAAGTTATTGCATAAAATTACATTGTTTGTTGCAAAAACAATACTAAACAGGAAAAGACACGAGTTTGATAGAGCATCGCGCTTAAAGAAGACAACTTGATAAAATCCCAACAGGATACGGGCGGGTACGGGGCGTCCCGAAAAGATCCCAATGGAGATTGGGGTGGGTTGAAGGATGATCTTTGTAATCGAGTTTGAGGATGAGGATAGTTGCTCCACATCAATCTTGTTTTATTGTATTCATAGTTAGTTTGTACTTTGTTGTAACGTGTATAACCATGATTTTAGTTATAGCATTTTTAAGGGTCAAATGAAAAATCTATGCCTCTGAAGTCTCTCATGTAACATTTGTAGGTAAACATAAATGTAATTTTGGGAAACTTTTGATTTCATTTATATCTTAGTTCAGTTATTATTATTTTTTATTCTTTTATTTTTATTTTATAAGAATGAATACAAAAAAATTTATATATCTTTACACCTTATCCAAAGTTGATTTGCATGCATATTTTCTTGGCTGAAATAGATCCATGTACAACCAGACAAAGTAAGATGTATATATATATATCTATACATTACATATAAGAGGAGGCATGCCACATAAAATGCCACTTGGCATCCCATAATGCCATGTCATTATTCCATGTCATCATTGATTTTATGTGGCATTTTTTTAATGACATGTGGCATTCTTTTTATAATTATGTTCAATTTTAATTTTATGTTTAATTAAAAAGAAGACATATATTGGATTTGAACTTGGGTCATTCATAAATTATCTAAACAACTTACCACTAGACTAAATTATTTTTTGATTTATAAGTTCCAAATCAATAAAAATAAGGACATGCTAAAAAATTCTGCAGTTTGTATTTTAGGAATGTATATTTTGAAGATAAGAATTTATAAAAAAGTAGATATCCTAATGAAACATATAAACCTACGACATTTCATTCATAATATACGTTTTCTCAAACCCTAAAAATCCTTTTTTCCTCACAATTCCCTCTCATGCAGTGGATGCTATTTTTGTGTAGACATCTATCACGATTTTAGCTCATGATCAACTTATTCGGCTCCACAAATGTCTTCATAATTTTATTATATACAGGTTTCCTGGATTCAACCATTCAAAAACATAAAGACCAGGTAAGAAGTGATTTTGTTAATGATGAGCACATATTATACTACTCATGTTCGATTTATGATTTGTTTATATGATTAAAATAAATGTAATAGGTTAATGGTTAAACCTGCATTTGTGTATCTGTTATGTATAAAGGTTTTGCTATTACTTTTAATAGATTTTTGTTTTGTTCACCGCCAGTTTGTTGCAATGAAAATTTTAATGGTTAGTGGGATCCTGTAATCCATTATCTAGGGTGGAGTATAGAACACAACCGGCTTTCATTGCATCTGTGTTTCCAAAAAAAAACACATGGTGGTGGTTCTGTTGTTACTTAAAGGTAACAAGGCTGGAAAACATGAGATTACTATGAGTTGTTTTCTATATAATATCACAAACCCATTATCTCTAAGATTCTGGTAACTTCTTCTACCCAAATCTACTTTGCAGTTTTCTTTTTGAAGGCGGCGAGTTTAGATTCAGTGAATCCATGATTAGTGATTTCAGCAAAGTCCTTATGGCGAGAGGTATCTAAGTTAATTTTTTAGAGTGAATTTGAATCCTATTTTTCTATGATTTTGACATTTTGTGTATCATGTCGAATTTATTTTTTCAATTTCAGTATTTAACTATAGACAAATGACTGATTTGGCCCATGTTATTCCAACAGGTATGGCTTGACTGCTGCTGTAATATCCAACAATTTGGACCAGTGTGATCGTGTAACAAGGGTACTAAGATTATAAAAAGTTTCTTAAAGGATATTCAATGTACCCTTTGTTCCAACGTCAAATGTAATTGGTCTTGTGCAATGTGTATGCTTTCGATGTAGGTATTGTGTGGATGAATTATTCACAGCCAATAAAGGCACTGGCATGGAATTTATATTTGTTTCATTGAAGGTAAAAAAATAAAATATGATGTCATTAATAGTAGTTAACTTTGCAAACGTGTTTCATCCATTCATCTGTTATAGTAACATAGTGATTACAAACATTCCAGGCTGCTTATCTAATTTGTTACAGAAGACAACAAAAAGAGAAGTAAGTCTCCCCGCCTCTGATATATTTGATATCCGAGAACAACAAATACCATGCATGGTTCTGCTACCTATTCTTCAAAATGAATAAGTCATAACATGTAGTTTGTCTATTTGCGGTCATAATTATCAACCCTTTGTACCTATTTTCCCATAGGTAGACATTTACCTTGCTAATATATAGGTTCCCAAAGGTTAATGAAGACCCAGTACGTGCTGCTGGAGAAGCTTCTCAGCATAACACAAAAGAAAATTGAGTATAAGGTAAGTGAACATTCTTCATGTTGTTTCACACTCATGTGTCCAAACTTATAACCAATTATGCAGCGGAAGTATGCGATAGCAGCGATAGGTTCAACTTTTATATAGTTAAAATATATTCATGGCTTTTAAATGTACATGTATAAACAACCGATTTACTAATTAGGAAAACAAAGTATGGCTTGTAATTGTAGAGTGTGGCGACGTGAAATACCTTGAAAGTTTTAACAATCAGCTGGAAATAAGATATGCTTCCAGATTGAAGCGGGCTACAATACTGCTTTATGTTGTAAAGGACCATTGATGAGCTTAGATAAACCTACGTAGGAAGTGCGACAAAGTTCAGTCGCCGATAAGATATACGAAAGCACTATGATCTTACGTGATCAAGATGTTCTATCAGGTATCAAGACTTACGTGAACCATAACAACACTCACCTTTCTATATTGCAATAAAAATTGAAGCATAAAATTATTCCATCTGTCTTTAATCCTGGAGGTCTGGGCCGGTGGTTTTTAATCTTGCTATAGGGGTCATTTGTTATTGCAACGAGGAAACTCTTTGGGCAGGTAAAGGATAATTTTTTTTGGCAATGTAGTAGTTACTTTAAACAATGCGTGCATGTGCAAAAATATATACATAAAAGCCTTTTGTAGTAACCATTAACCTATTGTCGTTTACCTTTTAGCAGCAACTAAAGCGGAGCAATGCTTGTTTGGGTACGCCTAATAAATATTTAAATGTTTTTTTTTAATATCCTTAATAGAATTTTTTTGTTTAATTATTATTTATCATCAAGATATGCAAGCTGCTCCTTTCTATCCCGCCTATACTCGAGTTGTCTTCTCAACCTTCCTTCACTGTTAAATCTTTGAAGTGTTAGGTTATGAGCTGTAAATGACTGGCTAATCGACTTTTTTTGGTTTGACATGTAAATGTGATTTTATTTGAAAGTTGTTTGTTTGTTTGTTTTTTAATTAGGATCCGAATTCTAAGCAATTGAAAGTATTTTATAAGATGAGGCCTACATAGACTACTAATTACCAACCATAGGCAGTTACCATTCAAACATTGAGTCTGGAGGTAAGACATTAAGGATAAAATACATCAAACTTTTTGGCATAATCAGTTTATATCCACAAAGAACTGTCCTGTACTCCTGTCAATCAGTGTAATGATTCGTACTGGAACTTGCAGTATTCTGAGTTCAAGGGTTCATATCACAAAACATGTGCAATCCAACTTGAACCTGTAAGTTCATTTATAAATATTTGAGATGGAATAGGTTTTGAATTGTCATATTGATTCTTTTAACTTTATATGACATCTAATATTGAAAACTATTAGGAAAAATATAACTGCTCAGGGACCTAATTTCAACAACGAGTATCATAATGTCAATACCAGTGGGCATGATGCTTTTGCAGGTATTATAAGATTATATGCAAAGCATCTTGGAGCTTCTATTTATCATTTTTTGAAGTAGAGGTGGTGAGATGGGCGGGTTGGGTATGGGCAACTTGTTGGAATCGCTCCTAACTCGTAAATGGAACGACATTGACGGGATTACTATTTTTATCTTTGTTACCTCAAACACATGGGCTTGTTATGTCAATTACCCATAGATGTATGTGTTTTGGTATATAAACCCCTCCATACTTCCATGGAGGGGTGAGATCTCTTTGTGTAATTCACCTTTTCTTATCAATAAACACATAGTATTTCCCTTCTCTCTCTAGCTCTCTAACTTAAAGATGGCTTTCTTCCATCTTTCAAGACCTCCCGATTCACCATATCAACCAAATATACGATCCTAACATTGGTATCAAGAGCCCGGTCGGATTTTATCTTTGGTTGATTTTTTGGTGTTTTCATCTTGTCAAAAATCTTGTTTCAAAATCTGTTTTTTAACAAAGTTTCAACTTTTTTTACATATTTTTTGTGTTTAAACAGATTTTTTACAAGTTTCTTTTGTATCCGGTCAAAAGTCTAGTGGTCTAAATACATGTTTTACAACATCTGTCTTGGTCTATGGATAATTTTTTGTACCAAACGTGATAATATTTGTGGTCAAAGTCAGATTCTTTTGTGGTCAAACATGGTCAACTGGGCATAAAGAAGCTGTTTTTATGCATTTCTGGGGTTGCTATGAAGATTGAACGGATATATTGGTCGGAAAAACTCGCCGGAAAAAAAGTCAAAGGGTCAAAACCCTTTTTCTACGCATAAGGAGCATCTACAGAGTAGTTACGCGTAACTGTGAAGTTACGCGTAAGGTCTTTTACGCATATGCCTTGGCTTACGCTTAAGAACTGGCCTACGCATATGTTTACGCATATGTTTACGCATAACTAAGCCTGGTTACGCGTAAGACAAGACCGTGTTTACGCGTAAGCGTGTTTACGCTTAAGCGTGTTTACGCGTAGCGTGCACACGCGTAAAAGACCGGACAGAAATGATGAAGAAGAAACTAATATTTGACCGACCAAACCAAAATACTAAAGACTCAACAAGGACTTCAGCTTTTATCATCACAAGTCACAATACCTTAAAAAAATAATAGATGCGTCTGATGTTCAATCAATTTAAACTCAGCTACCACCCACTCAACTCATACCCTATTACTAACTCCGACTCAATCACATATCACATCCTCCATCTCATTCTACCACTATCGTAACTCGAAACTAAAAAGAAAAATAATAAGATCTCAGCCAACTTTATTTCGTGGTAATACACAGCAACATCTGACCTTAAAGGTAAAACCACAAAAAAAAAACATCATCGATCTAATTATTGAAGTTTAACTTCAATTGATGTCCGAATCTAATAGATTAAGGAGATAACAAAAATGTTATTCTCTATCCTCGTTCGTTCTTAATTCAAAAACAACACAAGATTATCACCTACCTAACACCTTTTTTTGTATCTCGTAGCATATATATTAAAGAAAAAGGAGTGGTGGATTTCGTGTTTATGTTGTACCAGAGGTGGTAGTCAATTGAGGATGATTATATGGTGGAAAACTTAGACTGAGGTGCGTTAGTTTATAATTGTTGGAGATGAGATCTAGATAAGTTTTGGTAGGTGAGAGGATATTGAGATGGAGGCGTACAAAGTTTATCAGAAGTTTTGTGATTAGGGTTGTGTTTTGTGATTAGGGAGTGTTATATAGTGGGAGATTAGGGTTAGGTAAATTTTATTAACGGTGTGCTATGGTATAGTTGATCGGGTTTCTTTCACTCTCATTGGGCCGAATTTTTTTTTTTAAACCGATGGATTGGACTTTAGTGACACAATATTTTGCCAACTAATGAAACGGATGTATAATTGGTTATAAGTATGTTTGGTAAAGATCATTGTGTAAACGTGGCTTTGGACTTACATCCTTGGATCCAAAAAGTTTAATGTGCTGAAAGGTGATCATTCAAAGGTAATTTTCATACATTGAGCAAAAAGTGTGGTATTTTGGTTGTACAAATTTTTCACGGGGATACAATTTTGACAAGATCGAAAAACCATTATCAAAGTTTATTTTAACCGTTAATGAAGGCTAGTTTTGGGCATTTAACCGTAAGATGTGACTACGGCGAGAATTCACTATTATTTATTTGAGGTTGAAGTGGGATATCACGGGTACGTGTACTTAGTATCTGAAGATATCGGGGTTGGTTGGATGCATGATTCTTCGAGATCCTTGTTCGAGCTTAAACCGTTACGAATGACAAAGACTTGAGCTATCTAGTTGAACTGATGTAAGGAGTTACGTTGTTGTGCTCACAGCTTATAACTATCACTTCTAAGGAGTTACGTTGTTGTGCTCAAGTGTCACACTAAGGTGTGGATAATTTGAGAAACTTTAAGTTTACCTTTTTTCGATGGAGTTAAGAAAAAGGGTTCTTCGTCTGACAATAGTGCAAGTTTAAGTCACAAGTTCGGGTTATACTACTTCAGTCTCAAGTTCGTCATATTGGGTTCTCTCCATCAAGAGTCACTACAAAAAGCCGTCAGAATGATAATGGGGTCGGTAAAGAGTTAGGTGAGAAGAGTATACACGAGTAGAGAAGTCTTATCAGCAATTGATTCTCACGAGATATTTATGGTACTTCACACTTGTTCGATTCATTGAACATACATGGTTTCGATGTCTCCAATTTCATCATCAACATACGTGGTGTATGATTCGATTCATTGAAAACACGGAAGAGAGTATAGGTGGTCGCTTCATGTTTTTGGATTTTTTCGAAAACCCTCTCCTTTCATGAATTTCTTCAATCGGGGGAAGAAAGAGACGATGGTCTAAACGTCTCACTTTGGTGTTATCGTCTCACTTTCGCGAGTTATCGTATAAAGTTACCTAAATATGATGTTGTGATGCCTCACACACGGTCATTTTATCGTGTAATTGCATATTCACTGGTAACTACTATTCGATGAGACCGCAAATATCTTGGGGAAGTCGTTTCATTTCGTCTTTCGTGGTTTGTTTGGTGTGAAGCATCTATATATGTGAGAAGATCTTGTTGATTTCTTGCATGTTACCCCTGAACGGATTTTCCGCATAAGTCGATTTACCTTGTGTGGTTTATTGCCATCTACAAATTCCGCTGCAGATGAAAATGTCAAAAGTTAGAGGAAATGCTCACTACATCAAAGTTCGAATCTGCGAAGACAGGTTGTTTGGGGGAAGTGATTTAGAAACTTACCAAAAAGGAGTGTACGGAGAAGATGCTAAAGACATGCGGCATGAATTGGGGGAAGTTAATCCAATTTATGCATATTACATCATTTGCCTACAAGTGAAGAAAACGGTTCTCAAGTCAAGGTACCAGAAGAAGACAAAGAGCGTAACCTTTCATCATCCTCAGAACTTGAAGAGCTTATGAAGACCTTTCTTTATTTGTTTTCTATATTTGTAGTAAATGTTGTAAGTAATCCCTTATGTCGTCCCATTGGGGGAAGATTGTTGGAATCGCTCCTAACTCGTAAATGGAACGACATTGACGGGATTACTATTTCTATCTTTGTTACCTCAAACACATGGGCTTGTTATGTCAATTACCCATAGATGTATGTGTTTGTGTATATAAACCCCTCCATACTTCCATGGAGGGGTGAGATCTCTTTGTGTAATTCACCTTTTCTTATCAATAAACACATAGTATTTCCCTTCTCTCTCTAGCTTCTCTCTCTAACTTAAAGATGGCTTTCTTCCATCTTCCAAGACCTCCCGATTCACCATATCAACCAAATATACGATCCTAACACAACTGGTTACAACGGGTCTGAAGCAGGGCATTTTTATTGATTTAGGTTGCCCCGCTAACACTTATATTTCTTGATTGGTTAATGTGTGGTCATGTATGCATGAATTAGTATCACCTGATATAACTTTGATCGTAAATGCTATTGAGCAGAGACTTTGATGGTACTGTTTACAGATTTGCCTTCCAGTTGTAGTAAGCAAATTGCATAAAGATGTTAATTGAAATGGTGGAATAACTTGCATAATATTGGAATCAGTTCGGTAAGTAACTGACATATGTTTCTCACCTTTTAGATGTCTCCAAAACCTCTACGCCTGATACAGCAGTTTCTCGATCCTGATGACAACTGACATCAAAAGTATCTGAAGTTTCAATCCTAGAATTTTTCATGTTCCTAAGGGGTGAACAAATGTCAGGACCGTGTGCGAAAATAGTTTGTCTCGGTGAAGGCTTTATAAGGTTGCTTTTTCATTTTATATCATTTTCACTTTTTCTATTTTTTATATCATATAAACATACCTGGTGTGTAACTATTAAACTTTGTTTTTTAAGGGATCATAAAGAATCAGTCACTTGCATACTTCATAGGGAGAGTATATCTATATTTGACAAGTCTAGGGATAGATGAAAAACGTGTACGTTTCAAACAAAATCTCCTAAATGTGATGGATTATGCTTGAACAACAAATAGCTTCCCCTCCATACTCAAAGGGACGGATATGACTGTGTTTCGAGTGGATTTGGTGGGTTAATTAACCGTTTAAGGATTGAACCATGAGGCATAAGGTGGAGTTGGCACGTTGTGTGAGCATAAATTACTCCAAGAACAATAAAATGCAAACAGAGCTTATTGAATTTTATAATAGCCAGGTGTTGAATTCAAGTGGAAAACGAGTACACTACATAGCTATGATATGTATATTTTGAAGGTAATTTGGTCCCACCAAAATTATATCAGATTACATACACTTCATGTAGTACTATGTTCTGCATTGTAGATTGTAGGTATTCGGTGTAAGTTTATATGATATTGCACACGTGTGGCATAGAGATCAACTTCATCGATCAATTACGAGGTATAAGTTATTTCATTTTAACTTCTTTCAGACGAGCTAAGACTGTATAAAAATTGGTAGTAAATACCGAGTAATTATATTACGAAATGAGGTATGGTATATATTCAATTAAATGGAAACCACAAAATGTACATACGTCACAAGTGGCGATCAGTTTATTAATCTCTTGGTAGAGATCATTACATCACCAGTAATATTTCACGCATCTCTAATATCATATGATCACTAAAATAGTAACATTCGAAAGGATCAATAACCCTACTTTCATGCTTAAGCAACCAAACGCACCAGTCACACCGGATTCAAAAAGTTTAATGCCTTTCTTTTTTGGATATTGCTCTCCTGTTTGGCTAACCCACACATTGGCTACTACCTTCACCGTTCCCTTCTTACGGTACGCGGGTGACGTATGCCCAACTTTGGTGAGCACTTCTACCTTAAAAACTGACGATTTCACCGTCCTGTTAAAGGGTGTTGTGCCTCGAGTAGTCACGGTTTCTTTCACATGATTGCTTCTTCTTTTATCTTGGTAAAACTTGGGCACGGTGAATTCTACTACAGGATGATATTAGGGATGTAAGAAAACATAATCTGAACAGGATCGTAGTATGCTCCCGTTGCTTTATTCTTATTATGGAGTTTCATGTCAAAGAAAATCGTTTGATTTGAGGCTGTCGTTGTGGAGGATATGTCTGATAGGTTGAGGGCCGAGACGTAAACATCCTTGAGCGTGAATATAGGATCGGAAGGAGTGGTGTAGAAGACACATATAACAATCACAGTCGTTATGATTGCTAAAATTGATGTGATTATGCAGCAACAATTAGTGCGATACCTCATCTTATTATATACCAATGCAAAACCAAGAATTTGTATTGATATTAGAACAATATGAATGAAAAATTATATAAAGGGAAGAAGATTTATGACTTTTCGTTTAACTTAGGGTGTTGTTATAGATGTTGCAACTTTGAAGAAATTCCCTTTTTGTTATGAAGAAGTCAACTCATTTGGATTTTCCATGAACCAGGTGTTTAGACATGTAGAATATTGTTATTAAGCGTTGTTGACTTGTGACAGTCGAGGTTCAGCTCATTGGCCAGAGCATCTTTGAAAGTTTCTATGGATATGGTATTACTATATTCTTCTTGATTGATATCTACTCGACTGTGAAAGAGAATAAGCCCTACTAACGATTAAAGAATGATTATATATAATTCTGATTTTAGGCCATCTTGCTAGATCATGCACAACGGATATGTACCTGATACTTGATTAGAGGTTCTGCATTTTTCAAAAGTATTTGACGTTGCATTAGTGATATGTTTTTCCAAAAAGAAAAGTTCACGTCTGTGTCATTTTAACAAAGCAACATACGTTATGAGAGGTCTTAAATATTTTTATGCTTCAAACAACCTGCAGCAATTGAGAAACCATAAAAATACACATGACTAAAAGGGTAGTACTACTTGAAGAGAACATGATCAATTACATACACATAAAAATTGTTGCTGAAAATTTTATCTTTATTCTCTTGGTTTCTTTCCCTCTGCAGATAATTTTGTATCTCCATCAAATTCATTATAGGTGTCTCATATTGAAAGCAAACTAGCGAATGCAGTTGAGTCACTGAAAATGAAGCAGGATGACATGGAAAATATTCAAAAGGTGACAAAACTCGCCTCAAAACTTGATCATTAGTTATAATTACTAAAACCTATTTCCATGATAATGATAAAAATTATCTTTATCTTTTTGCCTTTAATAAAAAAGATCATAACAAAGCAACTGAGCTTATTTTAGTATGAGAGTCAAAAAAGGTCATGGTTGTAATATACATGTAACTTGCAAAATTGAACCTTTATTATCTAAATGGGTAGCAACCCCACTGTTATTCTTCCCCTATATAGAAAATTGATGGTACTAAGAAACAGATCAGGCATAAGCAGCTTATGGTATACATATTGAAATGTGGTATAATTCATTGAGTTATGATGGACGAAGATCAAATGACTACTAGAAAACACTAAAAGATTAGAAAATATCACTGATAGTGTTTATGTAAAGTTTATCATTAAGTTGGTATTTCTTATTGTGATTTTATTTTTTATTTTTGTCTTTTTTTTATCTGAGACATTTGGTACATTTATATGTTATTTATTGTTAACTTATAAATTTCAATGATACTCATAAGTCATGCGCTGATGTGTTTGCCGTGTGCAAGTTTTAAAAATTTATAAACATGTTTTAACCGTCTAATACTATAAACACATACGAGCAAGTATACTCGTTCGCGATAGCAAAGGTGGGTAAGTCGAGATCGTCCCAAGGGATTTTGTGTTCGAAATTGTTTTCTTGAAAAGATTTGAAA
Organism: Chrysanthemum makinoi; assembly: GCA_910596185.1. Lineage (NCBI taxonomy): Eukaryota > Viridiplantae > Streptophyta > Magnoliopsida > Asterales > Asteraceae > Chrysanthemum > Chrysanthemum makinoi. The sequence continues at coordinate 249,649,931 of OU343219.1, read as the reverse complement.
CAAGAAAGCTTTGTCAAGTCTTCCTCAAAAAGTGATGTTATAGTGAAATTCAACAATAAGAAATATATATACTTATGTGTAGTCTATAGGCAATCATAAGTAATGTTCATGAAGGCTTGGTGTAAACTTTTGATGTGATGCACAAATCATAAGCAAATGATTTCCAATCATGGTTTATGTTTGTAAAAATCATTCTAAGAACAAAAACATATAGGTAATCCTTTCGGTCCTTATCCTAATGATTATCCTTTAGAAAATCCATTTGTTTGTAAAATATTCTTATTAAACTCGTTCTTACGAATCTTTCGACCTTTCGTGATGAAAATATTTCTAGTCTTGTTTTAATAAGTAAACATGGTGGTTGTCAATCACCATATCCCCATACTAGTTTGTCACTCAACTTTTTGGAATAAAACACAAAAGAAATCCTTTTGGTCCTTTTTCTTAAAACATGTTTTACAGACAAATCAAACCAAGACTAGTATTTTTTCAACAAACTCATTTAAACAAGATCATATATACATGCATCGCATATGAGAACACTAGTATGATTTCATACATCCCAACACACAATTATATCCAAAACTACTCCATGATAATAATGACAAAACACAAGAAATAACAAAGTAATTCTAATAACTCAAGAGAATAGAAATCCATAACAAAGTTTATAGAATACCTAAACTTTTTCGATTACAAGAACTAGAATTCGTGGCTTATAGCAACCACATGCCTCCAATCACCTAGCTTAACCGTATAACTCCAAATAACCAAAACAAATGATGAGAATTGCTCTCTCCAACCTCCTGGACGTTTTACAGTGAATACTAAACTTTTGGGATGAATAAAATGGTTGGTAATAGTTTTGGTGTAAACTATTACACTTTGGGTTGTGTCACACCTAGTAAACTAAGACTAGGTTCAAAATATAGCCAAATAAACTTGTCTAAGCGCCAAAAACGTTCCCAACAAGTTAATATCAAGAAATGATCGGCCTCCAATAATTATGGGGAGTTAAGGCAACAATAAATGCAACTTTGTGTAATCAGACCATGCAACCGATCGGTTGCATTGCAACCGAGTCGGTTGCCGTTTTGACCATTATCCAGCCGGATCCTTCATGGGCACGACCGAACGGCGGGTGTTGTTTTTTTACTTTCGTTGACTTTCTTGATTCATGCCTCACTCTTTGCTCTCGCTGATGATTTCCAAGGCAAAACTTGATCTTTCTTTGCTGTAGATACTTAGAAATCATTGCGCTCCTAATCAATGAGCCCAAAAGCTTCCTTGCTCGACTTCCTTCCTTGGGAATCTTCTAAATGTGCATAAAAACTTCATTTCTTCATCATTTGTGATACCTGGCTACATATACATACACAATACACATCTTTTGCACTTTTGCAACAGTTATGAGTAAATATAGCCAATTATCATGCACAAAACCAACAATAACGCTACTAAAACATGTTCATTTTAGGCGATCAAATCCCCATACTTAAGTTCTACTCGCCCTCGAGTAGGTCTAACATTTGCAAAAATCGAATTCAATGGTCTTGATACCGTGGTTCCGAAAATTTTAACAATCATCCCAAAAGAGATAATCATTAATTTGCTTTTAATATGTGAAAAACTTTAAAAATGAACCAAACACTTTAGATAACATAACTAGAACACCTCACAAATGATTTTATATATGTAAATCACTCAATGCCTAGTCATGATCAATGCTTTTTACCATAAGCTTGTACAAGTATCAAAACAAAGAAAATAAATTCATCAAAGAGGGCTTTTATTCGGGTTATATCGTTAAGGCTACGGGTTTATAAAATGTATGGATAAGGCATGGGATGGTTTATGAAATTGGTGTTAAAGGAAAAATAAAGTCAAGTCTAAACCTCCATGTTGCTAGCCATTATACAAACCACAATCCCGTAAATGATTATTTCTCCTCTTCACATATCGATCTCCACAAATATGTATAACTCAATTTAGCTCATTGGCTAATCAATATTCTTCATATAGCTCATTGGCTATAACCATTTTTTTTTTAGTTCCCCCACACTTAGTGTAAGCATACACCACAAAAAAATACAAATGAGAAAGACGTCTCTTTCATCTTTGTAGGAGAATGGTACACACTATAGACAAAGTGTAGCTTCTTAATAATCATAAAAAACAATCCAACATTCCAAACAACTAGCAACAAACCAATAGACATGACAAGGGTTGGCTAAGGTTTAAAGTGTAAAATCTTTTTGTATTTTTCTGGATTTAACAAATGAAAAGATAGGCTCAAAGGGTGTAACTAAGGGTATCTAGTGCTAAAGATGAGCACTAACAAATGGGTCCATATAAGGGTGGTTAACTAACCAAAGTGGTTAGCTAATATATCATTAGATGTAAAATGGAAGGCCATTTGGGTTAATCCTATGATGCCTCTTATCACTTGAACATATTTTTATCACTCGAGAGTGATTTTAACCGTAATGCATAACAAGTACAAGTTATAGAATCGACATAATCATCGGCACACTCATAGCAAATATAAAACAAAAGATGTGTTTTATACAAAAAGAAACCTCACAATTAAGTGGAAAAAGGCTATAATGCGCGCTAGAAAATGCTATCGAATCCAAAATAAATTACTTCCGTAATTTGGTTCAAATCCAAAATTTTTCAAAAACCTCATTTTACCATTGAAATACCCAAGTTGTTTTTAATATATATCAATAATGTGTGAAAACAACTAGACAATCAAGGGCGAATTCCTTCTAATTACTTGCATCCAAAAGTTATCTAAAAAAAATAAAAGCTAAAAATTAAAAATGCGTATCATTTTTCCAATTTTCTTCCCTCCCCCATACTTAAGTTTTGCATTGTCCTCAATGTAATAAAATGAACTTCAAAGTAAAGAAAATGGGAAAACGAAATAGTCAAAAGATACCACGGGATAGAATATGCAATACGCATATTGGGTCATAAGCAAGCATGTGAGTTATCCAACTCCAAATAATTGACCATCAATAAGCTTCCGACACATCCATCCTGCAAACAAAACTGCAATACACAATATACAAACAAAACAAAACAAAACAAAACAAAACAATCCAAATGCTACTACTAAAAACAAAATATGATAATCATCCTAGAGAAAAAGTTAAGAGATAGAGATAATATTGTTTAACACATGATAACCATTGTTTTTTAAACCATAAATCAAGAATGATCCACAATCACATCCATGTTCTGAAAAGCATTACGTCGAGTTCCTCTGGTAATCCTGTGAGCTTCCCACTTCCTTCTTCTCTCAATTGAGCAAATCCTTCAGCTTCCGCACGTCCTGGTATAACTGGCTCACTAAACAAAACCATTTCCATATGGTTGAATAAACCAAGGCTTCTTGTGTGACAATCCGTCAATTTCCCGGCTATTATTTATATTAGAATATGCGAGTTATTTATTCTCCGATCATTATAACGCTATAACGAGAAGTTATCTTGTGTTTCTAAAGTCCCGGCACCACACGCGTACCGACACCATAATAAAATTGACGTAAAATTTACTTTCTAATTTCAAAGTAATAATAATACCATAATATTTCGCTCGTCAAAACGTCTCCGAAAATATAAAATTTATAAAATACGGATACCCGAATAATATTCTGCATAATTTAACGTTATCTTGTACGGAACAAATTATACAGTACGAGGTACATATAATACACTAAATAATAATAATAACAAAAATACACTCTTTGTCTTTCTTATCCCCACACACGACAAAACCCACACCAAAAGCAGAGATATCAAGATACCATATCTTCATCTTCCTCCTCTAGTCCTGCACAACCCTCCTAGGTCGAATCTCCCTAAAAGGGATAACCCAACATATTCATCCATCATATCCTCCTCTTTCATACCAAATCCATGAAAGATTTGCTTCCCAAATCCCCTCTTGATGCGCCGGCTACCCCTCGATGGAATCCAAGAAGAATCAAGATAAACTACCTAAGAGAAACAAATCTTCACACCAATCTAGCTTGAGCCAAAAGTCCAAGATATTCTTTGTTTTTGGAAGCTAACCGAATTTGGCTTCAAACCAAGACCAAGAGAAGAAAGATAACCAAGCTCCTCCCCAATATACTTCTATATCTCTAGTCGAATTACAAAAGCCCCAAACTCAGTTTCTCATCATCACCTTCACAAAAATTAGGGTTTGGTAAATCAAAGGGCTTTTTGAAATTGATTGAGGGGTTTGGTTAAGGGAAGTATAAAGAAGGTTTTGCAAGGGTTTAATTTTATCAATTTGGTTCGAGCCTCTTCCAATTGGAGCTTTGCGTTTGGTTCTTCATCCACTCGACCCACCATTTGTTTTAGTAAGGGTAATAATTTTGTTATGTTTGGATTATGGTTTATTTTGAAATTAACTTTTGTATACTTCTGAATTTTTAATGTCGAATGTAAAAATCATTTTTGAATGCTAAGGATGGTGATGTTGTTGTGGTCGCTAACCTTAAACACAAAAAGAAATAGAAAAGTTGTAAAATGGATTAACTTGTCTTTTTTTTTCTGTTATCATTAATTTAAGCTAGTGTGGCAAAATAATAATATCACAACTAAAACTAGAGTTTGGCTTAAAAATTGAAAGTGCTTATTTTCTTTGTTTGGTGCCTCGTCTTGAATTTTTTTGTTGTGTTAAACTTTCTTATTGAGATGTTGCTTTTTACTCCTCTTGGCGGCTCATTCCTTGCGACACCACCATCAGGAAGGTCTCGGGTTCGAGCCTCGTTATGGCCAAGATACCCCACCCTCGCTTTACATTTTGTTGATAGAACTTTGCCATTTTAATGCCACAAGAATAATATATACATACAGATGAAAAAGAAAATGATACTTGACTAGTTTTATAAAAGTCTAAATATGAAACGGGCTTCAAAAGCTGGGCAAGGTTATTTGATATTGGGTCGTGTGTTGTGGGCCGGTGACTACGCCCAACGGGGTACTAATTTAAATCAAGAACACATCTGAAAATTTTAGAAACAAATATATAAACTTTCGAGTATAGAATTTGCAATATGTGTAACAAATAAAATGGTTTACTGTAACGAACCGTCTTTTCATTCGGGTCACGATTACTTCTTTCCTTCAACTTAAACCACGACTTGTTCACAACTCGCTCGACTCATTATTTTTCCAACAAAACATTTTAGATTTTAACTTATGACTAGTAAGCAAAACTTAATTTCTCATCTTTAAAACTATGACTGCATGCGACTAAAATATATACACGAGTCATGTCCAAAGTTTCTAAAATCTTACATTTATAACTAATAAAAGTATTTTAATATAAATTCTTCTAATAAGACCATCACTTAGAGCATGATTTTATTATACTTTTATCATCAACTAGTATTGATCACATACAAATATACTTTTAATGACTTTTGATTATAATTAGTTAACGTATAATATTACGAGTAATTATTTTTCGTACGTCGTCTTTCGGTTGCCATCGAACCAAAGATTCTTTCGTCATTGATATTTTCTTATTATGTACTTATGCACTTCCAAGAGCCAAAATCTACAAAAGTTATATTAAACATTAATCATTGACACACAAGCAACAACAACATAAAAAGACTTTTAAACTCATTTAAATTTTTCGAGTCTTAAACTAGAACTATAGACTAAATTTGCCATACTAATCTAGGTCGCGTGTCGGTGCCATCCAATAATTCCATTTTGACCACGCTTTAGGATCTAATTGCCAAGGTGAGTTCACACATTCCCCATTTTACCGTTTTATTTATTTGGGGTGAAATGCATGAAATTAAATCTTAAACTATATTTTTGTTCTAAATTATAAATTTATTTGGACTATTTGATATATCTTGAACCCTTTGACTTATTATGACCTTATGACTTGTTCCTGATCCCTTAGTAGGCATAGACCTATAATCTGCCTTATGTGCTAAGTCTTAAAGTCTCCCTTGTTCGGAGCAACCCTGAATTGATAAAATATAATAGCTATGTACTGTGCAAGTCTCCCTCTGAGCAATACTAAGTCTCCATTAGAGCAATATTAAGTCTCCTTGTCGGCAGGAGCAACACAAAGTCTCCCTTATTCGAGCAAGCGTGATCTATTATATATTAGGCATTATTTATCATGGACTATTAAGACCAAATGCATTAATTACCGCATACTACTTGAACTATGGGAGTGTATGTGAACTTATATGTTACAAGTCTTGTATGGGCGGGACTTGTAACATGGTGAGTTCATAGGACACTTGCCAAGCAGACTTTCTAATTATAGTTTTCATAAAACCTGTGTACTCACCAACTATTTTCATAGTTGACCCGTTTTCTCATGCATTTCAAGTGATCGTTGTTTAGCTTATATTATGAAGATTTTAAATAAAGGAGTCGTCACAAGTTATCCGAGTCGTCCCGTAGTAAAATGTTATCTTTTGGAAGTCAAACTTTATGTTTCAATTGCCAAGGTTGGCTAGAACCTTGTTGTAATGTTACAATATTTCTTTAAATTTAAATTATGGTATTGTACTATATCTCTTTGCGATGCATATTGATTATGTTACACCTCGCGTTTCCGCCTCCGGCGGGGTGTGACATCTTGCAATCTTTGTAATCAAGTGGCCCCCACAAATATAGTTAACGCTTCCTAATGCGGCCCTTTGATGTAGGTGCTTGGCAATCAACCACGCTACATTCAGCGATCTTAACGGATGTCTTTCCTCAAAAGCAAATAGTACCCATAAATCATCCTCCAAAATCCTATCCACATCATGTGCCCTGTGTAATAGAGATTCAACTACTATCCTATGAAATACTTGAAAGAGTGGTTTTTTAATCGATGAAACCCTACTTTCTCCATATGTTAGCTCACTTTCCGAACTTATTTTCTTCCAAAACTTGTTTTCATCAAATCCTTCTTTATTCCTATCACTCAACATAATTATATATTTAAAATCCCGATTTCTCAAATCTTCGTCCGAATATAATCCAAGCAAATTTCCAAAATCCCATAATGTGACAACATGTTCCTGACCAGCTAACCTGAAAGTTATACACTTGTCCGAGCAAACCCCTGCGGCTGTAACATCTGGCTTCATTTCAAGGGAACACAGAAATTCTAAGAACCATTCTTTATAAATAGGCTCATTGATGTTGAGAGCTCTCTTCCACATTTCTGTAGTTAGAATCTGCTTGTTCCATAATGTTCTTATCAACAACCTATCTTCTAAAATTTCATGGCAGCCCAAACCTTGCAATACTTCCCAACTAACAATCCGAGGTCGGTGAATTTCCTTCCCTCCAATAGACAATAAGGTGTCATTGAGATGTTTTCGACGATCATGATTCTATCCACACCAAAGAAGATTCGGGTGGCATTCTGGGATTGGTATTTCATCTCTCTTCTTCCGTGCTCCTCTAGTTCGTGATGCGATCCCTTTTCCTAAGACATTCTTCACAACATAATCAAATTGGATTAGCCGTTAGAAACATGCAATATTATTGCAGAAACCACAAATATAAGCCAATATAAAAGTGTTAGAACAAACGGGAAGGTCCATGGAAGCCTCTAAGGTCCACTTCAAAATTTCAAAAAAAATCCACCCAGAACCTGGAACCGGATTCGGTTGCAGGGCAACCGAATCGGTTACTCCTAATGACCAAATCCAACCGATCGGTTGTGCTTCGCAACCGGATCGGTTACTCATTCTGCATAAGGCTTTTTCCTTCTAATCCATCACCCACTCGATTCTTCTAAATCCAATCCACTCCTAGATTGCATTCTAACATCATCAATGATTTCTACATCCTCAAATTACTCTAAATTCGCTTTCCAAATCTCAAATCATCACACATTCATCAACTTAGAACTCAACAAATAAGACCTCAACTCTTCAATCACTTGTTCTAATCAACAATGTGGCATCTATTACTCATTAAAAATGCATCATCTATCACTAGGAATCACCAATTGCAACTTAACTTGATTCAATGTTATAACCTAATTAAATCTAAAAATTCAATCATCAAATACTCATTCCATGTTGAATCAATCACTACAATTCTTTTTGCAATGCATTCCTATATCAATTACCCACTTAATCCTAAAATATTACAACTTAATTCGAATTATATCAAAAACCCCCAAATTAGTGACCTAATATGCAATTCAAATCAAATGCTCTAATTAAACCTCAATTGAGTTAATTGAATGCAGATGCTTACTTGTTTGGGTGCCATGATGATCTTCTACAACTTAAACAACCTTCAATTAGCTTCTATTGGTCGAATTTTTTAAAACCCAGCTGGAGGATTAGTGTGTGTGTGTGTGTTTTTCTGGAAAAAGTGAATTTTTGGTATATATACTTGTATGCAACCGGTTCAGTCATGGACACAACCGTTTCGGTTTGCATTTTTGCCAAATTTTTCATTTTTCTCGTTACTTAGGCATTTTACCTTCCAAGCAACAATTGTTTACTCAAAAATCCTATTAAAGATGCACACAACATTCATCCACCATTTGGAAATTTCAACAATCATCCAATCTCAAAACTCAAATCATCATACTTATAAACTAAAACTAAAACTCATAATCATAATGCACTAACCAAATAACCTCAACATAATAATAAAGATAAAACTGAAATGAAAAACAAGAAATCCTAAATGCATAAAATTAAAAAGAAGTTCATGAAATTCAAGCAAACAATTGCTTGTTTATTATGGTGCCTTGTTTCTCCTTAGAATTCCTCGAAATACTCATGCCTTAAGATGTCCTCACTTAGAAATTTCCTGGTCAATTCTCGGTATGTTTCATAAGTTTTGAACTTCCTTATGAATCTTCTCCCATCTGGACATAGTATATCAAATTTGACGTGCCATTCTCCATCCCCATTTTGTCTCTTGTAAATGCCCGACCCCTCGGGTCTCCATTCCAAATTCTTGAGTTGCACCGGTAAAGAACCTAAGAAATCGGTTAGCTTCTTGTAAACTAGGATGTTTTTGAATGGATTGTAAAATGCTTCCACCGCTAGTGCGCGTTCCATTTCATCCTCAATATTAAAGTATGGTGGAGCTAGTGGTCCATACATTGGGTTTCCTTGGACATCACGTCCTACTTCAAAACAAGTCAAGTCCTCGTCCGCTTCCATCAATTCTAAATCTTCCATGAATTCAACAGTTGGTCCCCTTGGTTTGGGATAATAGGTTTGTTTCGAGATCCCATCATCGATAGTCATCGTACCTCTACCCATGTCTATGATTGCACCACATGTGCTTAGGAATGGTCTTCCTAATAGAAGTGGTAAACTCTTATCAACCGGAATGTCTAGGACTAGAAAATTAGCCAAGTATGGTTGGTAACCAATTTGAACTCTTACGTTTTTCACCTCCCCTATTGCTTTTGCTTGGGAATTATCCGCCATGGTAAGTTTCGAATGATTTGGTTGCGGCTTACTAAGACCCAACGTCTTAAACAATGGATAGGGCATAACATTAACACTTGAACCCGTATCGGCTAAGGCATAAACTGGTGTAGTCCCATTCACTTTAATTGGCAAAACAAAATTTCCCGGATCTTTCTCCTTACGTCGCATACCTCTAAACAAAATCCTATCTCTATCCTCCTCCGATAGAGCTTTATCCTCCAATCTTGCTCTTGCTAGCATCACCGCATCTAGTTTCTTACGGTAGAGAACGTAATCTTGTAGTACCTAAATCACCGGCTTTTTCTCATTTAGCTCAAGAAACTTTTGTTCAAGGTTTTCCAAAATAGCTTCTTTTTGTTCGTCAGTTAAAGGTTTGAAAGTGTTTGATGTAGTAGGTGATGAAGGTGTGTAATCATTTTTGTTGGTGGATGTGGTAGGAGTTAATTTGTTGGATGAGGTTTTCTTCCTATTTGCCTTCCCCATCTTTACGACTTCCAAATCTTCCTTTTCCATATTAGCACATAACTCCACAAGCATCTCGTTCACTCCTTTTCCTTCTTCCAAATCGGTGATATTGATCCTCATTTCTCCCAAAGCAAAATCAACTTAGCACTTGGTTGTTACAAGAAAATCTTGCCCAAAACATACATTGGGCTCATCCGCGTTCCCATCTTCCAAGACAACAAAATCTGTTTCAAAAATGTGACCATGAATGTTAACCTTAAGATTCTTAACCATTCTTCTTCCGTATGCTTCGTAATCCACACGTACATGACCAATTTGATCAAGAACTTTCTCCACAATGTAATTTTCACCATAAGCCATGTTAAGTTGCGCGTCCCAAGCACTCACCCCTTCTACACTACAAGGTGTACCGAACCTCATAAGTAGCGAATCATACTCCGTCAAAGGTGCTTGTGTGAATACCACAACTCTTCCCTTCTTAGGAAGTTGAACTTTGTTTTCACCCGTTTCTTCCATACTAACCGTATCAATTCCCAAATCTTTCTTACTTCCTTCTAAGATACCTCCAATCTTTTCTAATGAACTTCCGGTGTCTTTGAACATCTCATCCAAGTTACGAAGGTATTCCGAAATTCCGCTTAAACTATCCATAATAACTAGCTAATCAAGACAAAACAAAACCAAAAACAAAAATCCAAATCATTAGCGTCAGAGTTAGTAAAAATAAAAGCAAACTATAAAAACATATACTAAGCAAGTAAAGACACTTAACAAAACTGAAAACATAAGCTAAAACTCACAATCTAAAAAGTAAAAAAAAATTAACGAGAGCTCCAACCGGATCGGTTGGCTCACCAACCGATTCGGTTGGTGGTAAATTACTAAACCCAAATGTTTAACCGGATCCGGTTGCGGGTTGCAACCGATCGGTTAGATCGATACCAAAAATATATATTTTTTTTTTAAAAACACTGAAAATTAATTAAAATTATAAACTATTAAGTGTACTTAAAACTCTTAATTAATTGAGACTCCTCATTATCCTTTATTAATTAATTAATTAATCAAGCTATTAAATGAAAACTATATTAACTACTCATTAAAATTACTCATTAAGATTACTAAAGCCATAAAACTGAAAATTAACTATATCTAATCATTAGCATTAAGACAAGAATTAATCTAAAAATTAATAAACTAAAAATAACTAAAATTAAGAAAAACTAAAAATCTAAGAAAACATAAACAACCAAAGATATAATCTATAAAAATCAAAAAATGACAAGAATTAATCAAAAAACTATAACACTAATCACTCAATAAACTTAAACTATGAAATCAAAATACAAAAATAAATCCGAGAGCACTAACCGGATTCGGTTGCAGGAGCAACCGAATCGGTTACTTCTGACCAAACTTTTTTTTTTTATTTTTTCTTTATCACGAAATTCAATTCCAAAAATACCAATTTTACAGAAAATGAACAAACTCAAATTGCTTAAATCAAAAATCAAAATCAAAATCTCCGGCAGCGGCGCCAAAAACTTGATGTGTTTGCCGTGTGCAAGTTTTAAAAATTTATAAACACGTTTTAACCGTCTAATACTATAAACACATACGAGCAAGTATACTCGTTCGCGATAGCAAAGGTGGGTAAGTCGAGATCGTCCCAAGGGATTTTGTGTTCGAAATTGTTTTCTTTAAAAGATTTGAAACAAGAAAGCTTTGTCAAGGCTTCCTCAAAAAGTGATGTTATAGTGAAATTCAACAATAAGAAATATATATACTTGTGTGTAGTCTATAGGCAATCATAAGTAATGTTCATGAAGGCTTGGTGTAAACTCTTGATGTGATGCACAAATCATAAGCAAATAATTTCCAACCATGGTTTATGTTTGTAAAAATCATTCTAAGAACAAAAACATATAGGTAATCCTTTCGGTCCTTATCCTAATGATTATCCTTTAGAAAATCCATTTGTTTGTAAAATATTCTTATTAAACTCGTTCTTACGAATCTTTCGACCTTTCGTGATGAAAATATTTCAAGTCTTGTTTTAATAAGTAAACATGGTGGTTGTCAATCACCATATCCCCATACTAGTTTGTCACTCAACTTTTTGGAATAAAATACAAGAGAAATCCTTTCGGTCCTTTTTCTTAAAACATGTTTTACCGACAAATCAAACCAAGACTAGTATTTTTCCAACAAACTCATTTAAGCAAGATCATATATACATGCATCACATATGAGAACACTAGTATGATTTCCTACATCCCAACACACAAGTATATCCAAAACTACTCCATGATAATAATGACAAAACACAAGAAATAACAAAGTAATTCTAATAACTCAAGCGAATAGAAATCCATAACAAAGTTTATAGAATACCTAAACTTTTGCGATTACAAGAACTAAAATTTGTGGCTTATAGCAACCACACTCCTCCAATCACCTAGCTTAACCGTATAACTCCAAATAACCAAAACAAATGATGAGAATTGCTCTCTCCAACCCCCTGGACGTTTTAAAGTGAATACCAAACTTTTGGGATGAATAAAATGGTTGGTAATAGTTTTGGTGTAAACTATTACACTTTGGGTTGTGTTACACCTAGTAAACTAAGACTAGGTTCAATATATAGCCAACGAAACTTGTCTAACTGGCCAAAAACGTTCCCAACAAGTTAATATCAAGAAATGATCGGCCTCCAATGATTATGGGAAATTAAGGCAACATTAAATGCAACTTTGTGTAACTGCAGACCATGCAACCGGATCAGTTGCACTGGCAACCGGATCGGTTGACGTTTTGACCATTATCCAGCCGGATCCGGTTACGGGGCATGACCGAACGGTTGGGTGTTGTTTTTTTTACTTTCGTTGACTTTCTTGATTCATGCCTTACTCTTTGCTCTCGCTGATGATTTCCAAGGCAAAACTTGATCTTTCCTTGCTGTAGATACTTAGAAATCATTGCGCTTCCTAATCACTGAGTCTAAAAGCTTCCTTGCTCGACTTCCTTCCTTGGGAATCTTCCAAATGTGCATAAAAACTTCATTTCTTCATCATTTGTGATACCTGGCTACATATACATACACAATACGCATCTTTTGCACTTTTGCAACAGTTATGAGTAAATATAGCCAATTATCATGCACAAAACCAACAATAACGCTACAAAAAACATGTTCATTTTAGGCGTTATCATGCGCGCCCATCTAACATATGGTTCTATATGTCCGTGTTTGAAGTCCGTAGAGGTGACTATACCGGATATAGAAGTAATGCTTTTGGCACATTATGTTACAATTGGCTCAAAATGTACAAGATCTATTGTTCATCATTTAAAAAAACAAAAAATGTTCATGAGATTTTCTCCTCTTCTCTTGGAAACAAGAAGAAAGGGGGTGACCCAAAAAAGAAACCAACTTCCCAGCTTAGAGACGTAAGACATTCAACAGTCCTTTTAACGTTTCTGAAACATTAATGATGTTGATTTGTAACTTGAAATGAATTAGGGGCAGGTCAGAATCAGGCTCGGATGTAAGAGTAACACCTTCAATTTATGGTTCTTTTGACAGTAGAGACTACTTGAAGCCAAATGATCGTATGACTTATGAGCTCTCAGCAGATCCACAACCTTAAATTCCTGTAATATTATTCTGATTATAATACTTGAATGATTTGTTTACTATAGGAACCGTCAAATGAGGTTCATGAAAAGATTTTCATCATTGCAGATGTCAGCGTTTCACCTACGGTTGGGTATGGTCTTGGACCTTAATTTTATTATACTTCATGTTAAATTTAGACTTTATTTTCATTCAAAGATAACCAACTACTTATATAATTTCTATTTAAGTAACCAACTTTATAAAAGGTTTAAACTTCCAAAAAAATGTTGACAACCGCATATCTATAGGAACTTATGAAGAGGCTGAAAAGAGTGACCATTGTTGTTGGAATTGCTTCCACAAAAGAGGGGCGGACAAGTCGCGAAAGATATGCAAAAATGGAAGGTTGTCTTGATGCTACTGATATGTTCACATGTAAGTAACTTATTCCTATGTTTGTTTTTTTATCTGTAAAGCACGTGTTACCTTGTTATATATTTATGACTTTTTTTAAATGATCCTCTAGCACAATCTGGTAGGATAAGACTGCTTGATTTTGAAAATGGTATGGTTCGTGTTGAGGATCCTACGTGTGGTTTGGTTGCCAATGTTTGTACGAACATTGGTGCTTCTTCTAAGTCAATGCGCAGGAAGGTTGGAGCTTCATAATTACCACCTTCTCAACGACCTACAACCTTTACCAGGACCAAAAAGAGATACGAAGATCACATTAAACAACCATTATCTAACAGACGTTGCTCCAAGAAAATACCAATTTGTGAATATGCTATTGGTAATAGCAACAATGGTGTTCACCTTTGGGTGTCTACAACACGTGTTCGGATGGGTCCGGTGTTAGAAACTTCTAGTACAGCGGGTTCCGCCTCTGCCAATGAAAATGGTATATATAGCAGTATTCAGCTATAGTACAAATTATCTCAGGTTGAAGGAGCTGGCAATGAGGGTGGCAAGGGTCCTTCTATTCACAGAAGGTTTGCTAGCTGTTTTACTTGTTATAAATATTATTTATACTCATGATATATAGACGTTTAGTTTGCTTTTCTCTTGGTCTTCCAGGAAAGGTAATAGATGGAAAAATCGGTGATGTAGCAGTAGATCAGTACCATCATTACAAGGTATTCTTTAATAAGTGATGTTAAAAAACAACTAATCAGTGAGTGGTTAATAAGCTTAGTATTCTCATATTAGCAAGATATGGTGTGTGTATATTGATTTATGGGCGTTCATACCTTGACCAACCAATTGGTCGACGGTCGACCATCCACTAAGGATGGTTTTAATACCTTCATGTTACTATGTGTATGTCATGTTACTACTGAACATGAGTATCATGTTTAATGTAAAGTGAAATTAATCTACTCTGGTTTGTACTTATTTGTAGCATCCGTATCTTTTCTATAAATATATTAAAAGTGCTTATTCAAACAGCTTGAATATGAGCTTAAGATGAAAAAAGATACAAGATCTTGCACCCTAAATGTATTGGTCTTACACCTAAGCGTGATTAAGTTAAATACGTCAACACAAATGATAAAGACCGCCTGCATTAATAACATGTTTCAATTACAGTTGATCCAAGAACTCAAGTGTACTTGCCCCTCTAACACCGGTAAATAAAGTTTCGAAATCACAGTATAAGCAATTGCCCAGTATCCACAAAATTCATAACAAAACATACCAATTACACGCATACATTTTGTTAATATCGCATCTGGGATCCTACATATCAAGCACAAGCATTCTTTTTCTTCACTTTTCGCTTAAGAAGCTTGTAAAAATATTCATCTAAAAAAGAGATAACACCTGGTTTAAAAGCAACCTAACCGCACTCTCTTTAACAATTTCATACCTTGGTTTAATCCGCTCCTCCAAACTGTACCCAAAATATTGAGGAAACTTCACCTGTTCGGATTTTGGATATTCCATAGTCCAAAAGTATTCCCATTTCGGTAACAGATTATCTTCCATACTAAAAGTATAAAGAGCTCTATATCTAGAAGCCATTAGTGCAAAATCAGCAATATGGTATTCTTTTTGCAAGAAAAATTCAGTGACGGGCTTCAAACTTGTCTCGATGATAAGACCAAAAGCTTGTGGACATCGAGACATAAGTACTGCAAGGTTTACTCCTATCGAATCAAAGTACTGAGTTGTGGGTCATAGCTTTTCCTCCACACTGTAACTTATACTGGATGGGTAGCGAGTTAGAACCTTCCCCACGTCTTGAGAAGAAAGCCCAAGTTCATAAAAATAATCGACAGTTGATTGCAACTTTGTCAGAAGAGCGGGGAATCGGTATATAACTTTAGTCCATTTATTCTTGTCCAACCCTAAGTCTTCTAGAAACACCATTGTCGGGATTAGATTTTCAGTAAGACTAATACCACATAATTGAGGTCGTTTACTGATAATTACGGGGATATTTGACTTTGCTATACCGAGGTCGAGAAGTAACTCAATCACTGGTTTGATTTTTCCTTCCAAACTGTACTAAGCAAAAGCAGGGAATTTACAAATTACTTCCTTAATAACATCACGCTCCATACCAAGTTCTTCAAGATAGACCACATGTGGAGGCAAAATAGGCTCACAAATATTACTTGCTCGTGAGGGTTCAATGGAAGACACTCGTGTAGTCAAGTTTTCAATATCATTAGAAGATACTTTTTGTTCTGTTTCCTCTGATTTATCTTTGACCAGTGGGATTGGGAAGTATTCTAGCACTTCAACAAAATTATCCCCATGCTCTTCCAAAAGTTCATCTAGGTAAGGGATGAGAGCATCTCTGATTTCTGGAGTCGTGAGCTCTCGCCCTGCAAGAGATTATAAAATTTCCAATAAGCAGTGTGCTGTATTTTTTTGTAGGTGGTTTACGAGGAAAATGAAATTGCATATCAGATTGGCAACATAACTGAAATACTTTCAAGACTTCGTGTTTGTGAAATACCCCATTGTGTTTGTGTACGTTCACATTAATTTTCTTTTCATTTATGAGCAATTAACTCTTCGGACCATCATAATTGGTTCACCTCTTTTATTATCTGCAGCACCAAAAGGCGAAAGCAACAGGACGAAAGATCCACATTTTCATTATTCATGCAACCAGATTGGTTAGCTTCACACCTCCAATAACATGATCAATTCCTTTTATATAATGCAACCGGGCGCTAATCATTTGGTTTATTCGCCATTGCTCAATTTCAGGGATGAAAAACTTAATTTTCCATAAACAAGCCATGTCAATCAGGAGGTGCGTAACAGCCCTATTTATGTTATTGGTTAAACATGTTCTTTTGATGAAAATGATTAATCGAAACTATATGAAAATGCTAACCAATGACCAGTTCCATGATTTGTACTATCTGTAAATATATGGTTAGATGACTCCATTTATATGTCGTGATTCAATTGGTACATGCTAATGAATCACTTACGTTTGGGGAGTACACAAAGAAGTTTATTGACAAATATTATCATCTCAAAAAGTAGCTGCAATGCATTTGGGTACAGTTTGATATTTCAAAACTTGGTTTTTATTACTAAAAAAAGATAGACGTGATATTCATCACAAGTCCTTGGCATAAGAACATCCAGGATAGGTGATGTAAATAAGAAATTAAGATTTAAATATCCACTTCATGAAAAATGAAATCTTTGCAGGTAAACCTGGTTGGAGGATATCACGACGCTCGAGACAACGTAAAATTCGGGTGTCCAAAGGCGTACATGATCCATATTTAGGTGGCACTCGATCCATGTTCTCTCGGGATGACAAGTTGGTTGGCGTTAAGCGCTTGAAATATATCCTCAATGCAAAAGTCATAACTTTTATATTACAAGTGAAAGCTATGCAGGTCACTTTTTGCCACTCATATAGCTTAGTCAACCATCATATATAGTCCTACATTTAATGATTCTGTAAAGTTGTCAAGTTTTCTTAAAAGAACCCAAAAAACTCATATCAACTTAAACTATTAAAGAAAACAAATATGACCTGAAAAGTCAATACGCTGTTTGACAGAATTTAAGGCCAGAGATACCACGTTGCTACCCAAACTCACTTGCGTACTATTATGAAGAGATGTTGGGATGCAAATCCCGACAAGAGGTAAGAGATGGATGAGGTGGTGGCAATGTTGGAGGCAATTGGCACTTCAAAGGGTAGACAAATGATGTCTCATTGAATCAGTTCTCTTCATGGGTGGGTGGTGACAGTGATGGTATGTTCTCCAAATGCAAGTTATTTTACCTACTTTTATCATAATGTCATGAGTTTAAATACCACTTGCTGCAATGGCTTGCCTAAATGAAAATTAAAAAGTTTGAGTTTCTAATCTTCGTTGAAAATTAGTGATAGTCTTTGAATTTCATTTGCTAACAATATGTTTACTATGCTTCTTATTTGGATGACGGTCAAGATTGATTTTATTTGTGGTACAAGGATACATAATAGGCTAACATCATTTTGATTGAAACAGGACTTCATAGTTTTTTGCACAAAAATGATAATCATTTTGGCCATTTATTAATCCAATTAGTATTTCCCCGTTCAACAATCATCGACTCAAGGCAACTGATATCCCTTATTCATATTGACCAAAAAAGAATGGCGACAAACAGTCATGCTAACAATAAAGAGACTACAATGGGTAATACTACTGTGGGTAAGTATGGAGTCACGTAAAGAACCACTGCTGAACAGAGGCTAAAAACAATAAAGAGACTACTATGGGTAATACTACTGTGGGTAAGTTAAGCTGCTTCCGTATTGAATGAGATCAGGAGGACTCCTCCAACTCCACAAGATGATATGAGAGCGGGAATGAGCTACTTCCTTGAAACAAATCTGGAAGGGTGTTCCAAAATTCTTACGACGTTGGGATCAATGAACGTGTTCCCTACAATGCCCCTCTTATTCAGTTCTCTTCATGGGTGAGTGGTGACAGTGATGGTATGTTCTCCAAATGCAAGTTATTTTACCTACTTTTTAGAAACAGCAGCAACCGCTATGCTCAAGAATTGCATGAAAAAGAGCTTATTATCATATCTTTGAACAAGAAGATTCTGAATAAAAAATCAACGGACCTCCAACCACGTTCATATGAGGAAGAAAATTTGAGCAAGATGGAGGAATCACTTGAAAAAGGTAGGAGAACAAATAAGCTTTACAAAACTGAACGGGAATGTAATGCCATGAATGAGGAAGAAATGGATGAAGTGAGGAAGCAATTTGAGGCTGAAAAGACAAAGGCTCAAGATCAAAGATCACGAATCATGAAGGAACAAGTCTACTACAACAAAGTTGAAGACCAAAGATACAAGACCGTAAGAAAGCATAGTTTAATGTAAATTGAAAAACCGCCCGTTTAGGGGAGATTGTTAGAATTAGAAATAATAAGTCAACAAAGAAAGTGTCGGTCATCAATATAGTGTGTCGGTCTTTGTGTGACAGAGAACTTTGGTCATGAAGAGTATAGTGTATGAGATTATAATGAGATAGTTGAATTATTAGCATAGATCCAAAGACGGTTCAATATCTTTTTGCATGTCTCAAAGAACGTAACTCAAATGATTATGGGAGGTGAGGATGTCTAAGGATAATACATTTTTTTTTAATTTATATTTTTTTTCCTTTTAATTTTTTTTGTTCATTAACATTGCCAAAAAGAAGTGTAGTATATTTTGATAATTTTAGTTACTTTGAAAGATAGAAAATGAATTTGTGTTACTTCCATTGTTGAATTAATTGATATTGGACATGCTTTGGATATTTATTTGGTTCATAACCATTATTCAATACTTATCGACACAAATGCTCGAACAAGGTTACAAAGACGATGGCAAAAAAAAGGATTTATTAGTGGACATTCTAAAGCAAAACGTTGCAAGTCTAACAAACACCTTGACTGTAATCAAATTAAGCAATCTCTCTTTATATAACCTATAAATTAGAACTTATATTTATAGTATAAGTATTTATAGTATACATGTGTATTTATAGGTTATATGTATGCATGTGTCATTTTTAATGGGGCCTTGAGTACTTCTTACCCTTAGGGCATAAGATAGAAAAAAAACTGTATAAAAAAACACTATGTTTTACGATAAATATTTTTGATTAAAGTTTAGTGATATCATTCCTGCACCATTCATTCCCTCCTAAATTCCGAAAATCCTAACTTCTGCTTGCTTCATCATCTTTTGGTTTATGTTACAATAAATAAAAGAGTAATTAATAGAAGTTGCTATTTTTTTGTCCATTTGATTTGTGTTTTTGTTGTTAGATACATTGAGATCTGTATGATTAAATTCTTATTCAGAATCCATGTGAGCATCTGTAAGGTAACTACTGATACAAGCCGACATAGTGTGCTTTCTGTATATTGAGATTCCATGGTGAGCTTTGATGCATGCATATAATCTTTTATTTTGTGAGCTGTCTATATATTAGTAGGTGATTATTTCTCTTTTTTTAAAACCCTCATGATTTTATGTTTGTTTATTTTGTAGAAATATGATGGAGGCTTTTGGTGAGGTTTGGTGGGACAAAAAACAAAATACGTCTCTTTTTCTCAAAACCCTAATGATCTTATGTTGGTTTTTGTAGTTGAAGAACTATGGTGGACGCTGTTAATACAAATAAGCCGTAAAAACGTTTATTTATATTTACGATCTTCTAATGTTTTGTCGATAACAAACGTAAAATCATTTTAACGAAACAAATAAAATATGTAAATGGTTTGAACTAATAGTTTCTAACATATTCACATTTTCACATAAAACACTAAAACAAGTATAAGTGATTTTATGATTTAATATTACATATGTACAACAACTAGTGTTTACATATTTGGGTAAAATATACACATAACTAGTATGTAGTATATTGGGTAATATAAATGGGTAGAAACTTAAGTATCATAACCCATTGGGCAAATACATTGAATGTAGTTGGGTACAACCCAAAGCCCATGACCCATGGAGCTTGACCCATAACCCATTGCATGACATCATGCTTATATCATATATGGATAATATCCATAACCCATGGTATTGACCCATACCCAATGTCTAGATACATTGAACCCTTGGTGAGCGCTCAAGAGAATGTCTAGATACATTGAACCCTTGGTGAGCACTCAAGAGATACATTGTATCTAGCCAAAGATCCATGGATCAACCCATGACCCATGACCCATAACCAAAATACCCATGGATAAAGAGGAGCGTTCCGGATCCCGGCTTTGTAGCCGGATCCCAAGTGGAAAGGGATCCGGGATCCGAACAGTATAGAATTTTCTCTATAAATAGTGAGCCATTTCTTTCCTTTTAGCTCACCACTTCACATATACTCTCTCCAAGTTTTATATTTCTCTAACCTCGATCCAAGAGATCTATGTAGTTTGTCTTTTGTTTTTGTGTGATCTTCTAGGTTCCTCTTAAAGGCAAGATCACCACTTCTTGAAGTCGAGCAAGCTCAATTCCATGAGTTGCCATGCCCGTCATCATCAAGACAACTGAAGTTCTCTTGTTGATAGTTCTTTCCTCCTCCATAGATGTTGAAGGCATTAGTGAAGGATGCCGAAAGTGTCAAGACGAAAGCATTAGTGAGGTGCTTATCGTCGTGTCAAGAGCATTAGTGAAGAATGCTATAGGTGTCAAGACGAAGGCATTAGTGAAGGGTGCCAAGCGTTGTTTCAAAGGCATTAGTGCGAATGCCTAAGAATCAAATCAAGTAGCATTTGGGAAGAATGCCTAGGTCGTATAGTCGATGAGGTGCATCGTTATACTTATAAGTATTTGTTTATTTCCAAGGATGGTGATATCCTTGATTGTGTTGTAACAAGGAGAGGATCTCCTTGATATTAGGTGTTGTGTTTTGAAGGGTAGTAGTTCCTCCATAGTAATGGAACTAGGTGCTTAGCCTAGTACCTAATAAAGGGTAGGCTACGTTGTGATAGGATTAGTTCTCTTTGGTGTGAAAGAACTTCGGTGATTAGCCTAGCAAGTATAAAGGGTGGCGACTTGTGTTAGGTGTGGTTCGCCTGGTGTGAAAGAACTC
Source organism: Chrysanthemum makinoi (assembly GCA_910596185.1). NCBI lineage: Eukaryota > Viridiplantae > Streptophyta > Magnoliopsida > Asterales > Asteraceae > Chrysanthemum > Chrysanthemum makinoi. The sequence continues at coordinate 249,628,304 of OU343219.1, read as the reverse complement.
GGTATTTAGCTTTGTACCGGAAAAAGGTTAAGCGACGTTGTGAAGGCTTGTCCGCATAAGGAGTTGGTGTAGTGCTTACTAACTCGGTAGGTGACTCGGGAGTGGAGTAGGGAAAGGAAGGTGTCCTTGTAGCCGAACCACTATAAATAACTTGTGTCGTTGTGATGTGCTTCTTACTCTTTATCTTTCATTACACGCTTATATATCTATCTATCAACGCCCAACATAAACAACCAAAAAGATTGACATAAGTCGATCTAAATATTTAAAAGGAAATTTTAAATTGGTAAAACTATTCAACCCCCTTCTAGTTTTCCACAATTGGTATCAGAGCTTCGTTACCAAGTTTTTTTTTAATATATTGTACTTTGAAAACTTGATACGATCCCGTGTATGTTGAAAACTACAAAGAAGGGAATTTCTTAAAACAAAAAGTCATGTTTTTAGAAATCATCATATGTTGGATAGTGATAGATCATTCTAACATTTTCCTTTGAGAAGTCTTCATACTAGGATTTGGGTATCTTAGAAGATCATGAAGTATTTCGCGTCTATGGTTTCTAAAACCATAAAAAGGAATATAGCAAAGGATTGGGGTATATTAGAAGATCATGAAGTATTTCGCGTCTATGGTTTCTAAAACCATAAAAAGGGGATAGCAAAGGTATGTTTTCTTAGTTACATTTTTTTTTCAAAAACGTGCTAAATTACTTGTGGACAAAATGGTGATATATGTTTCTATCTTATAATAAGCATAATATGAAAAGTGTTTTAGTGATTTTTTTTCTTTGAAGTTTTGTTGTTAGATATCTTGTTAATCAAGCTTGAATAAAGGTAAAAATGGGTAATATAACTTCACTAAAAAGTCTACAAAGACTAAACCTTTTCGTCGGGTCAAAACATGCATTTTGTAATTTCAGTGTCAGATCCGGATCCCTCAAAGTTAATTCGACGGATCCTCCAAGCAAGGATCCGTGGGATCCGTGGTACAGAAGACAGCTTTTGTCTGAATTTCAAAAATTCATAACTTTTTAACCGTAAGTCGTTAGAAGTCGCGCCACCTATCGTTTTAAAGGTATTTGAGTCTACTTTCATTTAAAAATGATTTCATAAACTGATTCAAAACAATAATTTACAGAATCATTGATTTATAATAGAAAGTCATTTTTGGTCATAACTTTTGCACAAACTTTTGATCTAATTGGAGACGGATGTTTTTGCTTTTGAATAACAATGTGTCCTCTATTGAAATTAAGGTTTTGATCATATTTATAAATATAAAAGAAACTAATCAAGCTTGGTATACATGTTTATATTTAACACAAAGCGATGAAAAGAACTTTCGTATGCTATGCTAAATGATAAATTGTCTTCTTTGCATTACCTGATTATTTGCTTATCTCAAATAGCTTTTGTGCTTGTTTGATTGAATAGCATATGTGGTTTCCTTACCTTGCTATTCATTCTTTTTTTTATCGATCTAGTAATATTCTACTAATCAATGTGCTATTTGAAGGAGTGTTTGGGATAACATCTAGTTGTGTCGAAAATGTTAGTTTAGATATTTAGATAAGTCATATAGGTTGAATAATGTTTAAAACATATAACACACTAAATGGATTTTTGATTGAGTTTGTCATATGTGCTTATATGATTTCCTTTGTTCTTATATCATTTTCTAAAAACAACAAGAATGTACATCGGATCATAACCTACACTTGTGTTGATGATATACTCTCCCATTTTCCTTTTCATGATCGCTCTCCAAGCTTCATAGTAGGATTGACAACTTGATTATTCCATCCGATATACTCAAGTAAATTATTTTTCAACGCAAATATAATTGTTCATATCCGAAAGTCCAAACTCAAAGCTTTCCAACAACATATGTTGAACTAGCTCATCCAACCAGTTTTTGTTGTTTACCATATGGACAACTTTTAAACTTATTTTTAACATGACGCTTCACACCTTAGTTGTCTCAAGTATAATATTAAACAAAGCAAAGTATCATCATTGTTACTCTTCGATAGGCCATTGTAGGAATATAAATTTTCCTAACTTGAGAATGAATATTGGAGAACCTATTGCACTAGAAACTCAATTTGACCTAACGGTTGAATTGCTTCCCTGATAGAAGTTGGGTATGTGGAATCACCCGTAAAAATGGTCGTGTTTAGCCGTAATTGAGCACCGCTAGTAACAATCTCATATTCATTCTCTCACTTGGGAAATTTATACTCCTATGTTTTCCTAAAGTAAGTTTACAATGGAAATACTTTGCATTGTCTTAGGATTACTAATCAAACAAGTTGGAAAATTAATTTTTCTTTTAGTTAATCATAACCACTTGCCTCATCAAGTGATTATCTTGCTTTGATCGAGAAGAGCTACATGACTTCATGGACGAAGTTCATTGTATGCTAATCACCATCCGTAATGACTACACATAGTTCATTGCTTCCGTTGGCCAAAACAACCCTATTGTCTTGAACACCATCATCTACTCAGACGCCATTGTTAATACAAACGATTTACTAATCTAGATCGTAAATCTATTTTGAGCTTCTTGAATAGCGGTTGTTAAGTTTGATAAACCTATGTGTTACTTGTGAGCTAGATCTCATTTAATTGCTTATGTGCTATTTCTACATGCTCTTAGTATGTTTTACTTGTATACATGTATGCTAACTGTAGAGATCATTAGCTTCTAAGTTCGATACTTAGAACAAACGCCATGTTAAGTAAAATCTGTCTCCAAATGTCGGATCCCTAGTTTGTAACTATCCGATCCTCAAGTGAAGGATCCGTGGGATCCAGGCAAATAGAAGTGGAGTTTCAATCCTTTACACCTCAAACCATGTTCCTAGATTACTTCACACTAGCTGAACTTAATACTTTAGGATGTCTTAAGTCCTTCTCAAGCTTAGTAAGCTTCACACTCACTCATAGCTCATTAAGGATCAGACTCAAAGTGCTTTTCGATCTATCGTTTCACCTAAACTCATTACTCTTCCGCCCTCTAGATCACTCATTATTTCTCACATGATCCCTCACATCTAGACCTAGAAATTTTTCGATTATGGCAAAATTGATCATAATCATCCTTACCTCAAAATTGGTCAAAATGGATCAAATTTTAGTTCTTCCACCTTAAAACCTTTAGGATCTTCTCCAAGACATTATCCTAAGTCACTATCTGATCACTAGGATCATCTAGCTCCATTTGACACTCTCAAGATTTTAGTGTCATCTTTGTTCATTCATTGGTACTCATGAAAGTTCTAATTTCTTTCATATAAGGCAATCATTAGCTACATCACTCATTGCCCTTGAACATTTAAGTACCCTTCCATTTAAAGACACTTAGGAGAACTGAAACATTCAAAATGGTATAGGCTTTAGACCTTTCAAACATCACTTCTATCCTTTCCTAGTGCGAGAGCGGATCCCTAGGATTAGCCTAGACGGATCCCCATTGGTGGGAACCGTGAGGATCCGGTGAAAGATTTATGTCAACTCTTGCTCGAATAATCATTTCAAGCTCATCTTGCTAACTTGAACACTCCACCTCATCGTAATTAAATCTCTGAAGTTGACTCTTGTGCATGCTAATCATCACATTCCAAAGGATATTAGAGACTTAAGTCTTGAATGCACTTTCTAAATCCTTCCCTTTATAAGTCATCTTGCTAGAATCCCTTAGTCATCAAACACAACATAATTCTCAGCATTTAGAAACCTTTTCCTTAGTCATTTTTTTAGGTTCCTAAATATGCAACACAAGTATCAATAGAAGAGATAAGATGAAGAAGAGATCGGTTGAACAACGAACCAAACAAACACACACGTATGAATAGAGAAAGGTTATGCGTATAGAGTGAATGAGAGATAAATTGAACAACCAACCTTCAAGTGAAGGTTTACAAGAGTATTTATAGGAGGGAAGTTAGGGCAACACTCCTAGTTCCCATCCTTTTCCTTATTGGACTAGGCCTAGGCTTATGGGCCTTCTACATAAGCCTAAGGCTAATTACTAACATAAAGGCCATATTAAGCTAACTATTACATATGAGTCACTAACACTTGATTTAGGTTTAGGAGTAATTCCAACAATCTCCCCCTAAGTGTTGGTGATGAATGAATATGAACGGTGAAGGCGTTGATGTAATAGTAGCTTTGACGTCTTCTGACATTCTTCTTTCTTGTGAGAAGAATTGCCTTGATTCGAACAATCTCCCGAGTGAGAAATTGTTTTCTTTAAACAGTTCTGCTTTGACGTCATCTTTATCTTTGTTCTTTGATCATTGTTCTTTGTGATGGTATTGATAGTATGTTGTTGTTCATCAAATCGCCTCGAGTCTACTTCGTTGCTCAGTGATGTCTCCACGCCATTCTTCAACATGCTCACACGCTCTTTGGCGTTGGATTTGATCTTGATGAAGTTCTTTAAGTCTTTAACTTTGTAGATTCTTTGGTTTGACGAAGAATCATTCTGACTTTTGTGTTGCTTTTAGTTAGAACTTCCATTAGTGATGATGTTGGCATGAGCATTTGAAGAATCTGAACGATCGTTCCGCCCGGAGCTTCCATAAGAGGAAAACATGAAAGCAGTTAGTAATGGCGGATACGCACTTACAAGTTTGAACCGAGAGTGTAAACAACATAGTGTGAAAACTCAACTCTAATTCTCACAAAGGCCGCTCTGAACGAGTCCCACAAGTGAGATAACACGATGTCTTAAAGTACATCTACGGTTGAGATGAGTCGTTGAGGTACACGAAGCATCACCTCACGTTGTAGACCGTTTGAGACACACTAAGCGTAATCCACGGGAGTTACGAAGTGACTGCTGTATGTTAGATGTTGACCTGGCAGAGTTTCCATTCAATCACCGAGGATCACAATTGTGAACCTCTCATAAATGTTCTCGACAGATTGCTAAGATCGTGAAGGACGATAACGATACCACCGATGTTCTTATTATTGAACAACAAGTGATGAAATGTCAAGTGTACCTAAGAGACTTTTGATGAATCTCGTGGCTCTAGACTCAATAGTGCTTTTTGGTTTTCCTGAGCGAAGACTAGGGAGAGGGTCTCCTTCTTCAATACCAATGATCTCTAAGAGAAAGCCCGATAGTTTACGTAGGGTTCCCTGTGAGAATGAAACAAGCTTCTGTTGAGAGAAACTTGAGTGGCTAAGAAGGTTTAGTGCATGCGTCACTGGGTCCATGACGACTTTTATCTTCAATACCGGTGTCATCTAGTGACAACCAGTAGTATATGAATTGAACCCTGGTCCGCCTCTAAGTTGAATAATTTGGGGGTTATTTCTTTTCACCCTTTTCTTTACATTTCTTTTAATTCTTCAACTCCTTCTTTCTCCGATTCTCATTTTCTCCTTTTATGATCAAACCTAAGGACTTCTAATTCTAACTATTGGTAGTGTCCTTGGGTAGATCCTCTAAACTCTGGCGGATCATAGGACGGTTATTCCTAACCTTAAACTCCTTATAACTCCATTGCCATAAAACCATTTTCAAGAAAATCTCTCGTAGTGTTTGTGAATGAAAAACATTTTGTATCACTGTGAGAGTTTTGTCTTTTAGCGAAAATATTCCCTCCATACGTGCTTAAGTGTTAAGGCAGAAATACATACGATGAGAGAAAAGAGCGCACTTTTGAATTGATCGACTCTAGATAGACAATCCCCTCGAGACACGATTCGTTGAATAGTTAAAGAGTTACATTGTCAACTTTTAGGTGACAACTAGCTCTAATAACTATCTTGAAGGTGTGGCCAAACCTCGAAAGGTTTTCAAACCCGTCAAATATCATGTCTACCAAGAGTTTCTCGAATGGTACATTCTACTCGGACAAGTCCTTTTGGACACGCTACATCACTAGCGAACTAGCTTGAAATTATTACCCGTCCCGGACAAGTCTTTTCGAGTTACTAATATTTAAGATCTCGTCAATTGCTTGGTTAAGTCTATTACACAAAAGAATTCATGAGCAAAACACAACATATTTCTTTATACGTATTTTCTCCCTCTCAAAATGGCATATAAATGTTATTTTTGAAGAAATGTTGAGAATAAATATGACCATTTTGAGTTTTGTGGGAAGATAACCATTGAGAACAATTTGTGAACAAAGATTTTAAGTCAAATACTCCCCCTCAACGAGTGATATAAGCGGTTGAGGTTTTGAAAATCATAAGGGGAAGTACTTGTTCTTTTGAGCAAAACCTTGAAAAAGGAAAGGTTTGATAGGTTTTACTCAAAAGTAAGAAGCTTTCGCTCCTTTACTAAGGATTGTGGCAAGAAGCGTACCATACGGGTCCTTTATTTACAAGTACGGGTTGTACTGCTGTTATGTGTACACAAGCCATTGACATATATAATCACACATCCAAAATATTATGAAATAGAAGCGATTCAAGGGTACCGGGAAGTCCATCAATGTTTCAGAATGCGAATCGGCGTTGATAGCCGGCGAGAGCAATCCCGGGCGCAGCCCACAAAGCTTTCCGTGTTACAAGCGATCCCTTCGATACAACCTTTCATCAATCATGGTGATGATCCTCTTCACATCCTTTCTTTCCTTAGAATTCCATCGCTTTTTAGACCTAATTCCTTCATGAATATCCTTCAACCTATAAGCTAATCCGTCCCTAACCTTCTTCAATGTGTGATCCCCAAACTTGTGAAGATCTCGACATGCCATCAGCGAGTTATGTAGTGTTTCACTAAGGTAAACCAATCCGAATGGTTGGCTGATGAGTGTGTATTGTGAAAGCTGGTTAATGTCGGGAAAATCTAGGCGAGGTGGAGTGAAGTTGACACGGTCGGTGCGATATGATTCAACTGCAAGGCTGGAGATCTTCTACACGTTCTCTGATGACTATGCGTCGATGAAGATCGGCAAGGACTTGATGAATTCACGTTGTACTTCAGTTGAAAATTGTCTCATGCGACCCCGTACTTTGGCAAGGTACATGTCTTCAATGTCGTTGATAGACAAATTCTCAAAGTCCGCCGAGAGAATGCATAATCCCTTCGTCTTGCCTTTTGACCACAATATTCTTGAGGAAAGTGTAGTCCCATTTAGATGAAAGATCAACATGTTTGATGGCAACGATATTCTTAGTATTGAACACTTCATGTTGAGACTTCAACCGGCAACTTACAGTAGTAGATTCTTGGCGCTCGCCAATGGTGAATCCCATACAGTGCATCACGATCATACTCCTCCACATTGTTGGAGAACATGTGGTTAGCACTTTCCTCGATGGCTATGGGTTAGAGTATATGGATGCCGGGAATGGAAGTGTCAGTGATGTAGCGTATTTCCTTGAACCATCGCCCCCGTGAAGAAGAAATTCCAAGTCTTTGTTGAAGAAATATCTGAATGGAATCCTAGGCTGATCTGGTTGGCCAATTGTTGGTAGAGGTTTAGACCGGTCGGTGTAATATGGAGGATTGTCCCGTTTGGTGAAGTCGATGTTTGCTTCTAGGTTGAGCCAATCCATATTGTTAGACATAGCTCGTGCTATATTATCAAGGTGATACTCGACTTCAATAAACTTTGTCTTTTAGCAGTTGAAATGCTTCATTCTTGATTCGCTTCAACTCGGATTTCGTCATCTTCTTCACACGGATTTTTCCTGCAGTAGTTCGCATGCTCCAATGTACTACATTCTAACCTCTTGACCTTGGATGGGTAGGGAGTGAATCAATAAGCGAGAACCATTCAAATTCGTATCATCCTCGCCCATGATAAGGCGTCGTCATAGCGCCTTTTTTTCTTCTTTTCTTTGGCCTGTTGAAGATTCCGGTTTCTTACGTGTCGAGAGATGGGTTGTTGTTGTGGCTCTGGATTTCCTCATCGCCACCACGTATACTCAAAGTGATCACCGGGTTTCTGAAGTGCAGGGTGGTGTCTCGGAATCCCGAGGTATTTCGGTTGAAGAGCGAGGAGGGATCTTTGTTGAGCCGGAGTCCTTTGGGGTAGAGGTTGCATTGAAGTACTGAATGAGGATGATTCACGACTTCTTCATGCGTTTGGGCTCGTTATCCTTATCATGATCTTTGTCTTTTCGTCTCTGAACGCTTTAGGCCTTACACCTTCTTCTATGTATCTCGAGTTGGTATTCGGCAATGCTTCAAACAATTTAGCCGTGGGAGGCAAACGTTGCAGGCGTTTGACATTTGAGCTACTAGCCGGTTCACCAATTCATCATCTGAGAAGATTGTGAGTTCAACTGGATTGATGCTCAAATTCATTGGAGTTTATTTCATGGCTTGTTTGGCGGATGTAAGAGACCGGATAAAGTTGTGCGGTATACATCTCCTTTGTCAGTTTAGGAACGACCTCCACGAGGAACTTGTGAGAGTATCCTTTGATCATCTCGTCCATTTTCCCTTGAAGATCATCTTTCATGAGCTTCCGGACATACTCCCTTTCAACTTGCATCTTGTCTTTCTCATCATGAAGATATCTTGTATCCGGTCACGGAAATTCAACTTTCAGAGGATGTCTTTCTTTGTGACCGCTTGACAGCTTTGCCGATTCGATTCTTAGCATGAGACTTCCAGAGGCGTTGGCTCTTCACGATCTGGATGTGGATCTGGTTGTTCTTTTATGGTGGTGGTGAAGAGTGAAGATGAATTTGATGATGATGAGATATGAGGAGACTCGGGTCCTTTGGTGGCTCGAAGTTTCTTCCTTTGACGTGCAGGGACTATCTAGAAGAAACTTATCATACTCAACATCTTCTTCATTTCGGACTTAGCTTTTCATCACTTTGGCTTTAGCGTAGTTTTCATCAGCCTTTTACCTTCTCTAACTTCTCAGATTCTGGTTCTTCAATGTTGTAATCCATAGAATCTTTCACGCGCTTTTGTTGTTGCTCAAGAGTGGTGGCACCAGATCCCTTATCGGGTTGATTAACAGCATCAGGATTTGGTGTAGGTTGAACTCCACCACTTGACCCTCCGGGGCCACCCATTTGTTCTTTAGCAAATTCATGTGCAATGTGTTGAAGTCTAATGAATTTGAACTTTTCCATAATGTCAGTGTCAGTTGCTCTTCATCGATTGTTCCTCTTCTGTTGCTCAATTACTAGAGTCTTTCCTTTTCCTTTATCTGGCCGGTGGACTAGGAGGTTTAGGAATGCTGTTGGGGTTTCATTTTTAGCAGTTTCAGAGTAGAAAATCTCTTCATCTGATGCAGTACCCTCCGAGTCCTCGTCTGTTAGCTTTCTTTGCGGTTCAGGTTTAGGTACGGGAATAGGAACAACTTCCTTGGCGGGAACTGTCCTCTTTCGTGGAGGATTCCTCCTGGGAACTTCCTCGACTCTCGGTGCTTGCAAAGACTTCCTGCACTTCCTCTTCCTGGGTTTTCTTGTAGGCGTGCGGAAGATTTTTCATCAAGAAAACCAACTTTTTCTCTTCTACAGCTACCAGATACCTTTATAAGAGTAGAGCCGTTTGATTTCATCGAGAAGTTGATCCGCAATACAGCACCTTGTTTCTTAGTCGTTGACTCCTTAAATCGGACAGTTAGGGTAGGTTCGACATGTGTGATTGTGGTCATTGATTCTCTTGGGGACATCTGGGTTATACCCAAGTGCTCTCTGGATCAACAGTTTAGTGTATCTGATGTAAGGAATCTTTGAGCCAACCTTTTTGAGTAATGTCATCATGTCATCCCAAATCAGAGCTTCAACTTCGATGTGCTTCATGTTGATTAGAGCCCAAAAGATTTGCAGTTCCACGAGCTTGGGATGCTCATAGCCGCTGTCACGACGAGAAATGGATTTTGTGATGATGATATAAAGGGTTCTCCAAGGCTGAGGAATGTTCTTTAGATCCACATAAGAGTGCTTGATGATTACTCCAGCTTCGCTGCATCCAATATCAATAAGAATTGCGCAGTCTCTTCAGTTGGTGCGCGAGAATTCAGTTGGTATGATGTCAGGAATGAGGAGAACTGCTCGTAAGTATGCAGGAGTGATGGTGAGTTACTTATGATTGAGCGTCACCGTCACAACATTTTGACCTTTGACCATCGCATTGTATTCCGAATTGCTGCGTATGTAGATCTCCCAACATGCAGAGTTGGTGAGCATGTTCGATAGGGATGATTCTTCGAATATCCACGCAATGAGACAAGAAGATTCCGAAAGCGGTGAGAGTTTCAAAGTAAACTCGAGATTGTTCTTTCAATCTTCATTGGATAGCCATACGGGAAGATATCAGCAATGGTGAGAACATTTGGTGCATCCACATTCCTTTGAGCTTCCATGTCGTGATCTGAAACACATTTAGCCAAAAGAACCAACATATCGAAAGACATAATGTTAGTCAATAGAAGGTTTTATTGTCTACTTATTGAATGAGATATGTCAATGATTGTTACGAGTCCAAAGTCACTTGTTTGTTCAATAGTCCAATGTCGTCGAGAAAAGTTTCGTGAGTTAGCTAACTTTAAGTTTTAAAGTTTATGTTATCACTTATTTTCCACAATATATTAAACGTTTAAGCTTATTAGTGACATTTATTGGTTTCGTGACGTTATGATTTATTTATTTACAAGTATGCACGCGTAACAATTCATAATGAAGGTTTGATCAAGGCTTAAGCGTAGAAATGGTAGCTTATGCGTAAACAGAAGAAGTATACGCGTAGACACAGGCTTATGCGTAGGATCCTTACTTACGCGTAAGAAATATTACGCGTAGGAACAGGGTAACCTTATGCGTAAAGCTTACGCGTAAGCGTATATAAAACCTTACGCGTAAGGCTTACTCATAAGAGTAGACCTTATGCGTAGTGGTCAAGCGTTTCACGCATATCCTTCACAGGATACGCGTAGTCCTTTGTAGAACCTACGCCGTAAACGCTACGCGTAAGATTTCTCTTACGCATAACCTTCTACGCGTAAGGTGATCCTTATACGTAGATTGCTAATGACCTTGATTCTGAATTTTACATGTAGCAGACCTGAAATAAAGTCGTCATAGCAACAATATTAACACATACATCCATTCTAAAATAGATCATGGCATGAAAACACATTAAGCGGTTCTGGCGTAAGATTGCTTACGCGTAGTCTTAAACCCTAGAGCTTAAGGATTACGCATATGAAATCTAACCATAGGAATTGAACCAAAGTTTTTCTGCGGTTCTAAGATGTCATATGAGTGTAATGACCAAGTTTTAACATTCAATTTTCAGTGAATCAAAAATACCCAAATGTGAAGAACATTAAACCCTAAAGTTCAATTCTTAATCAATTAGTGTTTCTGGGTAATTTCTGGGTTAAAATATGATCAATTCATGTTGAAAACAACCCATTATAACAATCTTTATTACCAAACACATTCACAAATGAAAACACCCAAAACGACTCATGAACCCTAATTTTGAAAAACCATCAATTCGTGTTTCTGGGTGGATTTTGAGGATAAACATAGTATCATTGATATTAAAGAAACGTTTTGACCCATTTATCTTAACCTCAAACACATAAACATGATCATGTGTTCTTACGCGTATGAGTATAACACAAAATCAACCATATAAATAATTTAACGTTGGATTTGTTTGAAAATCAAAACAAATGTTTAAAAACGTGTTACAAACACAAAATCACTTACAGATTGATGATCAAAACTTCGGATTTGTTGAACGATTATTATGCGTAGGATGAGTTTGGTGTGTGTAATAAATGTGAAGTGAAAAGGTTAGGTGAGGAGTTTTATTAAAATAACTTTGAGCTTTTGACAACAATAGTCCCTCCACCTTTTCCATTTTCATCCAAAGCCTTTAACTTCCCTTTTGGTTACCAAACTAAAGATTTTAAGACAGAAACTTGACGACACTCCCCCTCGACTCAAGAAATAATGAAAGTTTATGAATTTTAGTCCGAGGAGTGTCAGAAACCAGAAATGTGACCATCATTATTAAAAGAAACAACCGGAATAGGATAACATGCAAGTACACAGTTATTTTGAAACAGTTAAGTATTTATTTTCTCCCCCTCAACACTTGATCGAAAAAATACTGAATTTTGAAAGATTTGAGTGTTGACGGAAGAGTTGTACTTGCCATGTTAAAAGAAATATAGATAGAAGAATATTTTTGTTGTTTTATCTGATTTTATATTTTTGTATTTTGTTTTTGAAAAATATTTACAAAAGAGGTTTTGATGTTTGACTGGATTTTTAAGAATGTTTTAAGAGTTCATCCAGTTCCTCTCGAGTCAAACACCGCATACCAATTCGGTGGACCAACTCATTAAACCTAGCAGGAGCTAAGGCTTTGGTGAGATGATCTGCCAATTGGTATTCGTACCCACAGTATAATTCAACAGTACCCTATTCCACGTGGTCCTTGATGAAGTGATATCGAAGATCGATGTGCTTTGACTTTGAGTGTTGAACCGAAGTTGCGAGATCGCAATAGCACTCGATTGTCACAGATACATCGGGATTCTGCCAAATACGTAACCATAGTCTTTGAGTTGTGTTCTCATCCAAATGACTTGAGCACAACACGCGGTCATGGCTACATATTCGCCGGTTGATGCGATGTACAATCCTGCTTCTTCGATTGCCATGACTCCAGTTTATCACCAAGAAATTGTAGTGCTCTGAAGTACTCTTCCAGAGTCTAAGCACGTGTGATCGGCGTCTGAAAAAGCTATTAGTTCAAAACCATAATCCTTCGGATACCAGATTCCCAAGTTAATGGTTCCCTTGATGTATCAGAGAATTCTTTTAGCCTCGAGAGGTGGCTTTCGGTTGGTCGCGTGATAACGGGAGCAAAGATAAACGGCAAAGACAATATCAGGTCTCTGGCTTTGTTAGATACATGAGAGACCCAATAATACTACGGTATTTGGTAGGGTCAACCAATTTCCCATGCAAATCGGCGTCCAAAGCTTCTTGGTATATGCCATTGGTGTGGATAAGTATCACAAGTATTCATTCAATTTGTTCAAATTTCAAGGGCATATTTGGGTGACTCGAAAATACCAGGGGTGATTGATGAACTTGCAGTCCTAGAAAGAACGTAAGTTCACCCATCATGGACATTTCAAAATGTTTCTTCATTAGTTTTGCAAAAGCGATTGAGTACTTTTTATGAGTTGACCCAAAATGATGTCATCCACATAAATTTGAACAATTAAAATATGTTCCCCGTGATATTGTATGAAAAGAGTTGGGTCGACCGAACCTTTGGTAAAATTATTGGTAATGAGGAAAGATGATAGCTTATCATACCATGCCCGAGGAGCTTGTTTGAGACCATCTGAGCTTTGTTCGGTTTGTAAATATGGTTCGGAAAGCGGGGATCAACGAATCCTTACTGGCTGACATAAACCGTTTCTTTGGTTGACCATTCGAAAAGCAGTTTGACGTCCATCGAAAGACCGTTATGTTCATATGAGCTGCGAACGCCGAAATATCGAAGCGACCTCAAGACGAGCAACTGGAGCAAATGATTCTTCAAAGTCAATACCCTTTTCCTGTCTATAACCCTTAGCCACCAGACGTTACTTGTTTCTCGATGACATTCCCTTCGGCATCAATTTGTTCTTCCAAATCCATTTTAGACCAAGCGTAGACCACGATGGTCTTTCAACCAGTTCCCATACTTCAAGACATTTGAATTGGTTGAGTTCTTCTTGCATGGATTCAATCCGGTTATCTTTTGTCATTGCATCCTTAATGTTTTTGGGTTCAGTTTGGCGACAGGAGTGCATAAATGCAATGTTCACCGTCGTGTGAAGACGTTGTCTCGTAACGACTGGTTGGTTTGGGTTGCCAATAATATTTTCCAGAGGATGGTCTTTTGTCCATCGATGTGTAGAGGTTGATGTTGATATACATTATGCGGTCGAGGATTCAAATGGCTTGTAGATGATTCCGCGACATCGGTGCACTTGGTTTCATTAGCAAACGGGTTAAAGAACGCATTTGGATCAAAATCTGCGGGGGGGTACTTCATTCAGAACATCATCACCGGTTCTCGTTGTTGGATGCCGCTTTGTTCAACTGTTGTAGTAGAGTCAACTGGTGGTGCATCTTCAACAGTAGTAGTTGTAGCAGGTGTATCAGGTATAGGAGTATTATCGGGTTGAGCAACGGAAATAGTGGATACACCGGAGCACGTTCATCAATATCGCCACGAGAACAGAGGAGCAAATAGTCTTTCCATTTGTTGACGCCGAGTAAGGGCTTGTATCGGTGATGATGGGGTTTGGGGAAGTTTAAGCGGTTGTGACGGGTTCCAAGTTATACTCGAAGCCATTTCAGTGAGTTCATCAAAATTAGCATGAATCTTTTCCATAACCCCTTTGTCCGAGCGATTCCAGATCCCGGTAACCTTTAGAATTCTCACAATATCTAATAAAGACTCCAATGTCAACTTTGGCTTTGAGCTTTCCAAAGTCATCACGATCATTATTCGGATAGCAAAGAGATCCAAAGACATAAAAGTGTTTGAGATTCGGTTTACGGTTGTGGAGAAGCTCAAATGGTGTTTTGTTGTGGCGTTTAGTAATCATTGAGCGGTTCTGAGTGTAGCATGCATTTGAGACGCTTGACCCACAAGTAATCTGAAGTTTAGCATTGATTAACATCGTTCTGCTTCCACTAACGTCACGGTTTCGTCTTTCTCAACTCCGTTTTGTTCTTGTGTGCGGGCAATAGATGTTTGATGCTCAATTCCCACTTTCTCATAATATTCCCGAAGATTTTGATTTACAAATTCAGCCTTTGTTCTGCTCAATTTGTCTAACGATGTTCCAGAGCTGAATTTGAATTTTCGTGAGAAAGGTGATGATCATCTGTGGAGCTTGATCTTTACTTCGAAGAAAATAAACCCAAGTCCATCTTGAGTAGTCATCAACAATTACCAAGATGTAGCGTTTTCCGTTAATTGTCCGCGCGCATCGGCCACACAAATCCATGTGAAGAGATGAAGCACATCGAGAGTCGTGTTCCACCTTTGAAGGAAAATGAGCACGAGTGTTTTTCCCTTGTTCACATGCTGAGCATAGGTGATCTTTAGAATACCGGAATCTCGAAAGACCTTCAACAAGTTTGTGTCATGCAAGATTGGTGATGGTTTGAAAGTTTAGATGTGATAGACGACGGTGCCATAGCCAAGATTTTGTAGATGTAGCCTTTGAGAGTAAACAAATGGGAGATGAAGCAACCATGTCTTGCATTGAGATGGTGTAGAGACTAGAATTGCGAGAGCCAGACATGAGATCGTTTCCTTGTAGATCACGAATGAAACAAGTTTTCTCCTGAAATGCAACTTCCAAATCTACATCATAGAATTGACCAACAGAGAATAGATTCTGACCGAGGCCTTCCACATAATAAACCCTGCTAATTTCGATGTTGCCATTAATGTAATCTCTGTAGCCCATGATAGCTGCGATGTGATCATTCCCGAATCAAAGCCAATGAACTTCGAAACAAATTTTGATAACAGTTTAAGGTTGTCCGTCATGTGTCGGGGAACATCCGCTATCAACAATCAAAGGATGATCAGTATCACCTGCATTAGACACTGACGACACGATGGAATAGAAGTAGATGTGGAACCCGGTGTTAGAGGGGTTCCAAAATTATAGTAGAAATACACACATCAATAACTTTAGGCATCCATTTAAATCCTAGTGTATTATGTATCCATTTCTGCCATCTCCAACTAGTCTTAGCTTTAGTCTTAGTGAATGCACTAGGTGGTACAACAATCCTTGGAGGTGATCGGAACTCTGGGACATCAATGTGGTTCTTAGAATCTAAAGAGGCCGGTCTACCAAGCACAGACTTAGAAGCATTAGTGGGCCTAGAGGTATTCTGAATCTTAGGATTCCGTAAACGTGACAAGATAGCCTTAGCAACACATTTATCATGACAATCAGAACGCATACTTTTACGACAAATAACACAAGAAGCATCAGACTAAATATCAAAAGTACTTAAAGGTTTAGCATTAGTTACAACACTTTTTCCATTACATTTGCCAAACGCAATATCTAAAGTGGGTGCAACTGAAGTCTTATTCAAAATCCTACGTTGTTCTTCTACTTCAACATTCTTTATTTGTCTTTTCTTAGGTTGCAACTTCCTATTCTTCCTTGTATTGCTCCTAGGCTGTGAAGTGCGGACGTTTGGACAAGAGGCAACTAGTCTGTTTTAGAGGGAAGCACATTAGTAACTTGTGTTTTGTCAGTAGGTATTCTGGGGACATGATTGCTAAGTGTTACCGGTGCAACTCTCTTAATGATGCTAGGCTGAACTTGTTCATACTTTCCTAACATTTCTCTTAACTTAAAAATAGTGTGCACCAGCTCTTGATTTTCAGAATGAAGATTTCCAGAAAAAATCATGACTTCTTTAGTGTATGCAAGATAATGATCAAGTTCGGTTGATGCTTCATCACGAGTCTGTTTGAGTAAATCAAATATGACACCATATTCTTTTTTAACTTTTGCAAGTTCTTGTTCATATTTTGATATTTGACACTTTAAAAGACACGTTTTGATCATCCAGTTGCTCAATTTTAGGATCAGAAGATTTTGCACGTAACTGGGCGATTTTGTTTTGAAAAGCAAGTTGTTGATCGTGAATATCTTTTTGACACCAATTAAGACGACGTATTACAGTTGAAAGCTCGTTTGACAATCGCTCATTTTCAATTTTAAAGATTCAACTGACGCACATATAGTATTTTCAACATTTCAACAGAATCAATAGTATCAGCAGATATAGAATCAGATGCATATGGCAAAGAATGCAATAACACAACATTATAGATATCAGCATAGATAACATCTTCCAAGAGTCGATCAACATCTTTTCTCAATAATTTCTTTTTGCGTTTAGTATTTGAAATTGATGTTTCGTTTTCTCGAAAACTGTTTTCATGAGACCAAGTTCCTTGTGAAAATCCCTTTCCCAATATAGTGTTTTCAAATTTTTGACATGTGGTAAAATTCTTTTCTGTAAAATATCTCGTTGTTCTCGTGCCAATGGCGAGGTAAAATGTTCAACTTTTATTTCAGAATGAAATTCAATCGCACGCTCCAAAAGTTTGATGTCAGATAAGAAAGTGTCGAAATATTTGATAACACGACAACTTTCGGCTTTTGTTTTTACTTCACTAAGTGAAGGTAAAGGACCATTAACTTGTGCACCATTGTGTTGGGGACTAACTTCAAAAACTGGTGTGACAACCAAAGGTGTGTTTGAAGTATCTTGTTGTGTCACAAAAGTTACGGCTTTTGAATAGTTAAATGGTTTGTTATAAACGACATTTTCCATTTTGATGACTCTCGTCATCGCATCTAATTCCTCCATGATTATATTCCACAACATCATAATTGAATCATCAATTCTATGTTCTCGCACTGTAAACTTCGGATTTGGTTTGAATGCTCTGTGTGAAAACTTAGGTTTGTAATCCGCAAGATTCGGTCCATATCCATTTGGATTTGGTTTGAAAGAAAACTTTTGAATCGTTGTGATTGATTCACCATGTTTATAAAAAACAGTTTTAAACTCTTTGATTTTGTGTTGTAAGTCGACAATTTCCTCAAGATAGTCATCTATTCGTTTTGTTGAATGCTTTTTGTACTCAGAGAACTGTTTTTGACAAGTTAACAACTCAGCCTTGGCTTTTGAGTTTCCAAAGTAAGAGCGTTAATTTGTTGTTTATGTTCATGTTTCATTTGTTCTATTTGAGACAACAAAGCATTCTTCGAAGCTGCTAGATCACGAATATGTCGTTCCAAAGATTTTTCATTTTGGTGTGATTTGGTAGCGGCTTCAAAACCTTTTCACGGTTTTCTTGAGTTTTGAAAAAGTTGAGTTGTCGAATTAAGCATTCATTATCCCAGGTTAACAGTGCATTTTTCTCTTTTAATTTCGTGCAAATTTCTAAACGAGAATGTTGGTCTTTAATTAAGGTCAAGAGCTCATTTCCTCGCACAAAAGCTCATTTTGTTCAACGTAAGTCTCAACATGATCATTATTTAGATCCTCAAATATAACCACAGAATCAACTTGATTATCAATATTAACCATAAGGTCATTTTGATCATCAAATATAACTACAGGATCTATTTGATAATCATCGGAATGAGATGTGGAAGACTCATGTTGAACACTCTGATCCTTGTCAGATAGAGAAAGTGGCGGAGATATCAGATCATTATTGATAATTGTTTGTTCAGTACTGAGACAAGCCGTCAGTGTCACCTGGGCCTGTATCACTCATGTGTAGTGCTTGCATTTGTGCCATCAACATCACTTCTGCATTAGCCTGCAAGTCCTCCATATCATCATCTGAATCTGCCGCCATAAAGCTCTGTTCCTTGTTGGTAAGAGTTCCACCAGCTTCATCCTTAAGAGCCAAGAGCAAGGCCTCTTTGAAATAATCACTGCCTCTTGTCCTCGGTTTAGGACATGCATTAGCCAGATGACCCTCTCATTACAGCTTATAGCATCAAGACCATTAACCCCATTCTGAGCATTTCCTGTTCAACCACTTGAGCCCTTTGTTGCTGCAGAGCACCCATATTATTCCTTCCCATAGCATTGAACCCTTGACCACCTCCCATCGGCGACCATAACCACGATTTTGAACTTCAACGCGTCCATTGGTCACAACAGCCTGATTCCTTGTATTAGATGAAGAACGAATACGATTGTTGGATTTGTTTGTATAACGGCCAAATGCTTTAGCAATCATAACAAATCCTTGTTGTAGTTCATCGAAGGCATTGGAGTCCTCATCGCCTTCTTTGTAAAGAGCTTGGCAGTGTGTTGTTGTATGGAACCAATTGATTTTGTTGAGGTTGTTGTTGGACCGGATTAGAAGGTTTGATGGTTGCGCTTGTTTGAGGAGGGGTTGAAGAGCTTGTTGAGGAGGAATATTTGTTTGAGCCCACAAAGCAAGTTGTTGATTGTCCGGAAGTGATGGTGAAACAGTTTGACCACGGAGAATCCTTTCCTTATCAACTTCTTTTTGGTGAGGCTTGAGATAGTCGTACAACAATCCGTAGGTAGCATGATGCATATCTTTAGCTTGACGGAGAAAAATAACATACTTCTCCCATTCCGGACCAAGACTATTTAGGAACTTTGTGTTGACAGCAATTAGGCATGATGATATTCTGTTTGTCCAAATCATTTATGATGTCCTGAAGCGATGATGATAAGATTCTAATGACTCTCCTGGTTCAATCATGAAGTGTTCATAAGCCAAGTAGATTTTAGATTCCATGTCTTCCGATTGAGTGTTGCCTTGTATAAGAAGATGAATCTGTTCCACATTGCTTTGGCCTTTTGAGCATCAACACTTCGAAGGATTGGATTGGGTAATCCTAAAAGGATGTATTGCATTGCAAGTTCGTCGGCTTCAAAGTGTAGAAGTTGATCACCCGTGAGTTCGGCAACAGTTGCAATGTTGGTGACATCATCTCTTGGTGGAACAAAGATTAGGATCTCCGGGTGTAACGATAGTAGGCATCCGAAATGGACCTTCCATAATGACCTTCTTTAAAAACTTTCCATGTGGCTTCTTTAGATCACAAAACCTAAAGAACCGAATCACCCATTGATCATAATTACCGAGAGTGAGCATTGGAGGTCTATCAAGTGAGGCAGCTTCATGAATTGATTGTTGGCTACTTAAGGCTTCACACATCTTGCCAAACCATGGCGGTTCCTTCATAGTATTCCTGGATGGATGTTGATTGTAGAAGTTTGTGTTAGGTTGTACTTGAAGACTAGGTGGTGGTTGTACCATTTGAGGTTGTGGAATTGCTGCAAGTAGTGGAGTATGTTGTTGATTAAATTGTTGTTGATAAACTGCTTGTTGTTGATTCCATTGTTGATGTTGTGGACTTAGTTGTTGTTGTTGTTGTTGTTGATTATAAGTGTAAGGAAAATAGTTAGAGTATGGTGGTTGTGACATGTTGAAAACTTGTGTTGTTAAATGGATCTTTGTAGTCGAATGAACCTTTGTTGATGAAGTATCCTTAGGCGTAGAAATCACAATAAACCAAGTAGCACTTATGCGTAAAAACACCAAAGTTACATGTAACAGCAAGAGTTACGCGTAGGTTTAGCTTACGCGTAAGTAAGGAGAAAAACACTAAAGTTATGCGTAAACAGGAAGTTAGGCGTAGAAAACTTAGGCGTAGGATTACCTTATGCGTAAGACTAGGCGTAAGATGAATCTTATGCGTAGGATATTCTACGTGTAAGCTTAAGCTTATGCGTAAGTTTAGGGTTTTTACCAAACGATCTTTTACACTATCACAATGCAAAAGATATCCAAAGTCGACGTATTTTCGTGCTTATCCAAGCAAGAAAACACGAGTAAACCTAAACGAAGATCAAACAAGGAATAAGTTACGTAGAACTAGGGTTTTGATACGCGTAGTTCTACTCGTAAGGTGACTTTTTCCCAAAGATGTTTCTAAACCAGATTTTGTGATGAAATAGCTTCAATATCACCAAAATAACATAAAAGTGTGAAACTTGATGATCCAAAGCTTCTAAAACAGTTATGCGTAGGATAAAACCCTCGTTAAAAACCAAGTTCAAAAACGTTTATTCACGCGTAAAGGTTGAAACTTTTTGCCAAAAACAGTTATTTTAACACCTTAAAACGTTGAAAGGACAAGAATCTTGGATTAAAAAGTGTAAAAAACGTGTTTTTAAGCGAACTAAAGTATCTCGTATTCTTTACGCGTAGGACCAAAAACCCACTTCAAAAGCAATACGATTCACCCAACTAGTAGGCGATTGATACCACTGTTAAGTTCCTAAATATGCAACATAAGTATCAATAGAAGAGATAAGATGAAGAAGAGATCGGTTGAACAACGAACCAAACAAACACACACGTATGAATAGAGAAAGGTTATGCGTATAGAGTGAATGAGAGATAAATTGAACAACCAACCTTCAAGTGAAGGTTTACAAGAGTATTTATAGGAGGGAAGCTAGGGCAACACTCCTAGTTCCCATCATTTTCCTTATTGGACTAGGCTTAGGCTTATGGGCCTTCTACATAAGCCTAAGGCTAATTACTAACATAAAGGCCATATTAAGCTAACTATTACATATGAGTCACTAACACTTGATTTAGGTTTAGGAGTGATTCCAACACATTTCATCATGAGGAAAGCTCCTAGTGCTAACTCATCCAACCAAGAACCACCCAAGAAACTTGCTCGTGTTGTACACGAAATTTCCTCAACTGAATCATCTCCGGTTAAACCCACAAATGGTAGGACTTCCCATCCACCGAATCATCATCCGTAAGAGATAATAGTGCTAGAATCTCACCTCAACAAACCCAATCAACAATTGCCAAGAGAACCGCAATAATTAGCATTAAACCTCTTAGGTTAGAAAAGGGATCATCAAGATCTAAACCAAATGTACCAAGTTCTAGCAAAACGTCTAAACCTTCATTCCTAGAGCATGGACTACACTCCTTTACCGAGCCACTCTCTATTCATTAGAGCATTCACCACCGAGAACTTCCCATTCACCAACTTTCTCGTTAAAATAGGAACCACCTACATCACCAATTAGTCCATCGTTGGAAACAAGGAACCACCAAGGACTTGATCATTTGGAGGAATTTCCATTATCACCACTCTCATTCCTTGTAGAACCTCCTCAAAACATCATGTTTCTAATCAAGACAATAATTGCTCTAATTGTCTAATCACCCAAGGACTTGTTCAAGAAGTACGAAATGAGTTGCATTTCATGTTTAATCATCTTCTTGAAAGATTGGACCAAATCAACAAGTCTACTCATCCCTAGACTCAAGCACATTGTTGCTTCTTAAGCTTTGGTCACTTATTAGTATTAGTAGAATATGGCTAAATCATTCTCTTAGTTTTTAGAGATTTGTTGATCATCTTTTATGTTTTCTTGAATGATAGTTTACTTGCCATATTGCATTGAGTATATGTTTGTTGGTTGAATACATATCTCATTTTGATGTTAACATTACTTGTTACATCACCATTGATGAATTTAATCATCACTATACGGATCCTCGAATTGCCTAGACGGATCCCTACTAGGAGGGAACCGTGGGATCCGTGAGACGGAAAACTATTTTTCTACTAACTTGGATCACATATGTAGGAAATTGTGCATTATACTTGTTTTCTAACATTTGTTTTGTAGTTATTCAATCTACACTTGAAGCCTTTGACACCCTAAAGCTAGGGGAGCTTTGTGTCAAAACAATACATTGCAAATTACTTGCAATATTAGGATTACATTTCTCGACATCCCTTTGCAAAATTGCAATCATCAAGGGGGAGCACATTCGTCACTTAGACGAAATCTTTTGCAAACTTAGTTGCAAACAAACTAGATTAGTATCACTTTCTTGACGCCCTTACCTAGGGATGGACTCGTCAAGGGGGGGTAAAGACGAGATCCTTTCCCGTTACTTGCTCTCTACCTCTTTTTATTTCTTTCACATGTTTTTCTTGAAAACAATGTTGTTTTTCTTCAAGGCTCTTTTGTTTCGACAAAAAGGGGAGAAGAAATAAAACTACAAATTCAAACTTTTACTAATTTTAGCTTTTCCTTAAAATAATTTTATGTTTTGTCATCAACAAAAAGGGGGAGATTGTTAATACAAATAAGCCGTAAAAACGTTTATTTATATTTTACGATCTTCTAATGTTTTGTCTATAACAAACGTAAAATCATTTTAACGAAACAAATAAAATATGTAAATGGTTTGAACTAATAGTTTCTAACATATTCACATTTTCACATAAAACACAAAAACAAGTATAAGTGATTTTATGATTTAATATTACATATGTACAACAACTAGTGTTTACATATTTGGGTAAAATATACACATAACTAGTATGTAGTATATTGGGTAATATAAATGGGTAGAAACTTAAGTATCATAACCCATTGGGCAAATACATTGAATGTAGTTGGGTACAACCCAAAGCCCATAACCCATGGAGGCTTGACCCATAACCCATTGCATGACATCATACTTATATCATATATGGATAATATCCATAACCCATGGTATTGACCCATACCCAATGTCTAGATACATTGAACCCTTGGTGAGCACTCAAGAGAATGTCTAGATACATTGAACCCTTGGTGAGCACTCAAGAGATACATTGTATCTAGCCAAAGATCCATGGATCAACCTATGACCCATGACCCATAACCAAAATACCCATGGGTAAAAGGGAGCGTTCCACGGATCCCGGCTTTATGCTAGCGGATCCCAAGTGGAAGGGATCCGTGGGATCCGGGGAACAGTAGAGAATTTTCTCTATAAATAGTGAGCCATTTCTTTCCTTTTTGCTCACCACTTCACATATACTCTCTCCAAGTTTTATATCTCTCTAACCTCAGATCCAAGAGATCTATGTAGTTTGTCTTTTGTTTTTGTGTGATCTTCTAGGTTCCTTTTAAAGGCAAGATCACCACTTCTTGAAGTCGAGCAAGCTCAAGTCCATGAGTTGCCATGCTTCGTCATCATCAAGACAACTGAAGTTCTCTTGTTGATAGTTCTTTCCTCCTCCAGAGATGTTGAAGGCATTAGTGTAAATATTTTTGAAAAACAAAATACAAAATTTGAAAAACCAACAAAAGCAAAATATAAAAATATAAAACTTTCAAAAAATACAAAAACAATATAAAATCAAAAATCCAAAATATTCTTCTCACGACATGTCTCTCGTATAATCGATATTCTGCACGTTTCTAGAAATGTCATTCAACAATGATACGGGTATGTACAGATGCTTGAGCGAGAGTTCTTTATTGTTTTCTAAAACATGTCGTTTCTCAAAATTTCTTCATAATAATGGCTTTCGTGATACTTGAGAAACCCGGACGAAAATGATGACTTTTGATTATTTCAGATCAAAACTCGTGTTTTCAAAGAAAAATGTAGTGTACTCATAAAGATTGTACATTTAAAATGGTGAGAAATCATCATCATCTTGAGCACCTTTTCAAGATTGTTCAAATAGATTTTCAAAATCTTTCAAAATACTTTGTGCTCAAGATAACTCCCTCTCAAACCCTTTAATTGATTATGCTTTATTAAAGGGGAGTATAAAACAAAATGTTCCATATTCATGCTTAAATCAAATCCGTTTGTCTCCCCAAAAGATTCTAAAATGTTGTTTAATCCGTTGATATCAAAAATATCACGAATATGCTATTTTGAGGGGAGACGTGATTAAAATGTGATCTAAAAGTTTTAATGATCGTTGTTTGAATCTCAAAATGAGCTCGACTCAGACGGAACCAATGAATTGACGGGAATCTAAGTCAGTATATGTACCATCTCGAGAAACTTGTGATAGATATGCACTTTCATGGGTCTAACCTCCTTTTCAAAGAGTGTTTACAACTTCAAGTTAGTTATTAGAGCTAGTTGTCACCTAAAAACCGACAATGGAACTCTTTAACTAGGCAACGTAACCGTGTCTCGTGGGGAATTGTCTATCATGAGTTGATCAATTCAAAAAGTGCGAACTCTACCCTCTATGTGCAGATTTCTGTCAAAACTTAGAAGCACATGTGAAGGGGGAGTGTTTCTGAAAATATAAAACTCACGGAGTGTCTCAAACATGTTTTCTATCATAAACACTCTGTGAGATTTTCAAGAAAAATGGTTTAATGGCAACATGGGACAGTCATGGAGTTATAAGGTGACTAAGGATAGGAAATTCGTCCTATGATCCGCCAGAGCCGGAGGGAGAAGTTGGTATTTCATCTTCCGTGATTGGATTACGAAGGGATTTTTGCTTAAGACTGAAGAAGGAGAAGTAGTGTGGTGTACATCGGGGATTTTTACCAACGTGGATGCAATACTAAGTGAGTTATGTTGTTATGATGTTCCCAGAACGACAACCATTGTGCTTCAGAGTTTTTTCTCATTTAGCGTGTCGGAAGATTTAAGACGTGTTGGAAGAGTGTTGTCGGTTCAGGAGGGAGCATAGAAAGAAAAAGGCTCACTAGTTAGGAGGGAGTAATAACCTAACTAGACCGTTCAGCTTGAAGTTGAGCTACAAGAAGATAATTTGCCGAGGTCCTGAAGAGAGAACTTCAAGTTTGCCTCAGTATCTAGACTACAGAGACTCTGCACTTCAAGAAAGTCAACATTGTTCATTACTATTGTAATTTACTTTGCTTTGTATTTATAGGTCTCATTGTAACCATTCACATGTGACGCTATCTTGGAAGGAGATTGTTAGCCTCGCATTTTCTAAAGATAACGTCATTTTCGTGAATTGGACTAGATGCGTTGTACACTTTGCCCTTAGGGACTAGTATCGTTTAAGTGGCAAAGATAGGGCCTATATATACCCCTCATGACTCTCCATGAGGGGTGAGGTGAAGCATTAGGTGTATTGTATTGTTTTCTTTTTATTCAAGTTTCCTTTGTTTCTCCTCCCTCTCTCTAGTTTCTCTCTCTAAAAAGGATGAAGATCTTCATCTTCTTCCACCAACCTAGACCTCCAAACCACATAAATCTTATATTAATCGGTCCTAACATTTGGTATAACGAGCCAGGTTGTTGTTTGTTGATTTATGTGAGTTTTATACATGTTTGGTTACTGTTTTTGTGCTTAATCTGTGGGTCGGAAATTTTTTTCCGTGTTATGTGGAAAACAGTTTTTACTCATGTTTTGGTATCTCCTTTTGGTAAAAAAGTCATGGTTTTTCTTGAATATATCTGTCTTGGGTATATCTTTGTCCAAACAGTAGTTTATGACTTTTGTACCAATATCCGTGAAACAAAAAGTGATCATCCTTCATCTTTTTATGGTCAAACATGGTTAAAAATGAAAAGCTTTTATGCTTTTCTGGGTTAGTATGAAGACTGGTCGGATTTTTCAGTCGGAAAATCTCGCCGGAAAAAGTGGTCAAAGGGTCAAAACCCTCATCTTACGCATAAGGAATATCTACAGTGAAAGTTACGCGTACGAAATGTTACGCATATGCTCTTACGCATAAGCCTAGGCTTACGCGTAAGGATGGGCTACGCATAAGATGTTACGCGTAAGATGTTACGCGTAAGATGTTACGCTTAAACTGGGTCTACGCATAAGAATGGGATAAGAAAAGAAGGTTACGCGTAAGTTTTTTTTCTCGATGAAAAACTTATGCGTAAAACTGAAAGCAAAAAGACACCTTATGCGTAGACTAAACTAATAGACCTGACCACAACAAAATACCATATACACCAAAAGACCTCAGTATTGACACCATCATTGGTCCATTTTCAGTTCTAGAAAACGAAAAAATAAGACAGACGAAGCAGTTTCAACAGATCCGAAACACATCCAAACCCAACAACATCATACTTCTAACTATCCTAACTCACTCCATCTCCTCAATCAAATCGTAAAACAAAAATTTAAATGATCTCAGCTTAGATTTAATTTTTTTGCAATCTTCATAAAGATTGTTTCAATTAAAATCTATATCATCATCGACCTTGTTTCCTTATATCCGAAACATAAAAAGAAATTGATTGATAACAAAGGTGTTATAATCCTTTTCTTGTTTCGTTCATGACATCAAAACGAATATACAAAACATGAACCTACCTGAGATCCTCCAAAGAATCTGTCTTGATTCGGATTGAATAAAAAAGTCATCAAGTTCTTGTGTTTGTTGATTCGGTTAGTAGGTTGT
Source organism: Chrysanthemum makinoi (assembly GCA_910596185.1). NCBI lineage: Eukaryota > Viridiplantae > Streptophyta > Magnoliopsida > Asterales > Asteraceae > Chrysanthemum > Chrysanthemum makinoi. The sequence goes on along the minus strand of OU343219.1, from coordinate 249,601,523 downwards.
TTTTGATGATGAGAAGTGTGATGAGATGTGGATGGAGTAAAATAAAATGAGTATCGTTATATTTTTTCCCCAGATCTGAGTTGGGAGTGTTATTAGAAGTGGGAGGCGGTTTTACAAGTGATGTATGTTTTAGGGTTAAGAGTGGGATTAGGTATATTTTATATCCGGTTTACTGATTTAAAAGTGGATCGGGGCAAAATGTATATCACCGGGTATGATTTTGTAAATGGACCGGGCTAGGGTTGTGATAATTTGGGCTTTGGATTCACATTTGTGCTTTGGGCTTCAATAACCGGATATGGACAAATGGATGTGGCTTTGTGTTTTATTCGCTTCAATGAAATGGTGTGGGAAGAGTCATAATTAAACAGTTTTGTTATCCAAATGTATAGGATACAAAATTGCTTTAATGAGTGGTATTTTTGGTCATTATATTTTCACGGAGGGATACAATATTCACGGCTTAAGTGATAATTGAAAAAATGGCTACGGAGTTTTTGTACGGTATTATTGACGAGGAATAGAAGTGACATTTCACGGGTGGACTTCTTTATCTTTGAGACGATGGTTGGTTAGATGCATGTCTCAAGATAACTTGTTGGAGCACATTATGAAATTTGACAATCTGGTTATTACTGATGTAAGGAGTTACGTTGTAGTGCTCACAGTGTGTAACCATCACTTTAAGGAGTTACGTTGTTGTGCTCAGTGTCACACGTAGTTGTGGATTGTTCAAAAATTTAGAACAAGCAGCAAGTCACAAGTTGGGATGTTTGCTTCCTTTTCAAGTTAGTCGTATCAGGTTATCTCCATATGTGGTCATTACTATTAGCCGGTGAATTCAAAGGAGGTTCGATTTTAAAGGTTGGTTTGAGAAAATTATTGAGAGTATTTTTGCGACATATTCTCACGGAAATTTGATCAAGCTATGATGTTAATATTGCACCAAGAAGGTAATACGACATGTACACAACATTATGATGATTCCGATAGCTCGCAACCATCAGGAGGGAGAAGTTGGTATTTCATCTTCCGTGATTGGATTACGAAGGGATTTTTGCTTAAGACTGAAGAAGGAGAAGTAGTGTGGTGTACATCGGGGATTTTTACCAACGTGGATGCAATACTAAGTGAGTTATGTTGTTATGATGTTCCCAGAACGACAACCATTGTGCTTCAAGAGTTTACTTTCTCCGCTGCGTGTCTGAAGATTTAAGACGTGTTGGAAGAGTGTTGTCGGTTCAGGAGGGAGCATAGAAAGAAAAAGGCTCACTAGTTAGGAGGGAGTAATAACCTAACTAGACCGTTACAGTTGAAGTTCAGAGCTACAAGAAGATAATTTGCCGAGGTCATCGGAAGAGAGAACTTCAAGTTTGCCTCAGTATCTAGACTGAGAGACTGCACTTCAAGAAAGTCAACATTGTTCATTACTATTGTAATTTACTTTGCTTTATATTTATAGGTCTCATTGTAACCATTCACGTGTGACGCTATCTTGGAGGAGATTGTTAGCCTCGCTTTTTCTAAAGATAACGTCATTTACGTGAATTGGACTAGATGCGTTGTACACTTTGCCCTTACGGACTAGTATCGTTTAAGTGGCAAAGTTAGGGCCTATATATACCCCTCATGACTCTCCATGAGTGGTGAAGCATTAGGTGTATTGTATTGTTTTCTTTTTATTCAAGTTTCCTTTGTTTCTCCTCCCTCTCTCTAGTTTCTCTCTAAAAAGGATGAAGATCTTCATCTTCTTCCACCAACCTAGACCTCCAAACCACATAAATCTTATATTAATCGGTCCTAACAGAAAGCATTAGTGAAAGGTGCTTATCGTTCGTGTCAAGAGCATTAGTGAAGAATGCTATAGGTGTCAAGACGAAGGCATTAGTGAAGGGTGCCAAGCGTTGTGTCAAAGGCATTAGTGAAGGATGCCGAAGAATCAAATCAAGTAGCATTTGGGAAGAATGCCTAGGTCGTATAGTCGATGAGGTGCATCGTTATACTTATAAGTATTTGTTTATTTCCAAGGATGGTGATATCCTTGATGGTGTTGTAACAAGGAGAGGATCTCCTTGATATTAGGTGTTGTGTTGTGAAGGGTAGTAGTTCCTCCATAGTAATGGAACTAGGTGCTTAGCCTAGTACCTAATAAAGGGTAGGGGGCGTTGTGATAGGATTAGTTCTCCTTGGTGTGAAAGAACTCGGTGGTTAGCCTAGCACCGTATAAAGGGTAGGCAACATTGTGTTAGGTGTGGTTGGCCTTTGGTGTGAAAGAACTCGGTATTTAGCTTTGTACCGGAAAAAGGTTAAGCGACGTTGTGAAGGCTTGTCCGCATAAGGAGTTGGTGTAGTGCTTGAACTCTCGGTAGGTGACTCGGGGAGTGGAGTAGGGCAAGGAAGGTGTCCTTGTAGCCGAACCACTATAAATAACTTGTGTCGTGGTGATGTGCTTCTTACTCTTTATCTTTCATTATACGTTTATATATCTATCTATCAACGTCCAACATAAACAACCAAAAAGATTGACATAAGTCGATCTAAATATTTAAAAGGAAGTTTTAAATTGGTAAAACTATTCAACCCCCCATTCTAGTTTTCCACAGACGCTTTTAGTGTGGTTTGGCTAGGAAAAAAAAATGGTATGTCTCTTTTCCTCAAAACCCTAATGAAATGTTGATTGTGTTAGAGTTGATATCATAGCTAAGGTGATTGGGCATTTAGGATTCATGTAACTTGTGCATTACTATATGAGAAAACAACAGCACACCATGAACCTGCGTTCATAAGGTAGTTGAACCATGGCAGGCTCAAGTATTGCGAGTAGCCACAAAAATAATCATGTGTATCATCACTTTAAATATGGAGGTTTTTAAAGGAGGTGAATGTCTGCATAGAGCCTAAGTGTAGTTTAATGGGTTAAGGAGTGTAATTTATTAGGTTATTGGCATTCAATTTTCATTGGACATAAACCAAAGTAAAGAAAAAAAGTTCAGAACCCAACTACCAAACAAAATTATGAGAAAGAGATATGAAACATGTATTTGGGATATATTTAAGGGCTCGAGATTAATAATCATAAGATACAAATACAATAAGTTATCGAATAACCATTCTTTTTTGTTGAGTTCATTATTCACTATATAAGTGTATTATAAGACTTATTCTCATACCTTTGCTTTTGCCCGTTAGAAAAGTAAATTATGTAGATAAAAATTAATAAAAAAAACTAACTTATAAAAAAACGCATATATATATATATATATATAGGGGAGCGTTCTTGTGGTGACCACTCTTAATATAAAACAATGAGAACCACGTCTTTGAGTTGAATGTAGCATTGATGATCTTATCAAATTAAAATGGATGGAATAGCATTCTGGTAAATAAAATGAATCCAAAGGCAATTTTTGAAACTCACTTTGCACACATTCACGTGCATGTGACCAGCAATTAATATAGTGATATAACTTGTTTGACTTTCAAATGTTAAACGTTAGAAACTAGGCGTTATCCATCAATGTTTCATGTATTGGTTTATATGAAGAGCAATTTTCTAGTATCTATATTTCTTTTATATAGCTTAGTTATAAACCATAAATGTTGGACCAATTTTTAATCTTTATAATTTTTGTGATATACATAGTTTCATCAAATGATGCATAAAGAAAAAAAATCAACTTGGAATAAATAATGAATTAATACATGAAACTATAAAATTGGCAACTAATATTGCTAGTTTTTTTTTATACATTTGTAACATGACACTAAATTTTTTGATACATATACAGTGACATACTAAAATTTCTGATACATATATAATGACACATTAGTTTTTTTGACACATTTGTAATGTGACACTAAATTTATTGATACTGACACAAAAAAAATTTAGTATGTATGTAATGACACTAAATTTGTTGATACATTTATAGTGACTTATTAAATATTTAATACACTTTTAATGACACATTACAAAATTTAAGTACATTTGTAGTGAAACACCTATGATACATGTAGTAAAAAACAAATTTTTTATAGCATTGAGACAAAACTGATAACATGCATCCTTTAAGCCGCTTGAGACATGTCGAGATCTAATCACTTAAAACGATGATACACATTAATTTTTCATTGCTAAACCATTAAAAAAACATACTAACTGACTACATCATGAGTCAAAATAAGGAAAAAACACAATATGATAACCACATATGTAAACAAACCCTTGTAAGTGACAGCGGCTAAGATTCCTAATTGAAAACACGAATTCGGCATAGCGACGACATTAATAACAAACTGAAAACAACCATGAATCACGGCAAGTCTCAAACAAGCATTCATTCTTTTGCCTCTGAATTCGCTTTTTAAATGATACATATAAATTTATATTTTAACAACGGAGCAACATTTCACGATCCGAACCTTTGACAGAAAATCAGTGTAAACCACAATATAAAAACGACCTCACTTGAGTGGCGGATGGCCGGTTAGAGCGAACTGCACAACCATGTGGCGGGATAAAATTTGATTGTGAGGCTTTTTACTGAAATATAAGCTAAAAGCGCGCATCGCGTTTAGTCCCATCAAATATGATGATGATGGTGGTTGATGATTGAAACCATGATATTTGATACCGACACTAATTAAAAATAAATTAAGAATAGAGGAGAAAGTGTTGATTTGAAGATGAGAAATGGTTTTAAGTAGAAGTATGCATTTAATTGAGATGGTGGAGAAGAAGAGATGAAAATGATGGGGTTTTTTATGTTTTAAATGTGATAAAAAAATATGACGGTAGGTTGTGATTTAATGAGAGAGAATGTGAGATATTAATGGGGTGATAGGGAGAGAATAAAAATACTTAATATCTTTGGCTTTAATTTAATTTTACATTTCATTTAAGCATTTATATTAGAATTTTATTTGACATTCCAGATCCTCACATATAAATGAAATTTTATTAGTTATTATTATTTATTTTTATTTTAAACTTGGTCTCACATGAACGCAAATATATATATATATATATATATATATATATATATATATATATATATATATATATATTCTACTACCTCCCTTATAAGCATGCATATCCTCTTCTTAACTCCAAACTTAAAAATAAGATTCAGACATACAAACCAAAATCAAAGCCTAAATTTATACACATCAAACCAACATCCGAACCTAAAAAGTTTTCAAACCAACAAAACCATATAAACCAAATATAAAAAAAATATAGCCCACAAAAACTCATCATTCTATCCCATCATTTCCCCTTTTTACTTTCACCTCTGAAACAAACACACACTACAAAATAAAAAAAACATACACCTACACGAAACATATCATCTCTCAAATAAAAAAGGGTGGGGTTATTTTGAGGAAAAAAGGGTGGGGTTATTTTGAGGGTGGCTATAATTTTAGATTAACCCTCTCTATGCATAGTGGGCTTGTACGGTGTGCATCGCGGACTTGTACGGTTTGACCCAAACCTATGATGTGACCCCATAGGGGGTTCTAATAGTACAACCCGCGGGGTTTTGTGGTGGCGGATCCGGCGTATGTGAGGTCCGATGGTGGTGAGATCCGGCAGTGGAGGGGTACGGTGGTGAGGTTGTGGTTTTTTTATGGGTACTATTAGAACCCCCCTATGGGGTCACATCACAGAAAACTCCATATCACAGAAGGGTTTTTCAACTTTGAGGTTTTTATGAGTTATATTATATATCAATATATATTAAACAAGTTTTGAAGTTTTATTTATAGATATGTTGATTATATTTGAAGATCTGAGTTTTGATAACAATTTTTGCATTTTTCTTTTCAGCCGCCACCTTGCCGCCGTGGTCATTGCTACAGTCGTCGCCGGAAGTTGTTGATGCCGCCACGTGAATTGTTGGTGTCACCGGATAATGTATCCTTTATTTTTTAAGGTTTGTTGTTGATATTTGTAATAAAATTTATTGTGTAAGTTTTGTTACAAAGTTTATGTGAAGTTATGTTACAAGATTTTGTTAAAAAGTTTATGTAATTTGAAATAAGCTTGTGTCTTTATTTATTTAAATTAACTTGTGTATTTTGTTGATTTATATGGGTTTTTTTTTGTTCGTATCCTTTTTTCTCCACCCTTTTTCATATCATTTTTTTTTTTCTTTTTTGGTTCATTTAATTTTTGATCATGTTGCTGTACATTTTCTTGAATAGACCAAAGAAGTTATCATTTTCTTCTTTTATTTTCGTATTTATTTTCTATTTAGTATATGGTTTTGAACTAATTTTTTAATATTGTATATACATACATATTTCACTATTTTTTTGCAAAGGTATGTGCCTAGGAAGTTAATAATGAAAGATAATTCGGTAACCGTGTGCGAACAGATGCAATATAAGTGCTAGCTGTATAAAAGACATATATGTGATATAAACGTGTTAAAGTTTGACTTGCTACATAACTTAAGTAACTACACATAATTAGTTAGATGTTTAAATCGTTTTTCTGTCGTTAAACTAAGATAAACATGAATTTGCTTCCACTTACTCTTGCTGCAACATTTCCACCTTGGTTCTTTCTTTGTCATAAATCTTATGTTTCGTGTGTAAATGAAATACATGATCACTAAAGTATATGTATGGGCATAGGATTAGGATCCTCTCATGTTCAAGGTTCATTTGAACATGAGAGGTAATGTTGTGCTCTTTGTGATTATACATTGTCTTTATTGTAAAGCATTTATTTTATTTTAATTTAAATGTACAATCATAAGGAGCACAACATTATCTCTCATGTTTAAATGAACATGAGAGGATCCTTATCCATGGGCATATGAATTCATTTGGGTCTTTGCGCTGATCACTATTCAAATTAACATTGATGTTTCTAAGGGTTCTTTTATTGGTTTTTTATTTTCAAAATTTTCATTTCGCCGTACGTGTACATTTTTAGTTTAGGTTAGTGTTTTAAAGAGTTGATTGAACTTCCTGTTTATCAAAATTGTTATGAAACATAACAAAATTGCATGTTTACTAATAATACAGGCTTTTATTATTTTTTAAGTTTTATAATTCTTGGTTTGTGTGACAACAATTTGTGTGAGTTTGAAAAAATTTGAATTCTAGATAATTGAATGAAGGACAAAGAAACAAAAACCAAAAATGTTGTTGAGAAACCAAGTACATTTACATAGTAAAAATGAATACCGCTCTTGAAATTGCGAAAGTGCCTTCAACCCATACATGTACAAAAGGACCCTTATGATCATCTCCAAACTTAAAATATGAGTAGAAAAGTTAATAAAGAAAACATGGCAGACATACATGGACAAAAATACGATATACAACTAAGTTTAAAACATCATAAAATTTGTATTCAATATTATATCAAATTGAGATTTGCACACATACATGGACATAAACGAGTTATACAACTATGTTTAAAGGATTGTACAATTCAACTTCTGAACAAAATTCAACTTCATATACACATGTTTAATGGAACCGAGCAAATGATGTGATCATTTTATTGATTTTCTATCTTGTTTTGATGGATTCTTAACAGTTTTGAGTTTTACTAACTTTGCTAACCATTGTTATGACAGAAGTAACTAATTCCTTTAACATTAAATTGTTGAAATTTTTTGGTGAATATTGTAATTAAAAAAAAAAAAAAGTTTTGGAATTTGAAATTGTTTGAAAATTTTAATCGTATGTTTTTTTATGAAAAATCACACCTAGCAAAGTGTACAACTTTTGACCAAAACTTTTACCGAAAATGACAACTCATGAAAGTAAAAAATTTAATTTCAGATTTTATATATTTTTTGAGCCCCACAAAATAAGACTAATAAATGTGAATCTTGACGAAGAATGACCATGAATATGAAACTCTTGGAAAAAAGACTACTAAAAGTGATTAGGTTATAGTTTGTGATTTTTTATTATCATATATAAAAAAGAGATATTTTTAACTTTTTCATTATCGGATATTCTATATATATACTAATATGCTAGGTCGGTGGCGTTAAAAAACTTTTCCATAGTCATGTGCCAGGCAGCTGGCAACTTTCGGATAATAGATGGGTTCTTGGGCTTCTGGGGTTAGTAACAGCCCGTCACCCCTTGCGAGACTGCTTGGCCCAGCTCCAATGTTAGCACGTTTTTATTTCTACCAGATATCTCACCGCCTCGGTCTCTTCTTATCCAAAAATCTAGCATACACACAGACAAACACCCTTTAGACCGACTCTGTCTTCTACTATTTTCTACAGATCGGTGGATCTCAACCGCTTTGGTTTTGTGGTTGCAGCCGATGTCGGCGTTTAGCGTCCTAAATTTGTAAACCTACATTCAATAACAGGTTAATAATTTTTTTTTTGATTTATGGGTTTTTGTTCTTACTTAGATTCTGATGTGGTTTTATGTTATTTACATGTGTTTTGCATGATTTGTGATGTCGGTTTATGATATCATGCTGTTTTATGCTGTAATGTTATGAAATTTAGGATATGCCTTTTTATTTTAATGTTTCGTAGGTTTTTGTTATTGGTTTTTGCATGATTTGTGGTATGGGTTTATGATATTTTGTTGTTTTTGTTGTGATTCTCATTTTTTTTTATTGCTTATTTCCTATATTTCTATTGTGTTATAACTTTGTTGTTGGAAATTGTAGTTAAAAAAAATAGATTAAAGATTGACTTGGACATGCGAGAGGATGTTTCAGCTTATGGTTTGACACTTTTTTATATCCACCTAGCAACTTATGGCTTAAAAGGCCCATTATTTGTAGTCATGTTTAAGCATTTTTCGATTGCTATTCGTTTATACGCAGTTGCATTAGTAATAATTTGGGTACGTGGTAGAATTGGACTAGGCAGCCTAGATGTTAGCCTAACGGGAATGAAACAATCAGAAAGCTATAAAGTCAGCAAAGATGTTTGAGTTCATGGTGGTAGCTTTTCGATGGAAATGTATGCAAGGTGCTGCACTAAAGACATTTGAATCGGGCTCTGGAGGTTGTGTGTTCAAAATGCAAAGACGACAAGATTAAAAAAAGGCCCCGCAGGCTATGTGGACAACTCCATTGAGTTGAGGCAAGTACAAACTGAGGTGGATAATTATTTGATATCTAAAGGTACGTCTACTTGGCCATCTCTAGCTTTTAGAAGCATGTTGCCTGTACAAATCTGTGGTAATTTTGCAGATATTTATCAAGGTTAGGCGACGGGATAATGGATATAAATCAAATGAGCTCTTGCCACGTTCTTTAGTAAATATCGAGGTCAGCAATACGTAGCGACTGATTATCATGCAACTCTTTCTGTTACAAGTTACGCCATTTGCCTTTTAAAATGTCATGATATTGATCAACTAAGTTATTAATTACGAGCCTTCGTACGGACAAATCACACAATTGAAGTTAACGATTTCAAAAATTCCCCATTTTTTGTTAAATCATTTTATGGTTCTTAGTAAATTCTCTTTTGTTTATCGTTCAGTTGGTTCCCGAGCTAAGTCATGTTCTTCGCTTCTCAATGTGAAGGTGATATTATGATTTGGCGTTGTGTGATTGAATTATGATAGCGATATACAGTGTGTTTGGTTATTGCCTTATTTACATTTGCTCTTAGATACAAGAACAGTAACTGCTTATTTTAAAATGCAGGTGAGTTTCTAGCGACAAGCGAGAATTTGCTGACAAAGCGCTACAAATTTTGGCTTTTCAAAGTAGGGGCTGCTCATGTTAAAGGTATTCGTAACCGGTGAGTTTTTATATTAAGCATATATTAGGTTGTCAGATACTAATTGTACTGTAAAAATAGGTTGAAATGATGATGGAATCATGAATGACCTGTAACCAGATATATAAGTAGTAATAACTGTTAGCCAAGTAAAGTCATTTAAGTAACGCAATGTAATTCATAAATGACCTTCAACTTCTGCAAGAATAGGTTGAAATGATGATGGAATTAATGACCTGTAACTAGATATATAAGTAGTAATAACCTTCAACTCATATTTCACCTTGCAGAACTAATGACTTAAATGACCTGTAACCATATATATAAGTAGATACTAGCTGGGTACCCGCGCACAGCGGCGGCCATAAGTATAGTTATATGTGTTTGCTTACCCATTTAGTGAATTCGTTTCACTACACTTCGAATGTATATGTGTTAGTTGTAAGTGTTTGTTTGGGTTACCCGTAACTTTCCCGTAGCTTTCCCGCGACATCATTATTCCAGCATATAGAAATACCCTCGCAATCTCTACTAGCGAGAAAAGACTCAACTACCCCAAAAGTATATGATTTTGACGAATCAAGATTATATTGATTGAAATAAATGAAATAAATGTTAAAGTTGTAAAAATTTTAATTAAAATAAAATACTCATAAAATATAAAAACTAAAACTCATAAAAATATATCAAAATGGATGTTTAATTAAAGAGCATAAAATTTTTAGAAATATGGTGAATTGATTATAAAAAAATAAGTAGATAAAAAGATATTTTAATTTAAAAATAAAGATAATTTTTAGTTGAGAAATGACACATGTCATTTTATAATTGGAACTCTTTATCTTAATTTTTAGTGGTTAGGAGTTAGGTTTGGAGTTTGTTAGAAGTAGAACTTGGAGTTTGTTAGAAGTGACACATGTCATCTCATGATTTGAGCTCCTTACCTTAATTTTTGGTTAGAAAAACTCTTTCCATAATAAGCAAGTAAAAAAGTCTGAATTTTTATGCCTTCTAATTTTAGAAGGCCTAAATGCATTATAAAGTAGTATAGATATGATGAAATTAATGACTTAAATGCGTTACTTCAACCTATTCTTGCAGAATTATTGACTTCAAGCAACTTATATTTCAGCTTCAGGAATATGAGAAAAGGTAATTCATTTTTTAACATCAAGAAAAGTCATTTAAGTAACGCAATGTAGCCATGTTTTCCAGTTCATCAGTCGTAAAAA